>CM067350.1:66471711-66476711 GCA_034190875.2 Urechis unicinctus
GTTTTTGGTCGGCGCGTCGCTTATCATTTAGTGTAAAATACGCCATGTTGCAAAGAGGAATACTAACTCACTGCAGTGCGGAATAATGTCCAGCTCGTATGATAACCAGAGGTGTTGCGCTGTGTACACTTTCTGGTGAGATATATGCCATGTTTAACTGCTTCCAATACGTTGCGATTGAATGAGTCGGCCTCGTACAACAGAAGGCGATGGAGTAGAATTGCAACAATCAAGTTTCTTCGTGAATCACGATGGGTTTTTTCATTAATGTTGTGTGTATTGAAGTATTGCAACAAGCATTCAATATTTTTCCTACACCGAAACACATATCCAAGTATACATTAAGTATACCGTACCCGGAAATGGGCTCATTGCGGACGTGTCACTGCTCATTGCAGCAAGAATTACAGTAATGGGTAAGTGGAAAGACAAACGTAACGACCAACAGGTTTGTTTGTATAAAATTCTTTTATTTCACGCATCATCTAACGTTCAAAATGTACATCAGTGTGTTTTTCACTTTAACAAAACCAAAGCACGCAGCAAGTAGTACAAAACGAAAACCTCATTTTATTTGTACACCATGGAGTGCATTTAGGGATCAGTCGCAGCTGACCAGAACTCTTTTCACAAATCACTGCTGATGTGCCGACTTATGCTTCCTCAAGTTAACTTTCCCCACTGCATCGTATGAGAGATAGTTGACGAACCCGAATACTTACTCATTGCTTCGAACAAATTGGAGGATAGAGACATAGACTGAACACGCCTAGAATGGCTTAGGTGTGATTCCGTAATGAGCTACGTGAAATACGATTAGAAGTTACTTAACCGATTATCCAATGTAATGCATGTCTGCCATTTAGAAAATGTATACAAGGATCCCATGGGCAAACAAGGCCCTCATAGTCATCGTCACATGTTTTCTGTCAGGTGCTATACCAGTATCAGAGTGGCTCTGCGAAGGCAGAAGTACACTTACTTAAAAGAAGGGTGATACGAGAGATCCGGCCAACTACAGGCCAATATCATGCCTGAACACCAAGTATAAATTCCTGACGCACGACATGGCGAAGTACCTTACCACTTTCCTCATCCAGGAGGAGGTACTCCCAATTAGTCAGCGCGCGTTATGGAAGGGTAAAAGAGGAACCTATGACCAGATGAAGAGTGGCAAGGTACTTAACAGAATGACAATAGCATGCTTGACCAGATTGATGGTCAACGACGCCAAAATAGGCAAGAAGAACTTGCAAGTCATGTGGTATGACTTAAAAAAGCGCATGAGTATGGTCCCACATGCGTGGTTGATGAAGGCCGGCGATGGGCTTGGTCTGGCCGGGTGGTTTACTTGCACACTCAAGAAGATTGTATGTAAGTGGAAGACTCGGTACGTTGTAGGGGGGAGGGGGGGGGGGGGGGGGGGGGGGGGGGGGGGGGGGGGGGGGGGGGGGGTGGGTGGATGGTAAAAGATAAAGGAAACAGCGGAGGTGAGGTACAAACGGGGGCTATTCCAAGGTGATTACTTTGCCCCAATCGCCTTCTGCTTAGCCATCGCAGCCCTGAGATCGGCTCTCAACATACTGCGTAGATATATATGCAGAAGGTCAAAAGGAAGTCCGATCAACCAAGCATTCTATATGGATGACCTAAAGATCAGGACAGACCCGAGCCAAGCTCCAGCTTTCCATTTGACAGTAGTCCGAGTTTCAGAAGCTGTCGGTATGCCTCTAGGAATGGACAAGTGCGCTGCTGCTAAGCTAAACCGTGGACTCCTATACGTACATGGGGGTCCCACAACAGCTTGAGATAGAGGAAGAAGAGTTGATGGACAGACTGACGTCCAACGGATATTCAAGGCAAAACTGAATATCCGTAACAAAGCGTTAGACTACAACTGGCGGGCAAATTGGCATACACCCTGGCGACGTGTGGAATCTCAAGCAGTTGGATGAATTGGAGATCGCAGCAAGACGGGCAATGTCTGATAACTAGGCCTGGTTTTTCAGAACGAGCAGGGATCACTTTTACGCAAAAGGTGAACAGGGCGGATGGAGGTTCAAGAGCCTCAGGGTCGAGTAGCAGGTGGCTCTAGCATCCCTGTCTAGATACGTTTTGGGGAGCGTGATATCCTGGAGAACATGTGCAGGAAGGTGCCCGACCGTGCAACGTTGTTGCAGCGAGCAAAAAAGGTCTGGAACTCTCAGGGACCAGTGCCAGAACTGGAAGACATTCCTACGACCAAAAAGCTCAGGGAGGGCCAAACGAAAGAATGACTGGATTTCCGAAGGAACAAGCAGCTTGGACAATTTAGTAAGACATGTTCCTCGGACAACACTTACAGATGGTTGAAAGAGGGGAGAGTGGACGCTAGGTCGGCTGCCTATATTCTTGCGGGTTGCGGCGCAGGACCACGTGACCCGCACAAGGGTGCACAGCAAGGTGATAAGGGTGCATCAAGGTTCAACAAAATGCAGAGTGTACGAAGGGACAAGAAACCGTCGATCACATTCCAGCAAACTGCCCTTCCCGCAGCTTGTCTTTGTACAAGGAGAAGCATGGCGCAGTATATAGAGTGTTTCAGTACCAACAGGCAGTAGAGACGGGGCTAGTAGGTGAGCCAGTCCGAGGAACTTGGACTCTGTCTGGGATATCTGTCAGACGACTGCTTAACGAATGGAGCACCGAAGGCCGGACCTGTTGCTCTGAGACAAGAAGGAGCGATGACTCTACATTGTCGAAGTGGCCTGGCCCTCGACCACATTGTGCATGACCGGACTGGCGAGAAGCGAGCACGTTATTTCGAGCTCAAAGCAGACCTAGTCAAAACTAGCGGTTATACCACACAGGTGGTGTGTATCGTGGTCGGGAATCTCAGCAACGATGACAGTCTGGAGACAGAGCTAGAAGGGTCTCCTCTGGTGAAGGACGAAGACGGGGAATATCCAGCGCATGGCGATTCTCGCCAGCGCTGGGATAATCCGGCAGCATCTGGCATGCAAATGAGGGAGAGATCAGCGAGGGAGGAGCGCCAAGCGGGTGGACGATACGGACGTCTGTCCGGGTATTGCCGTGAATACCCGGAATCCTCGGGGCATTAGCTAAAGACTGTTGTCTCGAGGTGCCTTAAGACCTGCAATATGCACTCTTGTATACCAAACCGTGCCCAGGATGTTGCTGCATATTTAAAAAGAACTGAATGGGAATTAACATGAGCTCTATCATACTTGTCAATATTTAACATGTCAGTAAGCCTTAATAGACTGATGAGCGCACCTAGATTAGCTGTGTCCTAGGACGTGGGTACATGATGCTGAGTTTACGAAAGCCCTGTGTAGATCCCGATGTAACCAATGATCTGTCGGGGGAAAACATCCTAAAGACTGCGTCATGTTCCTTTTAACCATGCGTTGCTTTAGCGACGAAAGTTACATGTCAACCTGTTCTAGTTACACATAACGCCTTATTGTTAGCAAATACTCTATACAAGGCGATTACTCGAGTAGAGCAACGTTTAACTTCGTACGTCAATAATAGCCTTACAACCAGTCAAAATACACGATGTTATCCAATAACGTCGTATAATATGCTACCACATAGCATCACATAAAAAGGGCCAGTGAATAGTCTCGTTGTCACAACACAGCATCATATCACAGCTGTCACAACCCACAGTATATTACCGTTTACACCCCACAACGTCATATAACCGGTAACATTCCACAACGTCATATCGCCGCTTACGCCATACAACATCACACCACCAGTATCATGGCACATCATCATATCTCAGCTTGCACCAAACAGCATCACACTACCACTAACACCAAACAACATTACATCACCACCAATACCAAACAACATCACATCACCACTAACACCAAACAACATCACATCACCACTAACACCAAACAACATTACATCTCCACTATCACCACACCATATCGTATCACTGCTGTCACCACACCGTATCATATCACCTTTTACACCAAACAGCATCATATCACCGCTGTCACTACACAGACTCACCGAGCATCTATCACTTAGCCAATATTGACAAAATCCGAATTCAAGCGGCGTCTGTCACAATACCATATTATTTCGCCACTGTTTGTAAGCAATGTTATACGGCATTTGTCAGTTGACAGCATCCTGCCTTCTTCAGTAACTTGACAACAAATTATCATCGCTGCCCCTTCACAGCGCAGCACAGTCATTGAAACTGCTCATTGAAATACATCCGCCCCAATCATTGGCCAGCAACGCCGCACACATCCCTCGTCACTGTCGTCTAGAATAACTCCCAGCATGCATTGATTGTAGCTGGCTATTGATGCATATACGTGCATCGTAGCGGAAGTGCTAACCAGTAACAATAGCGTTCAAAGAATGAGCTTTAACACTCTCTGACAAGCAAAGAATGAACTTTAACACTATCTGACTAGCAAAAAATGAGCTTTAACACTCTCTGACAAGCAAAGAATGAGCTTTAACACTATCTGACTAGCAAAGAATGAGCTTTAACACTATCTGACTAGCAAAGAAGGAGATTTAACACTATCTGACTAGCAAAGAATGATCTTTAACACTATCTGACTAGCAAAGAACTGATACGCGGATTAACACACCACACCACATATTGTGATGTGTTATAATTTTTATCTATCAGTGAATTTTGCAATTTAATTTAAAAGTTGAAATAATACAAGAATATGACCACATTTATTGTGTGAATTTAATTTCATTAATACAACAAATTATGTAATATGAATGAAGCTATCTACTCCAACCAGCCATGCCCGTTTTGAATCATGTGGCTCGGCTTTTGCCATACACAGGTAAGCCATATCTGATATGACAGGTATGCTTGCACGGCACATGATAGACCTGTTATTTGATGTTCTTCTTTCATTTTCAGCGCATTCTGTCTCTTAAGGTGGGTGTCTACAGGTTCACATGTAACGCTTGCCTGTTTGGTGTTCCCCATGAAAAGAATGCAA
>CM067350.1:66481711-66489211 GCA_034190875.2 Urechis unicinctus
GCAGGCGCTCCGTGAACTATTGCAGAGATGTTATGTTAGCATTGCGTCAAACATGTCTGCCATGGAGAGTGGGCTCAACCCTGACAGATACCCGATGTGGACGAGATTATTACCTACCATTCCTTTATCAACAGCACGTTTTAAATGTAACACTTACATCATGTCTTCCGGTCCGAACCATTGTAAGGATACGCCAATCACATTTACAACACCCGGCACCCCAAATGTTAAGACCAGAAGTTTCCAGTCGCCCTTTCCGTAGTTCACTTTCTTCTGTATAACGATTTGCAGAAATCCGTGGATAGCGGTTAAAAGGACAACCATGCATTGGCTCATGGCAAACTGATATAGCATGAAACCTGCAAAGATACATGCTATCCAAGGTGGATGCTTTCTATGAGTCAAGATGTAGCTGTGGTCCGCACAATGACTCCCATAAAATCCAAGATCACATATCGCTAAGTAGAATGCCATACGAACCGCAATTGGCTGCTTTCGAAATGCTTTTGGTTGCCTCAGTATGTGAGCCATGAGTCCAGTGCTGAACACGAGGCTTGTGACCGTGCATACGATGGCTGTGATGTGAATTATGTCAAAGCGATGTCCAGAAAGTCCATACAAGGGCACAGTTTCCTGTATTTCAGTAGCAGCGGATGTACCTAAGAACATCACCAAAAGACCAACTGGTATTCTCCCACTCAAGTGATGAATCAATTGTCATGCTTACTCAATTAACTCTCACACAGGTTGTAGTATAACAAATTGATTTCACCAATATTCTGTGCTGCGTTTTAACGACGAATGCTATTAAATCTATGCTACCGGCTTATGGTATGAAAGCGGCAGATAGTAGAGCCGTTTACAGGGAATGAGTCAGTCTTGCATGACTTCTTTCAATGTATTATTCCTAACCTTACTTTGGTGAGCTTCTCATTAATGTATGACGTTACTCCCGGGGTTTGAAAGCATGTCCATTTGGAATAGCCAGGAAGCTTAACATTGTATACATTTACGTCACTGGAGACCCGCACCCCAATTCGCGTCACTCATAGGTTGACAGCACCCCACCAGTTACTAGTGGCAACGGATAACATTATGAATTTCATTTGCATTAATAATGATTATACGAGAGTGGTCAAATACGCTCCTTATATTGCCGCGATGCGTGGGGCATCGATCCACGAAACATCTTTTGTTATCTGGTTACGGTTGAGAGTAACTTGATTAAGGGTTAAAATCAATGTAATATTTCCCACCTTCCGTCTCGGCCCGATGCGGACTAACATGCAAGGACCTGACAGGCTCGACACCCATTACTGTTAATAACTAACTGGAACGCTCACTCGAGGAACTCATCAATTCGTGACAGTGTGTAGAGGAGCTGTTGCCATGGCGGTTGCATTGAGTCGCCTCCTGTATCTGACAGTTACTTATCGCATATTCAGTCGTAGACAAACTATGATTATCGATCACTTAAACAAATCTACATTCATTAAATTCCTAGGCAACAAATAGCTACAGGTATGAAAGCAAGATTTGAAGTCCTCCCTTTGCGCATATACTTGGCAAGAAATAAATCCATTTGCAAAAGCTATGTGTGGCCTTTTGTATTTTGAATCTCCGTTAGTGTATTTGTCGATGAAAATTAAAGAGGAAAGCCGGTTGTGTGGAAATGAGTATTCGCTGCTTGTGCAAGTCAAGCAATAAAGGACAATTTGACACAACGAGGCACACACCAGATTGCCGTATTCGTTGTTGAGGCATTTAAACTAGCTGTTATAGAATTGAAAGTGATTCAAATTGCAAAATATGTCTGCTTTGTAGGATGATTATTGCAGATACCCATACAAATATCTAGCTCCATGACATCAATTAAAAAAACGACGACGGGTGTACGTGATACCGACGGCTTGATAAAGCTGGTTTGCTTTACATCAGCGCAGAATCAAAGGTTCTCATAAGCTCGTCAACCCTGTAATCAAACAAGCTTCAGAGACATCAACAAGGCGACTTGGCGCCTCAGTAGTGGATTTATCACATGAACGTCTAATTACAAGAACAAAGGGTGCAGTTGATTATGGATATAGGGCGTCGTTGTTTTTTTACGATCGCATCTAAATATTTCTGCGGTATTAAGTGACTGCATGATACATTTGATATGCATACAATTTATCTGAGGCCTGATCCTGATCCAACCTAACTGGCATATATTTTGGACAGAGAAGGAAATCCGCTGACATACATCACCACTGACTCCAACAATATGAAATAAATTCATATGAGTGTTTTCGTTTTCCGAATGCACATACCTTCAATTTCGTTTATGGTTTTCCCCACTGATATATGCTCATCTTATTGTTATCAAACTATGTCAATACCAAAAAACTGCGTGTGCGCAGATATACACTTCAATTAAGTAACAACATTAGTATAACTCTAATGCATCTGAATAATACCTCGTGTAGCCTTGTAATTCGGTCAAGTAATTATGAAATTCCTAGTCAATATCCTTGGCGACCTTGCCCTTCAGCCACCATATAAATACTTGAGATTTAAACTACTGTTGAGCTAGCTGGATATATTTCATATCATTAGTAGAGTCCATTGTAATAAAACAGGAAGATTATTAAAACTGAACAGGTCTTCAGTGGTTGGAATGCATTGTGAATCGCATTATGCAGACGCAGGAATAATCATGTCACCGATCAATTTAGTAATAACAAGAAGGACGAAGATGGATGACGGATCAGCCCAATGCCACCAGCGGAGTTACATACAGTGACGGCTGGTAATAAGATATTCTGTGATCATCTTTCCTACGATGAAACGTCATTTGGAGCTGTCATTCGATTGTTACTACCAAGGTCCAATATTTGATTTCTTCTACAATTCAATACGTTCAAGTGGGCTGGCTCCTCACCAGCTAATATTGCAGCATATCAAAAGTTGACGAAACATTATTGAATGGATGTGGCGCTCCCGGACGCAGTTACCTGTACGGATGCAAAATGTTCCTCTGATGATTACAAGGCGCAGATCAATCGTCTGTATTGCGAGATTTCGAAAGCGGTACACAAAGGCCAGTATTAAATGCATTGATATATGTAAAGTTAACTCCTGTCGCGATGTTATCGTCCCTGGTTTTAGTGACTATGTTTAAAGACCTGCATACACAGGCAATGCGGGCGTTTATAAGTTGGCGCAATGAGGGCAAGCCACGACATGGTACTACATGTGAGCTGATGAGGCTAACGCGTCTTAACTTAAAGATGCATTTTTTCAAAAAAGATTTGTATTGGAGATATTCAATCCATCAAAATGAAGACTTTTGATTACTCATATTTTCAAAATTTAGTGCGGTGGCTGTATTTGGATGGGGTGGGTCAGTTGCTGGTTAGAAAGACAGCCACAGTTTGCGCTTACAATCACCCGACAACCCACACCACCGAAAGAGGGATTCCACCCTCCATCAACTACCACTTCCCCAGACTGTTGCATCTGCCTTCAATGTAGGGAAATGCCTCCCCCTGTGGAGCGGCAATGTTGCACTAACAGCCCAGACTTTTGCACATATGCACTACCTCAGATGGAAGGAGTTGTGCTTGACCCGATGGTCATTGAGGTTATTAACAGGTACCGAGTGGACTTGCTATGGGATGCGGTTGTTGAGGACCAAAAAAAAGATGCTTAGACACGGCGCCTATCAGCAATTGGTTCTGTGGATTCATGTATTTTTGGAGGAGTGCAACAGGAGGGCAACTCCGGTTGTGTAAGGAAGATCAGAGACCTCTTCCTTAACAAGTATTGACAGTATACAGGCTTAATACAAAATAGGTTTTGGTAATATACTAAGCCTAAATGTTTTAATTTTAATCTGGAAATATCACATTGTTCTGATTGGTATTTTTGTGTGGATTATAAATTGCTTAGTCTTACAAAACATGTGGTATTATTTGTTATGAACATTTTTGCTTCAACAATCTGATAACTTATTGTCTATTTGTTTTATGGAATGAGCATTCATATATTAGTAAATTTTTCGTCTCTCAGACACAGAAGAAAAGAATTATGCACACATTATTTTGTCAATTAGTCATGGCACTTATCTTCAGATTTGACTTTTTATGTTCATAATTCTAGCCCTGATAAAAAAAGAAGTGACATTAAAATGAGTTCATGTATTATTTATTTGCCAATTACATCAGTTCTTCTATTACAGTTTGGATTTACAGACGAAAGAATGCGACTAATAAAATATTTGTACATTTCAACAAAAACAAATTTCCAAATCATATTTTTAATCAAAATGAGACTCCTGCAACTGTTTCTTGGGTAGATGGCCTGGCACAGGAGCAATGTTCAAACTGATTTCGCAGGGTCATCAGCAGAGCGTTGTGGGTGTTTTGATTGCTGTCGCATTGCTTGGGCCTAAAGATTTCTGTCATCATATCTGGTATATGGGCGTAAGTCTTGGCCTCTAAACCGATAACCACGTCTTTGACTGCTTGTTGAAGCGATTGCTGTACCTGTAACACAACAAATGGCATTATATGGCCAAATAGCTAGAACACATTACATGTGCAGCATCAGTATTTTGTTTTCTGATAGGACATTTAGTCAGTGCGTAGTTGAGTGGTCATGAGAGACTTACATTGGCTGACCAACCCTACTTGAGTGCATATATCCTATCCCTATGCCTGTTGTGGTCCATTGTCACAACTTGACTGCAGGCAATGTATGACGAACACCTGATTACCAGCCATTGAATTAGGGTCAAGAGGTTGCAATAATTTCTCTACCTGAAATTTACAAATTAAGTAAGGTATGTTTGCAACAACAATATACAAATCTAAATGGTGCAATGGACTTACAATAGGCCCTTAGATTTTATTTAATCGGTGACATTTACACAAGTCGATTCAATACAGACCGATTCCATAGCAGGGTATTCATAATACAACGAGTTTACTTACATGTCCAGCAAAAACTTTGCAGCTTCTTCGTTGGTCACACTCCTCACTTCCCTGAATGCCTATCTTAAGACACCCTCGTGTTAGATCGCAGCTGGTCTAGCTCCCGCTTCCTTCTCTTAGTTGTTGAATCGATTAACAGCTTCTTTCTCCCTCGACCTTTTCTTCGTTTCTTGGTTTGATCGTCCATTATCGCAATGAAAATAGCGCAAACTAAACACCCGCCGGCGGCAATCGGCACAGAGTGATGACGTTTCTGCGCTTCCGGAATTAATAATACATGAGCTTCCAAATATGGTCTATTCTTGGCTGGAAGTGAAAAATAAGGAAATGAAGGTTTATTTACGAACAACAAGACATATATACGGCCATTCCAGCATTGGAATCCGGATATCAGCACCATTTAGGGTACTCTTGCAGTTAGCAACTTTTTTTTTCGATTCGATTTTTTGAAAAAAATGCACCTTTAAAATACTCCCTCCGTCGATGTAAATACCAAGATATGTCTGCTCGTGCAGATTTCATGGCAAAATCGACCGGCGAAGGTAATACTGCTTCGTTTTGGAAAAGAGTGAAATGAGCCCAAAAGAGGTCGATACCACTGGCGTCAACAGTTAACTGCTGTACCGGGGCTGAAAACGTCGCCGACATGTGGCGATTATTCCGCACTCAACAGTGCGAGCGAATGCCAGGAGAAGGTCCAGGCGACGGAAACGGTCAAATGAAACTGACACCAATACTACTGTTATCTCCCCGGGTCACATTTGTTGAGCCATGCAGACGCTTTAACGCGGGAAATGTTGCGGGGAAGATGGTCTTGCCGCTGAACATTTTATTTATGCTGACGACAGCATATGTGTCGATGTGCCACTGCTGTTCTCATGTCTTTGGATGCCTGGGTATCTTTCATGAAGTCTGCTATTATACCTATAATCAAAAATAAGAATGGGGTACTAGCGATACAAATAACTACCGCCCCATTGCTCTCCTCACAGCCTGTTCAAAACTTTTTGAATTAGTGCTGCTTGATATCGCCGACGGGTATATTACCTGCGACAATCAAGGACGGTCACTTGTTATAATAAGATACCAGACCTCAGCAGCTCGCCCGAAAAATTCCGTGACACCGTGTAGGCAGCGCCCCCTCCTTTTGTGGAAGCTACTCGACGCGCAGCAACCAACCAACTTCGTTATGACTTGCGAGTATGTCTAACTAGAAGTCAAACACAAATGGGCATTTCTGCGCTGCTATTAACTTTGTGAATTGACAAAGGCCTTTCCACCAAGGAAGTGAATGTTCTAGCATATGTCTCTGGCTTTATTGCCCGGAAATTAAGTTGTGTGCAATATGCAGAAACAAAATTTCTGTAGTCAATAATATACATGACCAGAAGAATTACCGAAGTGCAAAGGAAGGGCTTGTTGTCCCAAGCAAATCACTAGTAGATGAATTTTGCAGGCTTAAGGAACATTGCCGCAAATTCATTGACGCAGTATTATACAGTAAGCAAGCGAAAGCCAGAGTTGTAAGCATTCCAGCTAAATAGGTCTCATTAGAGAAACTCCAATGTGAATCATGCAGGTGTCATGTTACTTTAATATGTATTATGGTGAACTTCAGGTTGCATCATTCCCTGAGAGAGGCTGACTGTAAGTTAAGGGAACATAAGGAGAGAAAAAATCGTAAGACATTGACATTTTCCCACACATGAAAATTTGTGCTCTTATTTGTTTTAAGTGCTGTTGTATGAGTAGATTTCCGAAAATTTGTTTACTTAGTTCATTGAAAGCCCTCTATGGCAGATGTACAAGGACTATTCTATCATAAATCCACACCAGTATATAAGACTACTGCACCTTAGATTGTAGTGGTGGGGGGAGCTTGTCGAACAAAGGTGTCCCTGGATATACTGTTAGAATGGTTGGTTGCATGGTACTCCAATCAGATGTGTGTGTAAGATGGGGCAGAACTATGTCTGGCTGATTTGGTGTGTTTAATGGCATAAGACAGGGAGGCATATTGTCAACCTATCTGTTCAGTATTTTTATGGATGAATTGAGCTCTGGTTTTAAATAACTGTTGTGTTCAGTCTAGTTTTAGTGTGCTTGTTGTTAATCTTCTAATCTATGCTTATGATCTCATTTCATTTGTGGTTGTTCTGAGTAAGCTATTAAGACTGAGAGTTTTAGTTTGACCTAATAATATATATATATATATATATATATATATATATATATATATATATATATATATATATATATATATATATATATATAGAGAGAGAGAGAGAGAGAGAGAGAGAGAGAGAGAGAGAGAGAGAGACAGAGAGAGAGAGAGAGAGAGAGAGAGAGAGAGACAGAGAGACAGAGAGAGAGAGAGAGAAAGAGAGAGAGCGAGAGAGTTAATGATGATTAAATTCATGCTGCATCAATGTTTTTAGTATATGCTATGTCCTGAAATAATTCATTATTTTATTGTTATTCAAAATAAGCAAGAATACATGTTACAGTACTTCATAATAAAATCATA
>CM067350.1:66494211-66534211 GCA_034190875.2 Urechis unicinctus
CGTTTAGAATCGTGTAATAAAGAGACGGTCCTGGCTGATTGCAGTTTGGTGGTCTTGTATCAATGAAAATGATCTCCAGAATTTCTCGAAGTAAATGATTTCTGCCTGACATGGCTACATACGTAAAAACCTAAGGCCATCGCATCATAGCGTGCACGGTGTTGCGCCTTGGTGCGTCATAGCGTTGTGACAGCAATGATCGATATGAGCCGAATGAGCGAAAGAAACAATGTTTCAGGACAGAGAGTACTGCCATGTCTTTTGGGATGCGTTACATTTATTCCGGGTTTGATTATCAGCTTCCAATTCCGGAACGCAACGAATGATCCTCGTCTGAAGGAACGTGACGCTAACCCTATACATTCCATTACATATATTGCCACTGTATTCATGACAAAGGCTTGGTAGAAAAGCCAATGAAAGGAAGTTCCATTCGATGTCAATCCACAAACTCAGGATTATTTTGGTTTATTCATCGGTTGAAGTGAGTGTAATGTAGCGTGCAACAGCAAACACAAAAGGCTATTGATGTATGGTTTTGTTAACATCTGCCGTTGAATGCAAAGCAATGACAGTACACTTGCTTTGTTTAATTGCGAAGGTTTTTACGACAATGGGAGCGTAATCAATATCAAAGAACTGACATTCAAGAACAAAGAGGGCCCATGTAGCTATTCCTGCTTGGGGATTTACTTGAAATAAATACGCTTTATACGGTGATTGCTTTTTAAGTGTGGAACAATTCTGAAGTGGGTTATCCCAATGCATGGGGTGATAAACGTGTCACAGTTTAATGAATCCACTCAGACTAATGAATCGTACATGTGAGATGACCCCCAACGCACTGCAGATGTACGCATGAGACGCTCAGCGCATATACACGAGAAAACGTCAGATATAAGGAAGCATAGGGTTCGGTCGCCATGACAACATTCGATGTGAAATGGATGTCAAAGCACGACTATTGCTGTGGATGAGGGGAATATTTATACATATATATATATATATATATATATATATATAGATATATATATATATATATATATATATATTATATATATATATATATATATATATATATATATATATATATATATATATATATATAAACGAACATTGTCTACATAAACGATTAGTTTTTCAATGCATTTTTGCCCCATCTATGGTAGATAAAGTACACTTTATCTATTTCAATATTAAAAAAAACCCCTGTAAATTCCGATATAATTATCATTCGCTATTTTGTTAGGGTCATTGTTTACTTATAACAAGGTGTTCTGTCCGGAAACATGAAATTTATGATTGATTCGCGTGAACATGATAATAACATTTGCTTGATAATGATGGAGCGCATGCTCTTTACGATAAAGTACTCACGTTTGAAGATTTGTTTAAATTAACGAGGGTGGGATCACTGATGGCAGATGCACTAACCGGTACCCATCAGCGAAAGTCATCCATCACCCATCTGCCAGGTTACATATTTCACCCGAGGGTTTGTTGGGTTCATCGACAATCTGGAACAATAGTCCACGAACTAATAGGAATTCATTAATTGTGAAAACTCGGGAACTGAACGATGGCAAGTCTTTGGAAAAAAGTACATCTGCTCAGCAAAACATATCTGTAACTTGGATAAGACAAACCATCGACACAGGGGAATACAAGGGCAAATACAGCAGTCCCCTCTTGTTTCTACCAGGTGATCAGAGGGAGAAGCGTTCGCCTGGTGTGTGGTTCGATCCACGTTTGATGGTTCGATTCCAACGTTTGACGATTGCCACAAGATGTGAACTGTATGTTGGAATATGTGGGCCTGTTATTTGAATCTGTAGGATCAGACCAAGAACAAATGCACACAACTACTCCGACTTGATGACGAAGTACGGCAACCCAAATCAACACCATAACGTTCAAACTCTTTACTTTCAATCTTATTTTGTTCAATCCTTACGGGATTCGAGCGGTGTTTTGCGAAGTAGGCAGTGAAATTGCAGGTCGTGTCGGAGCACAGTATGCTCATCTATGTGGATTCTTTGATATATCTTACATCAGATTCATCATACATGGATGCCCATTCTTTGTTCTAGGAATGAACTCGACAAGATTTTAAAATGATGATGCCGAGACATGCAATCCTGCCATGACCGACCAATACAAACCAGGTGACATTTGATATGAAACAAGTCCCGCATTATGCCTATTTTTGTGGTGTAAAGTGTCGCATCATTTAGTGAAAAATTCGTCATGCTGCAGAGAGGAATACTTACTTACTGCAGTGCAAAATAATGCTTGTAAAATAACCAGAGGTACAAGTGACATTTCCATAGAAATGATACCAATCTCCACCATTGTGTTGCTTTGTGTACACTTTATGGTGAGATATATAACATGTTTATACATAATGTTTATCGCGTTTCGAATGAATGTATCGGCCTCGTACAAAAGAAGGCGATGGAGTAGAATTGCAACAATCAAGTTTGTTCGTGATTCACGATGGCTTTGTTATTCATGGTGTGTGTATTGCTAAATAGCCATTCACCGACATTTCTCCAAGAACACATTAAGTTTACCACCCAAAAATGGGCTCATCGCGGATGTGTCACTGCT
This sequence comes from Urechis unicinctus, assembly GCA_034190875.2. Classification (NCBI taxonomy): domain Eukaryota; kingdom Metazoa; phylum Annelida; class Polychaeta; order Xenopneusta; family Urechidae; genus Urechis; species Urechis unicinctus. The sequence goes on from CM067350.1 coordinate 66,496,822, forward strand.
CATCGCGGCAAGAATCACAATAGCACAAGTACTTTTTGTATACCCCGCCTAACATGAATCACATATTTTGACTTCAATGAGGGCATCGTATTTCAATGTTTATGCGTAGTTATTTTATGGTTACAAAAGGTGCAACCCGGTATTTTTGTTAGCATGAAGAAAACAAACAAATGTATTGTCCGTACATCAGCAATGATCAGTCAAATCTCGATGAGGTATTTGTTGCAGTCCATCGTAGCGAATAATCATGTCACGCTGAATTTCGAGATTTATATGCGTGAGGTCAGAAATGTTCTGAAGCAATTGTGAGTTTTGCCATTCATCAAAACCAAGTATTTGTGGCCAAATGTATCACATTGCTTTCGATGATGACTATTCAACGACCATTTGCCTTTACGAAAATAATCACGTAGTCTCGCAACCCAACCCTAAACTGATATAGGTGCAAATGGAAGCATCCGCTCTAACCATTGTTACCATAGCAACCCATCATAAAATGTGCAGATGTGTGTTCCGGGTGAGTACAAATCGATTGATTACAATATACAGTACAGGAGAAGTGCTGCTAATTAATGAGTAAGAAAAAGATACATCCACAAAAAAACTGTTGTGACTGCTATGACCAGGTACTAGCAATTGACAAAACTCCTACAATAAGAATCATGTGACATTATTGAAATTTATAAAGCTGTTGTCCATACTGCAAATTGTATTCAACCAGAAGGTGTTCTCTATTGATAACACAGTGCAGAAGTGAGGGAGAAAGAGAGACAGAGACAGAAAGAGGACTCGTCATACAAAACCTTTATGGATATATTTGTACTCGCATGGAATCTGGAGGCCGTCAGTTGTGGCATTAGATCATTAATCATTCCTACAAAACTGGTGATTGATTATGGTGTTATCCACTGTGCTTTCTATGGCTCTATTATGAATGCATAGCAGGTCGGAGTATTGTCATCTATGACGAACTTATTTTTTCGAGCTCCTCTGTGATATGGACATATGCATGCAATGTCAAATCTGTGAACATTGTGCTAATTCGACCACCGTGATATGTTAATCTTGAAAACATCGGGGTTATTCCGAATGCCAATGCATCCGAGAGCAGAAAACACAGGCATGCATATTATACATTATAACAACAGTTAAACGGTATAACCACACCACGTGGGGTCTCTGTATTGTGGTATATCCAACAGTCTGCTGATTGCATTCTTTTCATGTGGAACACCAAACAGGCAAGAGTAAAATATGAATCTGTAGAAGCCTACATTAAGAAATGCATTGAAAATGAAAGAAAAAAGTCAGATGTGAGGTTAATCATGCGCAGAGCCAACATTCCTGTGATATATGTATTTGGAGGAGGTTGTACTTAAATCGGCAATTGTAACGTTTTTGAATGAGCCACAATCGTATCACCCTAGGTTTCCTGTAATGACAGTTGCATAGTCGACACCATCGAAATGTTTTGTCTATTGCAATATCAGAGATAAGAAATAATCGTTTCAACGCAGGATCATTAGTTGCCATCGTTGCACAATAATTGTATAATCGCTGAGGGGGAGTAACAGTCACTATTAGAGATTGCTAACTAGTCTACGACTGACGAGAGCACGTTGCAGCAGCCAGGAAAGATAATTTGTGGCAGACCTTCTCTTACTTTAATATGGTTGAATCGGATGTAAAGATGACACTCGTTATACTAGTGAGTTTGCATTTGTAGATATCGGGAGGCTATAATTGTCGACTAGGCCCCAGAACATACCATTACTAGGCTGTTGTCCTGGGTGACCAGGGCGGTTGGTTCACCCAGCATAAGCGGAAGCGGAATAGCCTGCTGATATAATGGTAAGCGCAAATGCGAACATCATTGCGCGTGACGTTCAATGTGTAATCCAAGAGAGTTGGTGTGAATGTAGCGGTACTTAACAAAGTAATGCGAATGTATAGAGTATTTTTCATGGGAATGGCCGGTGACAGCGTTATTAATTTCGGTAACAGTGCTCTATGTCGGTATCCAATTAAGAGCAAGCATCATGTTTGTGACTTGCATTGCCGTCAATAATAGTTGCCCACGTGCCTATATGATAAAACATCAAGGGAGCTACCAGTTAGAACCCATAGCAAAACCAGAATTTTCCACTATACAAATAATGAAATAATTGATTTACGAAAAAGCACTGAGCGTTGAATGAATCGATTTTACGTATATGCCTCTTACGAGGGATGAATGTCACGCACGCAATCGGTACGGTTGACAGGTCTGCTTTGTCAAATCATTAAAAAGCTATGGTTTGTCTCGCGATTTCTGAAAAAGCTTATTAGCAATTTTGTCCTGGCAGTGGTTCTATCACAAGAGCGCCTTTACGTCCCACGCTTTATATGCTTTTTCGCAGTTGGATAACACAAAGGATGCAAAACCAACAGCTGGTGTGCCTTTCGTGACCCATCAGGATAAGCCTGCACTATGGCTACGATGTATCTCTGCGCCAACCAGATGATCTTGGCACTGATGCAGTAAAGCATGAAATTGCGATCTCCTTGCTAGCTCGCTCATTGTTTTTCTGGCCTTTGCAAGCAGACCCTGAATAAGCCGTCTCCATTACCATCTCATAATGCTACAGCAACATCGTATGGCAAACCGCGCAGTCATGACAGACATTACAATGCGTATACGATAGGGTCAGTGACATCCCAATCAGTTTGCCACTTGGCTCAAAGATATCACCTAATAGAAACAAAAGCCTAACACACCTTCAACATCATCTTTAGTCATCATGCCTTTTTTAATCGTGAGGTTTACCTTTGAAAGGTACGTATTATGCTATATGTAAAAAACAAACTTCAAAAGTAGCAGGGAGCTGCAGAGAAAACAGTAATGGGCTGTTAATAATCGAAAGTTGCATTTGTTGAACTTACTTTAAAAACTCAAGACACTGTCACATTCATGCAAACTTACTATTCTAGCGATGTTGGGAAATGGGGGTTAAACAAATGCGCGCTGGTAAGGCGCCTCTGTGTGTTTCCAGCAGATGATCAGTTCCATCTGCATTCTGTCTATGCAAGCACATATGTAAACCAAACATTATGAATTTGGAATTTATCCATCTGATCGATTAGATTTATGGTGGATTTTTGGATTCTGACCTGCGGTTCTGTGACAATAAAAACTATACTTGCTACAACCCTTAGATATATCAGTGTATTTAGCAGTGTGACGGCAATGATTTCATTTGATGCACATTAATGTACCACTTGTCTCTTTTACCCTCTCCGTGGCCATTGCACTACCATGATACCTACAACTATGTAATCTCGTTATTTATGCGGATAAAATATCATTTTAGTTTGATAGTCCAATGTCCGCAGGTCAGCAGGCTTTAAAGTTACGATGTGCACAACTAAACATCCAATCAAATGTCTAGTTTATCACGGAGTGACCAATAAAACGGACAGCTAAATATAATATTCGGAAGCAAACGAGCTATGTTTAACCCCCGTCGAATCCAGGATCACCCATTGGCTTCAATATTCCGTTATTTATGATGGACAACCTATCCATTGTAATTGTATCAGCTACCACAGGGAGAGAGCATGGGTTTTTGGTTTTGTCACAGTCATAACCATTGAAGCCACCGCTTGAATAAGCTGTATAAGTTCTTTTCAGCTGAAATTGCAGTTACTTACTGGCTAAACTCAGTCCCTATTTGTAAATCATTATTCTCTGGATATCAAGTGTTTAAACTTAGTGATAAAAGCATGCAATACAATGCGTCAATAGCGTTCAGAAGTTGATATGTCTCTGTGTCTGTTGTTGCTTGAACTGGGAGTCTGACTTGCCTCTTTGCTGTTATTATCTGCGTATGATTCGCCTTTCTGGCCTGCTGCTTATGATTGATAAGAAGTGATGGACATTGTCATATACCGACATAGAGCAATAAATGACAATGATTGTAGCATTATCTCCCTTTGCGTAAGGCTACTTGTGGAACACCAAGGAATGACATCAACTGGTGGGGTGGTCGATGGCGAGCATGTCCTCACCATATATATGCCTATCAAGTGTGTATTGTTGATATTTGTTCAATTAAAAAGTCACAAGAAAGATCAAAAGATTAGATGCTTACCCATGGCATTAGTTACACCATGGCATTGTTGATTCATTTCCCCGCTCAGCATTGCTCGTTAACATCCCAGACGTAAAACTGTGTAAATATGTGTAAATCTTTGCAAAAAGCACTTTAATCACATATCCAAAGAACGCAACATCCCATATTACAAGCTAATCAAATGCATCGATTATTACTAACAGACAGCCATTTGATAACGCAGCAGTTTAACTTCATTTGGAATTATTTATCTGCGCTTCGTTGTTACACAACGTACAGCAATTCGTAGAATAACTCATGGGTGGCTTATAATCCACTGTCATGTTATTGTGTCTGTGTTTCTTTTTGCTGGCTTTGCAGTTGCATAACATTGCCCTGGGGTTAGTGCATTTCAAATTACAATGTCTACAACGTGTCCATAATCAAATAATGTAATGCACCGCGTTGTTTGAACTATCACCTATCGGAAGCTCTCCTCGTGTGTTGTAAAAATATTATTTATGCTTCATGAATTCGGTATGGCTACGGTAGCAATATATGTAAACTATTTCGAGATGCTACTCAAACCACCAAGGCCGGACAAAAATGGAAAGCCATTACTCCTTAGCAACCAAACATTCATTGGTAACCAAGATGAGTAAGCAACAAGCATGCTGCGCAGATTTTAACAGACCTACATATAGTAACAGCATCACGCTTAATACTACCCACCAATCTCGTCATAACATAACTTTCCTAACCGGCAGCCATCCTGTCAAAACGCCCTTCATAAATAAATAAGTAAATTAGTTCGAACAAATTAAAATACAAAATCATATTATCAAATCAAAACAGGATCGTCACACATTGAAGTGGAAGCATTAGTTGCCCATTAATGTAGATACGTTTGGAAACAATACCATTCGCAAAAAAATGCTGATTGGATTCAATGTTTCATGAGACATATCACACGGATCCCAAAATGATAAAATGTCCTCCTGGCTATTGTAGAATAAATAAAGCAAACGTCTATGTACGATATTGACAATAAAATTAGCCATGCATACTGAACTATCACATGTTGTGTGCTGTTAAATTATTGATTGCTATGAATAAGTTGGCCAAAGTTAATTGTATTAAGACTAGCTGCAGCGAAATGAGAACCTGTCACGGCGATTGCACTTCTAAATACATCTGCTGGCGTTAGTCAATTGTCAACGGCCCATCAATATGACCATTACGCTGTGTATTTCGCACGGAACCTTTTGTCAGCTGCACATGCATTTTATTGCAGTTGTCATAGTGCATGTTTACAGGAGATTTTACGTGTGACTTTCTCTGATAAGCTTTTTATTTTGCGTAAGATGTTAGCACGGGCCAGCGCGCATTCAGATGGCCTTACTAATGGACGGGTCGTTTGTTAAGTGGTTTTAAAGCCAGATATAATGAGAAGGCATGGTTTAGGTGTAAAATCTTATGATATACGCAAGTTGCAAGCGGCATCACCATTATATGACACTGTGTGTCGGTTTACTGCTATGTTGCAGGCCGTAGCCGAATTAGGGATCCTCGCAGTAAGACGCAAAGCCATCTGGTTTTCCAAGTTATAGAGGCAACATCTCTGTGACTACGAAGAAATAGATATCTAATTTCAATAATTATTTTGCAGAATGATTGAGGCTATAACATGTATATATATATACATATATATATGTATATATATATATATAAATATATATATATGTATATATATATATATAAGCATATATATATACATATATATACATTTTTAACGTATCATTCATATATATATATATATATATATATATATATATATATAAATATATATATGTATATATAAATATATATATATATATATATATATATATATATATATATATATATATATATATATATATATATGTATATTCGTATATGTGTATTTATATATATATTTGTATATATATTTATATACAGATGTATTCTCGCATGTTCCGTCACGCCCGTCTTATGCATATTCTGTTATTTCGAATGCATTTTGGCACACCTTTGTTGGAGAAGGTACACGCTATCTATTTCGATATTCGAATTGTAGTAAGTCTGTAAATTCCGATGTAATTATCATTTCCGATTTTGTTAGAAACTGATACGTAAATCACTTGCCCACTTCTGTCAGCGATCTTTGTTTACTTAAATTAAATGGTATTTTGCCAGGAAACGTAAAATTAATGATTGATTCGCGAGGTCCTGATATCAACATTTGCTTGATAATATTGGAGATTTGCTACAGTTGACGAGAGTGGGGTCACTTATGCCAGATGCATTAACTGGCACCCATCAGCGAAAGTCATCCATCACCCGCTGTAGACCTTATGTCTTATCTGCCACGTTCCATATTTCAACCGAGGGTTCTTCGGGTTCGTTGATAATCTGGAACAATAGTCCATGAACTATTAGTAATTAATTCATTGTGAAAACTCCGGAGCTGAACTTAAGTAAGTACGTCTTTTGATAAAAAATGCATTTTATCAACACAACTTATATGTAACCATCGGACACAGGGTAAATATTAAAGCGATTACACCAGTCTACTCGTGTTTCTACAAGGCGATGGGGTTGAGTGGGGTTCGCCTGGTGTGTGGTTCGATCCACGGGTGGTGGTTATATTTCACCGTATGGAGATTATCACAAGATGCGATATTCATATTGCAATTAGTCATTACTGTTAGCATTAAGTGTATATGGAATGAGTAGGCATGTTTATCTCTTATTTGAATCCGTAGAATCTCACCAAGAAAAAATGTACACAACGACTTGATTACAATGCACAGCAACCCAAATCAACAGAATAACGTTCAAGTTCTTTACGTTCAATCTTATATGATCTCCAATGAATTCGAGCGGTGTTTGGCGAGGTAGGCAGTTATATGCAGATCGTGCCGGAGTACAGCATGCTCATCTTTGTTGATTCTTGAATATATCCTACATCAGATTCATCATACACGGATGCCCATTGTTGTTCTTGAAATAAACACGACAATGTTTTATAATAATGATGCAGAGACATGCAATCCTGCCATGACGTACCATCCCAATGCAAACCAAGTGACATTTGATATGAAACAAGTCCCGCATTATGCCTATTTTTGGATGAATGTATCACATCATTTGATGAAACATACGTCATGCTGCAGAGAAGAATACTTACTTACTGCAGTGCAGACGAATGTCCAGCTAGTATAATAACCAGAGGTACAAGTGACATTTGCTCAGCTGACAAATGATACCAAACTCCATCAATGTGTTGCTCTGTGTGCATTTTATGGTGAGATATATACCGTGTTTAACTTCTTCCAATATGTATATCGCGTTGCGATTGAATGAGTCGGCCTAGTACAACAGAAGGCGATGGAGTAGAATTGCAACAATCAAGTTTGTTCGTGATTCACGATGGCTTTGTTATTCATTGTTTGTGTATTGCTAAATAGCCATTCATAGACACTCCTCCAAGAACACATTAAGTTTACCACCCACATTATGTATACCAGGCCCAAAAATGGGCTCATCGCAAACGTGTCACTGCTCTTTGCGGCAAAAACTACTTTTTGTATACTACGCCTAAGATGAATCGCATATTTTGACTTCAATGAGGGCACCGCATTTCTATTATTATTCGTAGTTAGTTTGTAGTCACAAAATATACAACCCGGTATCTTTGTTGGCATGAAGAAAAGAAAATCATAGATTTTTTACCAAATGTATTGTCCGTACTGCAACGATGATCAGTCAGATCTCGATGAGGTATTTGTTGCAGTCCATCGGAGCGAATAATCATCTCACACTGAATTTCGAGATTGATATGCGTGAGGTCAGAAATGTTCTGAAGGAATTGTGAGTTATGCCTCTCGTCAAAACCAAGTATTTGTGGCCAAATGTATCACATTGCTTTCGTTGATGACTATTCAACGACCATTTGCCTTTACGAAAATAATCACGTAGTTCCGCAACCCAACCCTAAACTGATATAGGTGCAAATGGAAGCATCCACTCTAACCATTGTTACCATAGCGACCCCTCATAAAATGTGCAGATATGTGTTCCGGGAGAGAACAAATCGATCGACAGTACAGGAGGAGTGCTGCTAATAAAAGCGGTAGGAAAAGATACATCCACAAAAAAACCCCACATGTTGTAACTGCAGCGTCAAGGTACTAGCAATGGACAAAACTCCTACAAGAAGAATCATGTGGCATTATTGAAATTTATAAAGCTGTTGTCAACATTACATGTTGTATTCAACCAGAAGGTGTTCTCTATTGATTACACCGTGCAAAAGCGAGGGGGGAGGGGGAGAGAGAGAGAGACAGAGACAGAGAGAGGACTTGTCATACAAAACTTTTATGGATACATTAGCTCTTGCATGGAATCTGGTAGAACCCCCTGTAGGCCGTCAGATTTGGCATTAGTTCATTTATCATTCTTATAAAACTGGTGATTAATTATGGTGTTATCCACTGTGCTCCTATGACGTTATTATGAATGCATAGCATTTCGGAGTATTGTCATCTATGACGGAATTATTTGATGTTGATACGGACACATGAATGCAATGACAAATCTGTGAACATTGTGCTCGACATAGGAATAAATTGCGATAGATCGGCACCCATGATATGTTAATCTTGAAAATATCGGGGTTATTCTGAATGCCAAGGCATACATATAATACATTTTATACATTATAACATAAGTTAAACGGTATAACCACACCATGTGGCAACTCGTTATTGTGGTATTGTCGTCTGGATGATATCCAACAGCAGAAACACAGATAAGCAGCTGGAGCCTTAAAGATAACAAAACAGTCTGCTGATTGCATTCTTTTCATGTGGAACACCAAACAGGCAAGAGTAAAATATATTAAGAGATAGAATGCACTGAAAATGAAAGAAGAAAGTCAGATGAGAGGTTAATCATGCGCAGTGCCAACATTCCTGTGATATATGTATTTGGAGGAGGTTGTACTTAAATCGGCAATTGTAACGTTTTTGAATGAGCCTCATTCTTTTTTGTGATACAATCGTATCACCCTAGGTTTTCTGAAATGACAATTGCATAACTGACACCATCGAAATGTTTTGTCTATTGCAATATCAGAGATACGAAATGAAGGTTTCAACGTAGGATCATAAGTTGCTATCGTTGCACAAAAATTGTAAAATCGCTGAGGGGGAGTAACAGCGACTATTAGAGATTGCTAACTAGTCTACGACTGACGAGAGCACGTTGCAGCAGCCAGGGAAGATAATTTGTGGCAGACCTTCTCTTACTTTAACATGGTGGAATCGGATGTAAAGATGATATTCGTTATATTAGTGAGTTTGCATTTGTAGATATCGGGAGGCAAAAATTGTCGACTAGGCCATGAAATTGCGATTTCCTTGCCAGCTCGCTCGTTGTTTTTCTAGCCTTTGCAAGCAGACCCTGAATAAGCCGTCTCCATTACCATCTCATAATGCTACAGCAACATCGAATGACAGAACCCCTCAGTCATGACAGACATTACAATGCGTACACGATAGGGTCAGTGACATCCCAATCAGTTTGCCACTTGGCTCAAAGATATCACCTAATAGAAACAAAAGCCTAACACGCCTTCAACATCATCTTTAGTCATCATGCCTTTTTCAATCGTGAGGTTTAGATTTGATATATGTAATAAACAAACTTCAACAGTAGCAGGGGGCTGCGGAGAATAGAGTTTTTGGCTGCTAATAATCGGAAGTTGCATTTGTTCAACTTACTTTAAAAACTCAAGACACTGTCACATACATGCAACTTCCTATTGCGCTAAAATGTTGGGAAATGGGGGAAAAACAAATGCGCGCTGATAAGGCGCCTCTGTGTGTTTCCAGCAGATGATCAGTTCCATCTGTATTCTCTCTATGCAAGCACATATGTAGGCCAAACATTATGAATTAGAGATATTGATAAGAACATCATATTATCCATCTGATCGATTAGATGTTTGGTGGATTTTTGGATTCTCACCAGCGGTTCTGTGACAATAAAAACTATACTTGCTGCAACCACCTTTACATATATGAGTGCTTTAGTAGTGTAACGACAATGATTGCATTTGATGTACATTAATGTACCAATTGCCTCTTGTACTCTCTCCGTGGCCATTGCACTACAATGATACCTACAACTATGTAATATTGTTATTTTTGAGGATGAAATACCATGTTAGTTTGATAGTCCATTGTCCATAGATCAGCACTTTTTTAAGTTACGATATGCACAAGTAATCATCCCACCAAATGTCTTGTTTATCACGAAGTGACCAATAAATATAATATTAGGAAGGAAACGAGCTATGTTTAACCCCCGTCGAATACAGGAGCTCCTATTAGCTTCAATATTCCGTTATTTATGACGGACAACCTATTCATTGTAATTGTATCAGCTACCACAGGGAGAGAGCATGGGTTTTTGGTTTTGTCACAGTCATAACCATTGAAGCCACCGCTTGAATAAGCTGTATAAGTTCTTTTCAGCTGAAATTGCAGTTACTTACTGGCTAAACTCAGTCCCCATTTGTAAATCATTATTCTCTGGATATCAAGTGTTTAAACTTAGTGATAAAAGCATGCAATACAATGCGTCAATAGCGTTCAGAAGTTGATATGTCTCTGTGTCTGTTGTTGCTTGAACTGGGAGTCTGACTTGCCTCTTTGCTGTTATTATCTGCGTATGATTCGCCTTTCTGGCCTGCTGCTTATGATTGATAAGAAGTGATGGGCATTGTCATATACCGACATAGAGCAATAAATGACAATGATTGTAGCATTATCTCCCTTTGCGTAAGGCTACTTGTGGAACACCAAGGAATGACATCAACTGGTGGGGTGGTCGATGGCGAGCATGTCCTCACCATATATATGCCTATCAAGTGTGTATTGTTGATATTTGTTCAATTAAAAAGTCACAAGAAAGATCAAAAGATTAGATGCTTACCCATGACATTAGTTACACCATACAAATTGGCATTGTTGATTCATTTCCCCGCTCAGCATTGCTCGTTAACATCCCAGACGTAAAACTGTGTAAATATGTGTAAATCTTTGCAAAAAGCACTTTAATCGCATATCCAAAGAACGCAACATCCCATATTACAAGCTAATCAAATGCATCGATTATTACTAACAGACAGCCATTTGATAACGCAGCAGTTTAACTTCATTTGGAATTATTTTATCTGCGCTTCGTTGTAATCCACTGTCATGTTATTGTGTCTGTGTTTCTTTTTGCTGGCTTTGCAGTTGCAAAACATTGCCCTGGGGTTAGTGCATTTCAAATAACAATGTCTACATCATGTCCATAATCAAATAATTGATTGCACCGCATTGTTTGAATTATCGTGTTTTGTAAAAATATTATTTATGCTCCATGAAATCGGTATGGCTACGGTAGCAATATATGCAAACTATTTGGAGATGCTTCTCAAACCACCAAGGCCGGACATAAATGGAAAGCCATTACTCCTTAGCAACCAAACATTCATTGGTAACCAAGATGAGTAAGCAACAAGCATGCTGTGCAGATATTAATAGACCTACATATAGTAACAGCATCACGCTTTATACTACCCACCAATCTCGTCATAACATAACTTTCCTAACCGGCAGCCATCTTTGTCAAAACGCCCTTCATAAATAAATAAATAAATTGCTTCGATCCAATTAAAGGTCAACTACAAAGATTTTTTTTATTCCATTTTTCAAAAGTTCTATGTTTTAAAAGGGTATCGTAACCAAAATAAGGTGACTGCGCGCTTTTTTTCTTTTAGAAAAATGATTTTTAAATGTACATTTTCCACGTCGAATCTGACAAGATACCGCTCGGTAAAATTCGTGAATTTCCGGGCAGTGACGTCATTCAGGTTGTTCACGAATATTCCTCGCCATCTTCAGCCTTCACGGTTGGTTGACAGCGTGTGACTTACTCGTCTTTCTTCACGGTCTGGTGCGTTTCTTGTTGTGGATTATGCCTTATTGTTGTGCGTTTGGTTGTCGGAACAATGAGAAGTCAGGCGTGAGTTTTTTTCTGTTTCCAAAAGACAGCAAAATGCGCCGCATATGGGTGTCGAAAGTCAAACGTAATTACTGGAGTCCTACACTCACGACGGTTCTATGTTCTGATCATTTCGAGAATGGTGCTTATGATACTGACCCAGAGCTGCTCAAAAGTCTAGGATTTCGTAAAAAACCTAAGCTCCGAAAAGAGGCCATACCAACTCTCTTTAGCCACGTTGGAGTTGATGACAGTCAAAGTAAGCGACGGAGTGCCTCGGAGAAAAGGCAGCGACAACAGGTGAGATCTGTTGGCTTGAACCTTTAGGCTAGTCCTGCTATGTTGACGTATACTTATTTAGATGTTAATGAATTTATCACCAAGTTGCCAGTATATCAATCTAGCTGTTTCTTGTCATGCAGGTAGTAAATGAAATGGTATTGGCAGCTGAGCAGAAACATAAATCAAGTGACAGTGGTGAACCACAGACTGAGGTTTCACACCCAAGCACTGCCGACCTAGGCGAAGAAACTTCGCTTCTAACAGCATCCGCGTTGTGTGCTACACCAGGGGCGAGTGCCTTGCCGTCTGCAGAACATGAAGCTTGCTCTCACTTGTCATTTGGGGTGCAGGCAAATGTTTCCGTGAGTGTCTCAAGGCAACTGCATTATTATATTTGATGAAATGCATTGGCAGGGATAACTTCTGTTGAATGTATCCATGTGTCTTTTCAGAGTCAATTTGTAAACATTTACATCCTGTAAGGGTATGATGAATGAAATTGTAGCATACTTATTGTATTGATACCACAGATGGCTGACAAGTCCCTGCAGACACAGAGTTCCTTCTTTCCTGGAATAAAGAAATATTCCAGAGGTACCCAAGATAGCCCATCTCAGCACTGCATCGGGACACAGTGCAATTTGCTGATCCAAAGTGTCACCAGGGGCACCCAATATGAGCCCCAGGAGGAATTTGTTCAACTAGTGGACAGCGATGATGAGATGGAAACTGACCCCGACTATGACTTCATTGATGTCAGTGATGATGCCGAGATGGACACTGATGATGACATGGAGTTTGAAGAAGTGTAAGGAAAATATTGTTTTGTTTATAGTGTAACCACAGGGTTTTATTTGATGGAAGAAAAATTTAGCTCACAGAATGCTTATATTGTGAATTCATTCTTATTGTTCACAGTGGTGTTGATCTGGAGGATGGCCCTAGTCAGAATCAAAGAAAATTTATTGTGTTTGAGAGCTGCTTGAGAACCCTGCTGCTCTCATGCTTCCTGTGCTTGGGCCCCTGCAGAGTCATCATCAAGCAGATACGGGGGAGTTTTGCTTGTTTTGAACAAATCTGCATGAATGGACACCGTAAGATGTGGGATAGCCAACCTTTTACAGGAGCTATGCCTGCCGGGAATTTGTTAATGGCTTCAGGAATTTTTGTTAGCGGCAGTAGTGCTGTTAGAACACTGAACATGTTCAGGCATGTTAATATCCCAACCATATCTATGTCAACATTCTATCTCATTCAGAGAAGCTATCTTGTTCCAGCTGTAAGACGACTCTGGCAGACCCAAAAGACATCACTGACAACTGCTCGCCAAGGTACACCACTTTCTGTAGGAGGGGATGCAAGATGTTGTTCTCCAGGACACACTGCTAAGTATGGCAGTTACACCCTGATGGACCTAAAGACTTCAAAGGTTCTAGACATGCAACTTATTCAGGTATAAAACTTACAATTTATGACCAGTATATGATGGATTCTTTAATGTCTATTGTACCATCAATTGCCTGTTAATTTCTTTCAGAGTAACCAAGTTAAAAATTCTAATGCTATGGAGTTAGCTGGTCTGAAGCTTGGTATGAAATCCCTGTCTGAGAATGGATTGACCGTTGAATCCATCACTACTGACAGACATTTGTGGGTGAAAAAGTACATAAGGGAAGAGCAACCTACAGTCCAACACTGGTTTGATGTGTGGCATGTTGCCAAAGGTTAGTTTCTTTGTGTGACTTAAGCCGACCCAAAACACTCTGTGTCACATTTTAAAGAATATTTAACATGTTGGCATACCAAATTTATATGATAGCATTAAAGACAAACACACACTTATTTGTAAATGAAGGGATCAAGAAGAAAATATTGGCCAAAGGGAAAAGAAAAGACTGCAACATCCTGGGTGAGTGGGCCAGAAGCATTTCCAATCATGTTTACTGGTGTGCTGCCTCAAGCGATGGAGATGCAGGTCTGGTCAGAGCCAAGTGGCTCTCTGTCACTAGGCATGTCGTCAATGAGCACGCGGGGCATGGGGATCTGTACCCGGAATGTGAGCATGCACTACTAGAGGACAGGAAGTGGATACTGAAGGGTCAGTGTTAGTTTTTAATCATATAAGTTTACATAGAAATATTTACTTCAGTTGTAGTGTAATTAAATGAGTCATAAAGGTAAAATACATGTCCTTGTGGTACTACTTTACCAAAGAAATGTAATCTGTATTGATCTATGTGTTAACCATAAATAGGATCAAAGCCACACAAAGAGTTGGAGTTGATAGTCTCCAGCAAGCATCTCCTAAATGACATTGGCAGGCTTTCCCCATCAGAGCAGACATCAAGCCTAGAATCGTATCACAAAGTGGTCACATTCTTCGCACCAAAGAGTGTTCACTATCCCTATGCCACCATGGAGGCCAGGTAATACCAATAAATAAGTTTGAAATTCAGTTGTGTATATTTGTTGTATGGAAGTTTAGCACATTTGTGTACTGGCAGCTGTAATGTTCTTTGTATAATTATGTGCTCAAGTTTCAATTCTTACTTAGCAATATGTTATCAACCTGCTATATATATATATATCCAGATTGCTCCTAGCAGTAATTCACTTCAATGAAAACTCGAACAGAGCTCAAGCCATCACTGAAGGAGGTCAGTCACAATGGAGAGTGTCTTATCCCAAAGCCAGACAGGGAGACCCAGTTGTCAAGCCGGTCAAAGTACCAATTACTTTTGGTGTGTAGGTGCATTAATCTAAAATGAAACACATGTTATTTTGACATTTATTACCGGAACCTAAATAAGTTTCATATGCACAAACATTGTAACCCTATTCAAATGGGCATATTTTATAACTAACTTGTTTTATGACTATCATAAAATATGAATATCATTGATTTCCTTCAGACTATGTACATCAGTTCATTGCTGAGGTGCTTGATCTCAGGCAAAAATACCCAAGCTACAGACTTGCTGATGTCCTTGCAGAGGAAAGGAATCTTCCACCTCCTATTGCCTCCCAGTACGAGAAACCTGCAAAGGATCTTCTCGTAGGTGCTCACAGGTGTAGATTTAACCTGACCAAGTAATCTTCCACTCCTGCCAGCACTTTTCTGTTTCTTTTGCCCAGTCTGTGCCATATCCATAATGTAAACTGGCGGTAGGCTAGATACCTGAATTATCTGAAGCAATATGTCAATAAGTTGTCTATGGTTTTGAAATAAGTTGCATAGTTAAAAAAACAATTGACATTTGTCAACCATTCCCTCACTTTGTAATTGTAAGCTCTGCCTCTGGATTTCATGTTAATGGTTTTATTTATTCTTGGCTATGTGAAATATATTGTAGTTTATCAATATGAACACTGAATGTTTTACACAGCGGGATTGATGTTCCCTTAGTAATAAATATGATTCTTCAACCTCAAACCGTCCTTTTTGGTAGCAATAATGGCTAACTTACTCATTGTAGAGACCTCATCTCCAACAGGTCCATCCATTTGAATAGATTCAAATTTGGAAGCTTCCAGCAAATTTTATTCAGGCAGTTTGCCAGGAATCTTGGCTGCTTGGTGATGCATGTCCATTCCTCTGTTATAGCCATCACTCTCTCCAAACCTCTGATGCACACTCTGGCTTCGTCCATTGGGATGCAGTGCTGACTGAATATAACAGGAAAATACTTTATATACTGCATGTAATCATCTGTCAAAAATGTTTAATGTGCTGACGGTACAATGGCAAAGCTACATTCACTAGCCAAGTTCTATCTGTTGTAATAGTTACATCTGTCAACATACCATCCTCAACTTACAGAATGTGTAAATCTATTGGGTAACTGATACTAACGATTATTTTTTACCAGTTAACGTAGTTCAATAAAGCTGGGGAAGGGTATTCTTAAACTCACCATTCGTCGAAATCTTTTGTGGATTCTTCATCCGAAGCGGACTCTTGAGTTAGAGCTCCCGGTGTCATTTCGAAGTGTGACTTGGATTTTTCAACTCCCGTCCGTATTGTCTCAAATAAATAGTCATGGACATAATTTGCCCCAATTTTATGCTATGGGGCCTCGTAATTTTCATCAGAAGACGACATGGCTTCATTTAAAAACAGTGTAATACTAAAATCCAAACAATCGCTTTTCGCTTCGCTCGCTCGATCGCTGTCAAATTCTTTCTGAGGCCTCGCAGCAGGAATGACGTCACGCAACCTGCCCCTAGCGGCCAACTGAGGCAAAATGGCATTGAGAAGATGGCTTCGTATTTTCTTCCGAGTGGAACCTTATCGGTGGATTTTTAGTAGTTATGCATAGCGGTGCAATGAATTATGAGTACCCGTTGGTTAATGAGTTATTAATCTTCATTTTGAAACACAAAATAAAGAAATGATGATAATCGTTGAAGTTGACCTTTAAAATACAAAATCAAAACAGGATCGTCACACATTGAAGTGGAAGCATTAGTTGCCCATTAATGTAGACACGTTTGGAAACAATACCATTCGCAAAAAAAAATTCTGATTGGATTCAATGTTGCATGAGACATATCACACGGATCCCAAAATGATAAAATGTCCTCCTGGCTATTGTAGAATAAATAAAGCAAACGTCTATGTACGATATTGACAATAAAATTAGCCATGCATACTGAACTATCACATGTTGTGTGCTGTTAAATTATTGATTGATATGACTAAGTTGGCCAGAGTTAATTGTATTAAGAGTAATTGCAGCGAAAGAAGAACCTGTCACGGCGATTGCACTTCTAAATCCGTTGCTTTAGTCAATTGTTAACGGCCCATTAATATGACCATTACGCTGTGTATTTGTCAGCCGCACATTGATTTTATTGCAGTTGACCTAGTGCATGTTTACAAGAGAGTTTACATGTGACGTTCTCTGGCAAGTTTTTTTCTTTTTTGCGTAAGATGTTAGCACGGGCCAGCGCGCATTCAGATGGCCTTACTAATGGACAGGTCGGTTGTTCAAGTGGTTTGAAAGCCAATGTAATAAGAGGGCATGATTTAGGTGTAAAATCGTATGATATACACAAGTTGCAAGCGGCATCACCATTATATGACACTGTGTGTCGGTTTACTACTATGTTGCAGGCCATAGCCGAATTAGGATCCTCGCGGAAAGACGCAAAGCCATCTGGTTTTCCAAGTTATAGAGGCAAAACTGTCTCCACAGACAATGACAGTTTATGACGTTCATTTAATTTAGGATCAAAGTATAATGTTTCCCAAAGAGCCTCCAGTTTCAATCTCTATGATTTATTGATGAATATGAGATTTATCAAGTCTTTACGCAGTTTATTTTATTCGTCCTTGAAGAACACTGTATTTACTAGTATGCAGCAAGTGTTAAGTTGTCGGACAGCTTGGCTAAATTTAAGTCATATTCATGATAAAGGACTTTTCAGAGACATTCGCAAATGTGTTGTAAATGCCAATGCTACCCACGACTTTAACGTTACTCCATAAAAATGTCAGCGATTGAGAAATCAGACACGGACAGGAATTTCAAAAAATGCGGAGAACGATCAAGATTTCATAATCTCGTTCAGTTGGCTGAAGTATCTATTTAATGGTGTGACGTCACATCCGTGATAACGCTCTTCACCTCTATTTTCTCCAGCGTTCCAGTAATTAACTGAGAGGCAATATCTCTGTGAACACGAAGAAATAGATATCTAATTTCAATAGTTATTTTACAGAATGATTGAGGCTATATCACATGCATCGATGATTCATAAATTTGATTAAGATAAGATAACAGTCGTTTAATCGAATATCAAATGAGATCAATAATCAAAATTATTCTCCAAGTGAACAGCTTCTTTCTGTGGTACTGTTAATTCATCATTTAGTGTCAAATACACTGGACAGACGGTAGCATTATAGGCTAGCAACCGGAAGAGAGAGAGAGAGAGAGGGGGAGAGAGAGAGAGAGAGAGAGAGAGAGAGAGAGAGAGAGAGAGAGAGAGAGAGAGAGAGAGAGAGAGAAAGAGAGAGAGAAGGAGAAATATATCGCTATAGAGAGATAGAGAGATGGAGAGAGAGAAAAAAAAGAGAGAGAGAGAGAGAGAGAGCAAGGGTCATAACATACTAGATTTCAGCGACATTATCGGGCAAGGTATACCATAGCATGGACGATCGTAACTTACAAATGATTGACTATCAATGATTCCGGAACGCATCGAATGATCCTCATCTGAAAGAATGTGACGCTAACCCGAAACATTCCATTACATATATTGCCACTGTATTCATGACAAAGGCTTGATAGTAAGACCAATGAAAGGAAGCTCAGTTCGATGTCAGATCCACACAGCAGGATTATTTCGGTTTATTCATCGGTCGAAGTGAGCGTAATGCAACGTGTAACAGCAAACACAAAAGGCTATGGTTTTGTTAACATCTGCCGTTGAATGCAAAGCAATGACAGTACACTTGTTTTGTTTAATTGCGAGGGTTTTCGTGACAATAGGAGAGTAATCATTATCAACGAACTGACATTCAAAAACAAAGAGGGCCCATTTAGCTATTCCTGCTTGGGCTATACTAGTTCACCCGGGCTTGAAATAAATTCGCTTTATACTGTCATTGCTATTCAAGTGTGGAACAATATCTGAAGTGATTCATCACATTGCATTGGCTGATAAACTTGTCACGCTTTGCTGAATCCACTCAGACTAATTAATCGTACATGTGATATGTTTATGCTGCGGCCAATGACCTTAATGCACTGCCGATGCATGCGTGAAACGCTCAGCGCATACACACAAGAAAACGTCGAATACAAGGATTCGGTCTCCATGACAACAGTTGATGTAAAATGAATGTCAAAGCTTGACTGCTGCTGTGGAAAACGGCGATGACGCCATTTGTGCAGAATGTGACATCATTTGAAATCAATTAGATCCCAGAAACGCAATATTGCTAAATAATCATGGATTTTTGTGCCTTGGTTAGATCATAACAGACAGTTAGCTTATTGTGGGTCAATGTAATGCACACACATATACATACACATACACACATACACATACAAGCATATGTATGCATAGATAAATATAGAGAGAGATGTCTATATATACTCATATATAGATGCATGTGCAACGAAATGTATATGTGCATATACATATGCATATTTGTAACTTTATGTATATATATATAAATATATATATATATATATATATATATATATATATATATAAATATATATATATGTATACATATATATATATATACATATAAATATATGTAAATATGTATGTGTTAATGTATGTACGTATGTATGTATGAATGCCTGTATATATGTTTATTCACATATATATATGTATATAAATATTTATATATTTGTATATATATACGTATATATATATAATCATATATTTATGTTTTATACATTAGCATATATATATATATATATACATACATATATATATATATATATATATATATATATATATATATATATATATACATATGTATGTACGTATGTATGTATGAATGCCTGTATATATGTTTATTCACATATATATGTATATAAATATTTATATATATTTGTATATATATACGTATATATATATAATCATATATTTATGTTTTATACATTAGCATATATATATATATATATACATACATATATATATATATATATACATATATATATATATATGTTTTTTATATATATACAGATATTTATATAGAGATATGTATTTTTGTATGTATATATGTATGCCTGTATATATATATATTTATATAACATATATATATGTATATATATATATATATATATAAATATAAATTAATATATATATGTATTTACATATATATATATACATATATATATGTATATTTATATATATATATATGTGTATATGTATACATATATGTGTACATATGTATATATAAGTTTATATGTATATATATAATGATATCTATACATATTAATATATATAGGTGTATATATATATGTACATATATATATATATTCATATATATATAAATATATATATGTATATACAGATATACATATATAGAGATATATATATATATATATATATATATATATATATATATATATATATATATATCTATATAGAGATCTATAGATCTCTCTCTATATATCTCTATATATCTCTCTCTCTATCTCTCTCTCTCTATCTCTCTCTCTATATATATATCTCTCTCTATATATCTATATATATATCTGTATACAGGCGAATTTGTTAAAATATTGCATGTAGACAGTAACCACTGGGTCACCATCTCAAACATTGGCCGCCCTCAGAATACTGTTGGTGTGTATGACTCTTTGTGTAGGAAGCCCTCCAACTGTACAGTGGAATTGATTGCCAAGTACCTAAACGTCAGTGCAGAACATTTAACAATTGCTGTGATGAATGTTCACCGTCAGACCAACGGCAGCGATTGTGGAGTATTTGCCATCGCGTTTGCCTAGACCCTGCTAACAGCACACGATCCCTGCACCCAAAGCTATAACTACCCCCGACAACACCTTGCGGATTCAGCTGATGAATTGCCTCCATTCCCATCTAGAATAGTGACACCTGACATTCTTATGTCACTTTTAGATGGCCTTTGCTTCCACTGTTTCAATGATGATATCTGTTGCATTTGAAATTGACGTTGATTTCTATTACTTTTGATGATGATTTTCTTTTCACATACTATGTTGTGTTTTTATTTGACACAATTGCTTTTTCTCCGGATGTGGTTTGCACAGAATTTTTGTTGGTTTTGTGGCACAAGAAAATTAATAAATGTCGATATAAATAATCATGACGTGATACATTTTTGAGGTTGGGTCTTATCCATCCTCAGAAATGGTCAGAAGCATATGCAGATTGGTCTGACCCATCTGCAGATGGGTCAGAACCATCTGCAGATTATTTTTTTATTTATCATGTTTTCTCTGTGTTGCTTAGAATATGGTACTACAGCACAAATTTGCGTACATTAGGTTGCACGTAACGGAAAAAAATAAATATCTGTAATTTATTTTGCAATGAGTTCCTAGTCTGCAGTTGCGTCAAAACCATTTGTGGAAAATTTTATCTTACATCTTATGTTTACAAAGTTACGCATGGGATTTGGCATAATGACTATGCCACTGAGTTTATTATTTGTCCGTATTTTAGCACAAAGCAGGAATAACTTAAAATACATTAGTATAATGACGATGCAACCCTGATCCGCAATTGGGTCAGAAACATCTGAAGATGGGTCGCTCTCATTCCGTCAAGTGATCGGCATCTGTGGATCTGTAAACGGGTCAGACCCAGATCGGCAAATGGTTCTCTCTCTCTTTCTCTCTCTCTCTCTCTCTCTCTCTCTCTCTCTCTCTCTCTCTCTCTCTCTCTCTCTCTCTCTCTCTCTCTCTCTCTCTCTCTCTCTCTGTCTCTCTCTCTCTCTCTCTCTCTCTCTCTCTCTCTCTCTCTCTCTCTCTCTCCCTCTCGCTCTCTCTCTCTCTCTCTCTCTCTCTCTCTCTCTATCTCTATATATATATATATATATATATATATATATATATATATATATAAAATCAAGCATCGGGATGTGTTTCATAAATATATATATGATTATATATATATATATATAATATAATAATATATATATATATATATATATATATATATATATATATATATATATATATATATATGCATATATATATATATATATATATATATATATATATATACATGTGTATATATATACATATATATGTATATATATATATTTATTTGTATATACATATATATATATATATATTATATTTATATATACGTATATTTATATATATATATTTGTATATTTATTTATATATATATATATATACAGATGTATTCACGCATGTTGCGTGACGCGTGTTTTATGCATCTTCTGTTTTTTCGAACGCATTTTGGCGAACCTATGTCGGATAAGGTACACGTTATCTATTTCGATTTTCGAATCGTAGTAAAACTGTGAATATCGATGTCATTATCATTTCCGATTTCGTTAGAAACTGATACGAAAATCACTTGTCCACTTCTGGCAGCGGTCATCGCTTACTTATATTAAATGGTATTTTGCCAGGAATCATGAAATAAATGATTGATTCGGGAGGTCGTGATATAAACATTTGCTTGATAATGATGGAGCGTATGCTCTTTAGCATGGAGTACTAACGTATGAAGATTTGTTACAGTTGGCGAGAGTGGGGTCACTTATGCCAGATGCATTAACCTGCAACCATCAGCGAAAGTCATCCATCACCCGCTGTAGACCTTATATCTTATCTGCCACGTTCCATATTTCACCCGAGGGTTCGTTGGGTTCGTTGATAATCTGGAACAATAGTCCACGAACTAACAGGAATTAATTCATTGTGAAAACTCCAAAACTGTATATAAGTAAGTCTTTGGATAATAAATGCTTTAAGCAACACAACTTATCTGTAACCATCGATACAGGGTCATGAACGGAAGATATAAAAGCGAATACACCAGTCTCCTCGTGTTTCTACAAGGCGATGGGAAGGAGTAGGGCTCGCCTGGTGTGTGGTTCGATCCATGGGCAGTGGTTTGATTTAACCGTATGACGATTACCAGAAGATGTGAAATTCATATTGCAATTAGCCATTACTGTTAGCATTAAGTGTATATGGAATCAGTCGGCATGTTTATCTCTTAATTGAATCCGTAGAATCAAACCAAGAAAAAATATACACAATGACTTGATTACAAAGTACAGCAACAAAATCAACACAATAACGTTCAAGTTCTTTACGTTCAATCTTATATGATCTTCAATGAATTCGAGCGGTGTTTGGCGAGGTAGGTATTTATATGCAGATCGCGCCGGAGTACAGCATGCTCATCTCTGTCCTGAATATATCTTACATTAGATTCGTCATACACGGATGCCCATTGTTGTTCTCGAAATAAACACGACAAGGTTTTATAATAATGATGCTGAGACATACACTCCTGCCATGACGTACCATCACAATACAAACCTAGTGATATAAAACAAGTCCCGTTATTGATGTTCTGTGTATTGATAAATAGCCATTCACATACATTCAATAGTTACCCTTTATCAGACTGGCCACCTTTGTCGCTGTCTCTAATAACACATCAGGTTTACAGGACCCGGAAATAGGCTCATCGTGTCACTGTTCATCGCGGCAACAATTATAATAGCACGAGTACTTTTTGAATACAACGCCTAACATGAATCACATATTTTGACTTCAATAAGGGCATCGCATTTCTAACGTACGATTGCGCTGTGGTTCTTATGCTTGATGTATGATTGCCCTGTGGTTGTCATGCTTGATGTATGATTGCCCTGTGGTTCTTATGCCTGATGTATGATTGCCCTTTTGTTTTCAAGTTTTATGTTTGATTGTCTTTCAGATTCCAGCGGTCCATGATTTTGGGTTGTTTATGTCGTTGATTGTCATCTGTTGCTGGCTCATGGTGTGTTGTATCATGCCACCAGCTATAATCCTCTGGGCGCAGTACATCGCACCGTGGGAAGTCTCCTGCTATGACAAGTACGACTCATAGTCCCGTCCTCCTACTCTCTGATTAACTTCAGGTACAGGTGTATATTTCATGATTTCAAAATAAAGGTAAGATATTCATGCGAAGTGTTTGTTTACAGGTGTCATTGTCGTCCTGGATACAGTAAGGTGTCACCATGGCTGCGAGTGCCTGTTGAATACCAGTTGCTTGGGTGTGTTGCTGAAGATTCTCTGGTTACTAAAGATAGTTGTCAAACATCTGACAGCAGCAGCAGCAACTAGCTGGTCCAGTTTGATAATCCTGCTATCCAGGATCAGGAGTCCACTTTAACTGAAGTCACAAAAAGTAAGTGAAATTCATTTTGTTCTCTACAGGAGCCAACTATTCCAGCTGCATTCCAGCCAAACCTCTTATCCAAAAATAATGTCTTTCATCTTTTCATACATAATATAGTTGCTTGAGACTCTTTTTCAATTGACTGACCTTCAGGGAGAGAGGTCACAGAGGGTGAAGAGGTCACAGAAGGTGAGGATGGGGGTATAACTCTGCAGTTCCCAAGCTCTGCATCATCGACAGTATCTACGGCAACAGAGGCATCTGTTGACTCGTCCAAGGTCAGCAGGTCAGGGGAGGCTTATAACCTGACCTCTCTCCTTCAGGCTGTTGTCTATCGCTGTATTGCCCAGCCTGTGGTGAAATATCCCTGGTTCATGTTTGGTAAGCCTTGTCTATGTCATCTGCTTTATGGCCTGTGTAATTGTTGGCATTGTTGAATTAAGGGGACACTTGTTGTGAGTATAACTTGTGTGGAATTAACGGGGGTACTTGTTGTAAATGTCAGGGGATACTTACTGTTAGTGTCACTTGTGTGGATTTCAGGGGGGTACTTGGCAGTACTTGTGGCATCAGTTGGCCTGATCACCCAGCTCAAGTTTGCATCGAAACCTCCTCAGCTCTTTGACTCTGACAGCAACCGGCAGAAATTGATTGATCTGACGGCCAACTTCAGTCATCAGAGCATTACATGCGATCACTGCTCCGCTTTCTTTGCTGTGAGTCGTTCATTACGCTTAACCCGATTACAATCCAGCATATATCAACTCTGTGATAAAGAAGACTGATATGTGATTTGTTTTATAATTGATGCTGCCCTGGATAGACCGTTGTTATCATGATATTGTCCTGTATAGACTTGTGTGATGTCATCACGGTGATGTGCTGTCTCTGTAGACTGGAAGCCCATCATATGTTGGGGATATACCCCAAGGTGTCCTTCCAAACATGCCAGGAGGAAACCAGCCTCAACCAAACCAGCCAGAATCAAACCCACACATTTCCAGGCCATCTTCATTCACCGCTGCTGTGACTCCTCCCACCAGGTTATCATCATCCTCTGCCTCCGCAACCCGTAGCAGTGCATCCCGTACCACATCTTCCAGTCTCTCACGTCGGACATCAGCAGCCACAACGCCGCACCTGCCAGATATCTGTGAATCAATCTTTTCTAAAATGAAGGCTGTTGATTTTTTTCCTCTTCTAGAAACACCAGTACAGTGAAAGATGATAAATTTGGGATTCATCTAATTACCTAGTGATTAATGTTTGATCTGATTGAAATGATAGGGCTTGTTGAACCACTGTAACTGAACAGTGTGAGTAGGGTGAGAGGTCAGGAATGTAGTTTACCGCTCTCACCATAGAGTGGGGGTGGGTTGAGATAGAAAGGGTGTAGTTTACCACTCACACCATAGAGTGGGGATGGGATGAGGTAGAAAGGGTGTAGTTTACCGTTCTCACCATAGAGTGGGGATGGGATGAGGTAGAAAGGGTGTAGTTTACGACTCACACCATAGAGTGGGGATGGATAAGGTAGAAAGGGTATAGTTTACCACTCTCACCATAGAGTTAGGGTGGGATGAGGTAGAAAGGGTGTTGTTTACAGCATGCCTCATCATTCTTGTAAGCTTGTGTGAGTGATGAGTTCAGTCACTCATAAGTCCGGCCATAAGACCAATGTTCATCTCCCCATGCTACTGGGTTTAAATATATTGCAAGCTGAAAT
Organism: Urechis unicinctus; assembly: GCA_034190875.2. Lineage (NCBI taxonomy): Eukaryota > Metazoa > Annelida > Polychaeta > Xenopneusta > Urechidae > Urechis > Urechis unicinctus. The sequence continues at coordinate 66,522,886 of CM067350.1, forward strand.
GATGGTGCTGTGCTCATTACAGTGACAGCCTGAGGGAATTAAAATGTTCCTCTTACCTGTCGTTATCCATGTGTCAACAGCTCCGTTTAGAAGTGTTGGTGATGTCACCCGAGACCGGCCATCCACCCCACCACCAACCCCGGTCTACCCGAGGTTGACCCCTGCCGTGAAGACGAGTGCATTGCCACTACCAGAACCAGTCTAGAAGTCGGGGCTAGCATTTTCATTGTGTTTGGCATCAAAGGCATTGATCGCAGCAATGTTTCCCGAGGCCAAGTCTTAACTGAGAAGGTACTTTTAAATGCTATGGTTATTTGTTAGGTTTGGGGTTTGTGGTGTTCTGTGGTGTTTCTTACACATTGTGAGGTGTTACGTATGAGTATGCTTCCTGTCCCACTTGTCCAACATAGGACCATCTGATGTGAAGTTTTGTCTATTCAGAACCACTGCTTGTTCCATTTACAGGGCCAGACTATTTATGATACAGAATTCGAAGGAAACTTTTCCCTCACAACCAGTGGCTATTTCAACTTGAAAGCTTTGAAGGAACTATGCCTTGTGTGTAAACTGATCGCGAATAAGACTGATATGGTTGTGGAAGGCAGTGGGCAGTGTGTCCATTCATTGGGGTCATGTAAGCACATTATTTATTCATTAATTACTATATGCATCACATCAGCATTTGATCTGGAGAGAAGACCACTTTATCGAAACAGCTGTGTATATGTATTATGATTATAATGTGTTGATCTCTGAAGCAAAAGATGGAAGTCTGCTCCGGACTTACCTGGATATCATCCCTGAATGCAACGACCTTCCAACGAACCGGAGAATCAACGGCAAGTGGATGCAATCTCGAGCCATGGCTGGGATCACAAAGGAGAAATTGAAGTGGATTGCTTTTGCTTTTCATTCGGTAAATTTTCTTATTTAATCTGAATCTGATTCTGTTTCCTTTAGTTTTATCATAGTTTATAGTTCATAAATCCCCTCCATACATATCTGGCATTGACCATTGCTGTTTTCCAGACCACATACAAGGGGCAGTCCTACTTCAGAGCATACGATGACTACCAGAAATGGAATTCATTCATCGAGCACATTAGACGCAACATCTGTCACCGGACTCTCCACTTACTTACATGTATCAGACTTCAGAGTTCTGGCCACAAGTAAGTGTGGACCACTAAGATATACTTGCACGTTTGTGGTTCTGCTCGTGAAGCAGGTGCTGCAGTTTATCATGTCAGTGATGCCGAGTTCAAGGTGACATTGGAAAACGTGCATTTTGTTCCCATCGTTGAATGGTGTAGAGGTGAAGGTTGTGTTTGAGATGGGGCAGAATGAAGTGGATTGGTTGGATATGAAGTACCCCATTTTCCATGTTAGTGATGAGAATGGTGGGGAGTTAAGAGTTGGTTGCTATTGGTGATGAGGATGATGGTGGGTGAGAGTTGATTGTCATTTGTGATGAGGGTGGTGGGAGTTAGAGTTGGTTGCTATTGGTGATGAGGATGATGGTGATTGTCATTTGTGATGTGGGTGCCAACGAGTTCTCTTTTGCTTATTTTGGTTTGTGGTTCTCATTTTTTGTATACATGCTGCATACTTGATGACTGGGTTAAGATTATATGTCAACTTGGCTGCAATTCATTTTCATCATTCACTCACAAATACATGTGTTAGTCATTGTCAAAGTTCCCTGTGACCTCTTGGCTAGTCCTGTGATTTGTGTTTGTAGCACCTGACCCACCCTGTGTATGTCAGGTGATGATGGAGGTTGTGGCCGTGAGTAGCGCCATCTATGGGATCGTCTTCTCCTTTGTCATCTGCATTGCGGCAGTTGCGGTGTTCACAGGACATGCCTCTCTTCTCCTCATCATCACTGCCACTATACTGGGTGAGGTTAACTTAGGTTTTTGTGTTCTTTGAATTTTGTCAATCTATCAGCTCCTCTCATTTCATTGGTGCACATGTGATTGTCCAATGTTGTATTAGTAATTAACTGTTTGTTTCAGGTGTGATAAGTTTAGTAATTAATTTTCTCAGGTGTGATAAGTCTGGTAATAAACTGCTTGTCTCAGGTGTGATAAGGCAGGTAATTAACTGCTTGCCTCAGGTGTGATAAGTCAGGTGATTAACTGCTTGCCTCAGGTGTGATAAGTCAGGTTATTAACTGCTTGCCTCAGTGTGATAAGTCAGGTTATTAACTACTTGCCTCAGGTGTGATAAGTTTGGTACTGGCCATCTTCTACTTGATTGGTTGGGAGGTGGGTGCTGTAGAGGCTGTGTCGCTATGAATCCTCGTTGGTTCATCTGTTGATTACTACGCCCACCTTGTGGAGGGCTTCCTTCTGGCTGGACGTTACACGCCACCCCATGCCAAGGTGAAACATTCATTGATCATTCACACGTAGGATTCCACTTTTGATGTTAACACTATGCTTTATGATGCAGCATGAACTGTGGGTATTGTGTTACAGAGTGAGAGTGGAGTGCGACAGTGGCGCAGCCTGGCGTCCATGACACACATTGGTATCTCCATCATCAGCAGCGCCCTCACCACAGTCATAGCCTCCATCCCCCTCACACAAACCACCATCGTACCCTTCTCCAAATTCGGACAGATTGTTGCCATCAACACGAGCGTGTCCATTGTTTATTCCCTCACAGCCTGCACTGCATTCCTCAGCTTGTTTGCACCTGCACACTTCATCAACAGTTGGAGGTCGACCTTGATTGCCTTTGTGGCTACCTGTGTTGTTGTTGCCACTGGTTTTGTGGCTGCTTTTGGAGTGTTCAAATGTGGATATCACATCCCAGGTCCTAATGGTGAGGACATATTTTCTGTCCCCACATAGGTGCAATTTTAGGAGCACTGGTTTACTTTAAAGTTATCTGTCTGGACACATTCAAATGTGGTTTATCAAAATCTAACTTTGTCTCACTAACCACCTAGTCTGCCATTTGGTTAAACCATTTGGCTTTGGTGCACCTGGTTAAGCAGTGGCTTCAGTATATATCACACACAGTGTCTGCTTAAATCGCTTTCTCGTTAGTTCTCAGGTTCAGGTAATATATTCTTGTTATATGTTTGCCATTTTACTCATCAGTTCTTAGTACAGGAACTTGATGTTTTGTCATGGGAACACAGGGATGAAACTGTTGTCGTGGGAACACAAGGATGAAACAGTATTTTGTCATAAACACAGGGAAGAAACAATAATTGTTTATCTTGGGTTGAACACCTTAAACATTCACAATTAAGTATGCGTATTAAGTCGTGTATCACAGTTTGACCTTTGAGGTCATTTCAATGGTCATGTCTATCATGTATGACCTATTTAACCTCCAACAGAAAAAAAACAATCTCACCATGCAAGCTCACATAAAGATACTTTAGGATTTATTTTCCCTTGACCAGTTTGGTGATATATTTTGTGATACTATGTGTGATGATGTTTGCATTTTTTGGTCAAGCTGAGTAATATGATTGCTGCATTTACTTAGAACTTAGGGTGGCTACCAAAAGGATTCCTTTGCTGCAAGGCACACTGAAGTGAAGTTGAAATGTTGGCTAAGTTTCTGTTAAAGTTGACATTTTGTGCAGTTCTATGATTATGACTTTGTTGTCGTAACTAGTCAATTCCATTTGTGTTACTTGTTCTTAGTGGTTTATCTGTGATTCTCTGCGGCAAGGTAACAATAAATGGCTACCGTCTTTTGGTGGATATTTTGTGTTGTTATGCAAATTTTGATTAGAAGCAATAACAGTAGGAGCTAAGAAATATTCTACCCTCTTGACACATGTGGAAGAGGCAAAGAGCTAACAACTCCTCGATCCTCTTGTTCGTGTTGTGTGTGAACTTCAGCAGTCATCTTACTTGTAGACTTCAATTGATTTTGTGATTCTTGCTCAGAGAAACAAACATACAGAGCCGAAAGTGCCACGTGCACGTAGTCTTAAAGGTATGGTATTATTTGCACAGACTGGGTTAATTAATAGTGTCATAGCTGTAAAGACGCTCGGTTCCTGGGTCCGGTTCCTGACCAGCAGACGACGTTGTAGTCATGACTTGTAATAGGCAAGGCACTCGCCCGTGGTGTTTTTATGGTCTGATGCCACCTAAGGGGCGAGGGTCCGTGTAGGCAAAGAAACTCCGCTTCTGACAGCGCCGCGCTTTAAGGTTATAAGCAAATTTGCTCCTCGCAATGCAGACAAGGGACAGTTTAAAAAACATAGATTTTCATATCCATAAATGTCTTAATTACCATCAATCTTGCCTAGAGTGCAACAACAGTCATACTCCTTAATCAACAGAATCAACGAAATCCAACACAATTTTAAAATTGTTGTCCAACATGGCTACCGCGCGAATCAAAAAACGTGAGCGATATCACAGCGAATCAACTCAAAAATGTTGCATTGTGGGAGTCGGCCATGTTGAGTTTTTGAACAAAGTTTCTTGATGTGCCGTATTTTAGTGCTCAAACAGAACAATCAGACAAAACTGTAGTAATAGAAACAGTCATTGTGCCATTTTGTCAATTAATCTTTCATTTTGTCCCAAATGTTTTGGCATGGAGGGCTTTTGTAAGTTTTTAGCGAGTTCATCTGTCATTTTGACTTCGGAACCTCGGAAATTTCACAGGCGGCTCTTCGCCTCTACAGCGCGGATGTGAGAGATCGCAAGTAGTAAATAGCGCAGAGCTGTCAGAGGCGGAGTTTCTTTGCCTAGAAAGCAAAGACAGCACGTTATGACCAACTTCTTGGAATGACCATACATTTACCGCTCAACTGCTCAATGCCGAACTACACCTCAACTTTCATGAACTAATGTGTCAACTTCGCGTCCACACCCACCTGCCGCGTGTCTATTATCGCTGCCCACCCCCCTAGCAAACCAATATGAGATTATCAATGACCACGATTTCTTAAATCTTTCTCCAAAAGATTAATTACTCCAGCACGAAAGCCTCCCCCACATTATAGAGACTCAATGCCAAGAGGTGAGGGAACAAGCCAGTAATAAAGCTTGGCAAGTAGTATATATAGTACGGGGGGGTACTGAAACAGTTCGTAATTTAGAGAAGTCTTTTCCTCCAGATATAGCGGGGGTACTGAAACAGCACCTCCCATATATACTATTGACCCCCTGGCAGCTTAAACAAGATTTTTGCTCACCCTAGGGCGCCTCGGACCCAACCCCCAAACGGGGCCGAGGGGCTAGTTTGTTGGTAAACTAGTGTGACGTTCACAACCTGCTAAGAAGGTCCTCTAGACGCTCCACTCGCTCCATAAGATCATCGTTCTTAACCTCCAGATGTCTCACCATGTCCTTCAGTTCCACAAGGTCATCATAATTAGTCTCCATTTCACTCAGTTTGTCCTCCAGATCTATTTTGTATAGAAGCACCCAATGCGTGCTTTTACAGATCTAGCCTTAATTTCGCCCTTCATTTTGGGTATATTTTGTGACCTCAGCTAAAACGAGTTTAAACTCATGATCCGAGATATTACCATCTTCAAGTGCTGTCGATGCCATGTCAGCAATGGTATTCAATTTGCTCTGCGCTAGAATGCGGATCTGATCATGTTTTTTCACCTTAATTTTTCCGGCAATTCCAAGTAGCCCACAAGCGGCTCCAGTAATACCCAAGACTGTGGCAACAGGAATGGCAACTACTGTAGACATCATACCTACACCACTTGCGCCAAGACACATACCAACAGTAACTAACGCAGTGTCTACTACATCCACTGAGTTAACACTGCACGCCTATATTTCGTGTACATAGCACAATATTTTTCAATCTCTTTATCAAGGTATTGCTTCTTGAGGCTGATCTCATTCAACCGGATTCTCATCAGGCATCTGCGGATATAACGGTGCGTTGGAATGGTTGGTTGTTGTTTCATACTACTGTTTTATACGTAAGTCTACAGATCAAGTTCAATTAGGAGTGATGCTACAGACCAAGTCGCCCCTCTGTTTTGAGTGGTTGTATACTAGTTAATAACGTTGCCTTGTTCTAGCTGTAAAGGCTGGTCTAAAGATATTACAACAGCCCATTGGTCAGCAGGCTTACTTATACCTCCCATTTGAGTTGTCCCATTTACAACAGGAAACACTGCTATATCACTAGTATCAGCACCAAAACCAGAACCCCATACGAATGATCTTACCATTGGATCACATGGTTTATCACATGGCACCCTCCTCTCAGCCAATCAGAGCTCGAGAAAAAGCTCGGTCTTTTTCCCCTATCACCTCAAACGCACAGTTTGCCATGCGATAACTGCAACCGTGTCGATATATCACCGAGAAACAACTTCACATGAGATGGTCCCTCACAGAGCACCGCTGCTCTAGCATGGTAACACTACGGAGGTTCTTAATATCACGCACACTTTACAAGTCTAATAACGAAGGTTTTCTCAAGTCATTTGATTGCCGGCCGCTAATGTGGTTGCGTAGCGCTCATCGGGAAGTCACGGTATTATCCCATCTCGCCGGAATCATGCTGAGGCGCGAAATTGTAACACCTGCCGAGCCGAGTCTACTGGCTACAGTGTTGCTAACATTATCAACGGCAAAGTCGGCGGAGCTCTGATTTCCGGAGTTAGGAAATTTCTGCAAATCTCACACAACAAATTATCGAAGCATATAATAATCAAATAAACAAACAAATATAGATACAAAAATATTTATTTAATCATCACTAAAACACTACAGTCACTAGTCAATACTAGCTGACCCAAAGATAGCAACAATACAGAAAAACCCCGCTATCTAAAAGTCAAAAGAAATCTTGATTCGTTTGCCGCCACGCTGCAACCACACGCTATCCACTCCGTAAGGTACTTGAAAGGACAATTCATTTGAAGCAGTGGAATTGGAGTTTGAACGCTCTTTCGATGAAGCGTAAAGGAGTCCTTCCCCGTCAGTAGTTGGTAGTATTTCTTGCTTTGGCATCGGTTGAGGAGGGGGAGAAGACACAGAAGACACTGCAGGTTTTAGCGGTTGAAGCACCTTCGAGACATTATGTAACAGGTCTCGACTGGGATGTTTATAGACCCGAACTGATGTAGAGCGGTGACCGCTCCTGGCAGTTATCGACTGTTCATCGAAACCTGCCTCGTAGAGCCATGTGCAGCATGTTACTTTCCCGCTGTGGTTGGAAATATTCAATCGGTCATTTACCCATGCTCCTGTTACACCAGAGATCCTTCCATCCACCAGTGATTACCAGGCACCTGATGACCAATCTCGTGCGGCAGATGTTCACCTGTCATTTTCAGAAAAAGCAGGAAATCTAGACGCCTAGTTGTCAAAGATGATAATGATGGCGAATCCATTGTTCCTTTTGTCCAAGAATGAGGCCTCAACGAATCCGATGATGACACCTCAGATGAGGATTAAGAGGAACAGATAGAATGTCTGAGAGGGGATGCCTAACGGGACCGGGAAGTGCACGGTGCAAGCTGGGGACATACTCGATCAATTTGATCAGAACCTGCGCAGAACCGACACACTTCTCTACCAGGCTTGGCACAAGGTAGAAGCCGTCTATAACATGGTGTTCTGGGTGCAGTCCCATGCAAGGCCTATCTTTGACAGAGCCAAACATTGACTCGTTTTCTATGGAGAATCATGATGACTTTTACTTTCGTCTGAGTAGTCTTTTCCCTCTTTTAACCATTTATCCTAGAAGGCGACTGCTAAATCAGGTCAATCGTATCTCTTCATATTGTTCCTTTTGATGTGCCATATTACACATCAGGGTTGGTGTGCCATTGCACCTTATACTGACTGACTAACTCACTGACTCACTGATTCACTCACTCGCTCGCTCACTCGCTCACTCACTCACTCAACACACTCATTCACTCACTCACTCAACACACTCACTCACTCACTCACTCACTCACTCACTCACTCACTCACTCACTCACTCACTCACTCACTCACTCACTCACTCACTCACTCACTCACTCACTCACTCGATAGTACTGGTCGGAGAATTGGGTTGCAGGCTACTTCAATGGCAAAGTGATACCATACCTTACTCACTCTTTCACTCACTCACTCACTCACTCACTCACTCACTCACTCACTCACTCACTCACTCACTCACTCACTCACTCACTCACTCACTCACTCACTCACTCACTCACTCACTCACTCACTCACTCACTCACTCACTCACTCACTCACTCACTCACTCACTCACTCGATAGTACTGGTCGGGGAATTGGGTTGCAGGCTACTTCAATGGCAAAGTGATACCATACCTTACTCACTCTTTCACCCACTCACTCACTCACTCACTCACTCACTCACTCACTCACTCACTCACTCACTCACTCACTCACTCACTCACTCACTCACTCACTTACTCACTCACTCACTCACTCACTCACTCACTCACTCACTCACACACTCACTCACTCACTCACTCACTCACTCACTCACTCACTCACTCACTCACTCACTCACTCACTCACTCGATCGTACTGGTCGGGGAATTGGGTTACAGGCTACTTCAATGGCAAAGTGATACCATACCTTACTCACTCTTTCACCCACTCACTCACTCACTCACTCACTCACTCACTCACTCACTCACTCACTCACTCACTCACTCACTCACTCACTCACTCACTCACTCACTCACTCACTCACTCACTCACTCACTCACTCACTCACTCACTCACTCACTCACTCACTCACTCACTGGTCTGCAGGCTACTTCAATGGCAAACTCACTACCTCACTCACTTCACTCACTCACTCACTCACTCACTCACTCACTCACTCACTCACTCACTCACTCACTCACTCACTCGATCGTCACTGGTCTCACTCATTGGGTTACAGGCTCACTTCAATGGCAAAGTCATCACCACTCACTTACTCACTCACTCACTCAACACACTCACTCACTCACTCACTCACTCACTCACTCACTCACTCACTCACTCACTCACTCACTCACTCACTCACTCACTCACTCACTCACTCACTCGTACTGGTCACTCACTCACTTCACTCACTCACTACTCACTCACTCACTCACTCACTCACTCACTCACTCACTCACTCACTCACTCACTCACTCACTCACTCACTCACTCACTCACTCACTCACTCACTCACTCACTCACTCACTCAACTCACTCACTCACTCACTCACTCAACTCACTCACTCACTCACTCACTCACTCACTCACTCACTCGCTCACTCACTCACTCACTCACTCACTCACTCACTCACTCACTCACTCACGCACTCACTCACTCTATGCCTTGCGCCACTTTCTCATCTTTTTTGTGACATGTGTCCGAATCGGAGTGTGCATGTGCTACAAAAATTGGTCAAGGAAGCTATCACCAAGAACCAACACAGCATTCTGATGGCTATGACTAAAACGATCGGAGAGAAAGGTAGGCAATAACTTAGGTTTATATCCCAATGAGGTACATTAGTCTGTCACTAACGACAAAGTTCAAGCTAAGATTAAGGAGCTGCTGGGTACGTTTGCCCTGGTGTTCATGGTATCAGAACATGTTCAGACAAAGGTGGTAACAGGTTTCTTGTAGGCTATTTGGTTATCATGCTCCCTCTGACTTAAATTTCAGATACCGGTCGGCACTGAAAGAATGACTGTTGCTGAGGTAAGCGTGGCGTGTAAATAGGAAGTGGACCTTGGTCCTGAGATGGGGATGTGGTTTGAGGTATTTGTGGCTGAACAAAACAGGTGCATGTCATCCCGCAACTTTATATTTGACAGAATTGTTCTCCTACTCATGTTTATCAAAAGGTAAACGTAACGAAATATTTAAAAGTCTAAATCTAGTCTAGTGTTAGACTAAATGGGAGCCCTACAAGGGTCTATCAAAACTCATGACCAATTTTCAGATCTAACAAGGCTTAAATTGGTTGTGTGCAACGGAGGCCGTAGCCAAAGTCACTGGAACCCATTGGACGTCACAGTAACGGCAGCTAACCCAGAGAAGACGGCGGTGAAATAATATCGGTTGACTCTCTTCCCAGATAGGTCCAGGTCGTCCAAATTAAACATTCACACGATAACAAATGCTACAGTTACTCTGATCATGGTAATCCTGAACCTGTCCACAGCACGTCAGTATCAAATCCTGAGGCACAGATATCAGGCTCCTGTCCAGCTACACCAGCTTCAGTAGCATCGTATTTAGCCTCGTTCATGAGCTCAGATGTGGAAGAATCGGACCGCGATAGCATGCAGAGGATGAAAGATACAGCTCTACAGGAGTAAATGGTTTTAAGTGAAAACAGGCATATAGCGAGAAATATCCGGAACGCTTTCTGGGACGCGTCCCGGTATCCTCACGATATCCTCCTCCAAACAAAACAGGATCATCTCTAACGCTCACGGTATCCTCCTCCAAACAAAACAGGATCATCTCTAACGCTCACCGTATCCTCCTCCAAACAAAACAGGATCATCTCTAAAGCTCAACGTATCCTCCTCCAAACAAAACAGGATCATCTCTAACTCACGATATCCTCCTCCAAACAAAACAGGATCATCTCTAACGCTCACGATATCCTCCTCCAAACAACACAGGATCATCATTAACGCTCACCGTATCCTCCTCCAAACAAAACAGGATCATCTCTAACGCTCACGGTATCCTCCTGCAAACAAAACAGGATCATCTCTAACCCTTATCGTATTCTCCTCCAAACAAAACAGGATCATCTCTAGCGCTCACGGTATCCTCCTCCAAACAAAACAGGATCATCTCCAACGCTCACCGTATCCAACTCCAAACAAAACAGGATCATCTCTAACGCTCACCGTATCCTCCTCCAAACAAAACAGGATCATCTCTAACGCTCACCGTATCCTCCTCCAAACAAAACAGGATCATCTCTAACGCTCATGATATCCTCCTCCAAACAAAACAGGATCATCTCTAACGCTCACTGTATCCTCCTCCAAACAAAACAGGATTATTTCTAACGCTCGCTGTATCCTCCTCCAAACAAAACAGGATTAACGCTAACGGTATCCTCCTCCAAACAAAACAGGATCTTCTCTAACGCTCGCTGTATCCTCCTCCAAACAAAACAGGATCATCTCTAACGCTCACCGTATCCTCCTCCAAACAAAACAGGATCATCTCTAACGCTCACGTATCCTCCTCCAAACAAAACAGGATCATCTCTAACGCTCACGGTATCCTCCTCCAAACAAAACAGGATCATCTCTAACGCTCACCGTATCCTCCTCCAAACAAAACAGGATTAACGCTCACGGTATCCTCCTCCAAAC
>CM067350.1:66539211-66639211 GCA_034190875.2 Urechis unicinctus
CAATCATAGTGACCGTGATCAGACAACAAGTCAATCATAGTGACCGTGATCAGACAACAAGTCAATCATAGTGACAGTGATCAGACAACAAGTCATATAGTGTCCGTGATCAGACGACAAGTCAATCATAGTGTCCGTGATCAGACAACAAGTCAATCATAGTAACAGTGATCAGACAACAAGTCAATGATAGTGACTGTGATCAGACAACATGCCAATCATAGTGACTGTGATCAGACAACAAGTCAATCACAGTGACTGTGATCAGACAACCAGTCAATCATAGTGACCGTGATCAGACAACACGTCAATCACAATGGCCGTGATCTGAATTTTGACTCAAAAGGTAACATTCCTTATTGTTCCATAGTCACTTTAATATTCCCATTCAGTTAAAACATTCAAATCAATATCGGCAGTCATACAAATCTTGAACTGTTTACGTACCCTTCATTTTTTTCTGTAAATCAATGAGGAAATCTGAGAGATCATCTGTCACAGAACTCGGCCCTCTGTATATACTGCGCTTGTTGCGATTGTTGCCAACAGAACGCGGCTCCTTATCGTTGACCTCAAGGGTCAAATTATTGACCAGTTTCCACACGTTGTCAATTTGATAGGAGATTATCTCATGCACAATACCTAGGGGACATCATTCATGTTCCTTAGAGCTTCCATTTAGCATCGACTTGAATAACTACCATAAAGAATAAGTACTGAAAGCGTTGAAGGAAAGCAAGAGAATTATTTTCACCAAATCCATCTACTCACCAACAGCCAATCGCAGCCTACTCAAATCCTGCATGTCGCTTCCCACGACGCCTAAGATTATGGTCACCAATGTCGGCAGAATGTCGTCAATAACTTCTTGTGGTACCATATAATACGGTGTTTGATAAAACTCTGTCTGATTCTCCATGAGGTATTTATATACCTCGCTAAAAACTGAAGAGTTGGTATAAAATTGGATTACAAAATTTAATGACAGTGAGATACTTTCGGGTACGATGCAATCCAAATTCCGGGCTGAATTCAAATATATTGATAACATAAATTCCTTGATATTCATCACTTCTCCCCCCCTCCAAAAAAACCCCCAAATAACTAAAAATTTTATACAAACCTTGGTCCACTTTCTCACGGGAATCTGGCTCAGAAAGCCCTTTTTTCTCCAGCAAATTGATTTCACTTCTGAATGATGCAAATTTTTGGCCGGGAATTTGAGCACCTGAAAAGACCCAATTGTTTTAATGCCGAGACCACGATTTAAATGCAGGTTCACTTACGGCTCAAGCTTAGAGCAGATTGCAGCACGGTCGAATGGGGACACGCGTAACTTATAGCTAAGTTACGCGGGCTTGCTCTCGACATAACAAATGAACACACCACATTTATATTTATATTTTTTTTAGGGGCACGTCGCTTCGACCAATAAGATGCTTCGATTCATTCAATATATGATGCATCGCGGCAATCCCAGGGAGGTTCTATAAACAGTTTTATGTCCTTGAGTTAATTTTGTGACAGCGCGCTGTTCGTTCATGGGAAAACTCGCCGCATACCCAGTTAGTGTGGGTACTCTTAGCCTAGCTAAAAACTCTTTACTGTGAAAGTCTGTGCAGCAAATCTAATTAAATGTACTTATCGCTCGCAAACTTTATGTAATCTTAGTTGGTGGGTTTATGGTCAAATTGAAGGCACAACAAATTTCCATCACCAATGGGTTAAACATTTGGAAAAGTTTCTCGAGGATTAAATAAAACATTTCATTCCTTGAAAATTTCCAATATTATATGTTTGAATAGATATATTCTCTAATCAATGTACGTAGCTAGACGGATAAACTGCGTAACGTCTCATTGGGGCACTGATTATAAATGTACATACCATGTATGGTGACAACGCTGGCGACCAACACAGCGATCAAGATCAAGAGCTGCTTCATATTTCCTCGTAGCCGGAAGACTCAAGGGGTCGGAGTCTTGCTTGTCTTTTTATATTTTCAGCCATCTGCGTCAGAGAGCCCTGAAGGGTCAATTGGGGGCTTTTGGGGTTCACCAGAGATGAATGTATACTCGGTCATTATGCAATTTGAGAAGGTGAGAAGGTGAAGGTGAGAAGGTGAGAAGGTGGTCAACGGCTATTCAGCATTATTCCACATATGAGGATACCAGTCTGACAACACGGCGCGCTGTAGAGCTACCCCATTGATATATATTCCATATGGGTATCTACAAATATACATCGATAAACATGTATGTACACATATGTAAATATATATATATATATATATATATATATATATATATATATATATATATATATATATATATATATATATATATATATTATATATATATATATATATATATATATATATCTATATATATATATATATATATATATATATATATATATATATATATATATATCTGTAAATATTCATCGATAGAGAGGTATATCTATCTATCTATATGGGTATAGATGTAAATGTGTTGATACATGTATATGTAGTAATATAGATATATAAATATATAAAGATAAATGTCGATATATAAATAAATATACGTAGATATGAATCGCGGATGCGCGCGTGGATGTCTGCTTTTGTGTGCGTGCGACTGTGCGTGAAGCGCGCTGTATTCAGACCCATTGCCTTCATTACAGCCACCTTGATGACATTTTGCACCGAGCGACGCTTTAATATGACCTGTTGCTAAAAGAGGCATTGGCTTTGTCCCCGCTGGCCGCTCCGGTGTTGACCCTTGAAGGTCAGACGGCGGGGTCTCGTTGAAGGCCTCGTGTGTCAGAGCTTCAAGCCGCATTGGGAATATTATGGGTGGTTTAGAATGAAGTTATATTACCCTTAAGTAAGAGTTTGAACCAATGAATTGAAGCTGTTGTATAATAGTATTGTTGTAACCAGACAGGGCTACAGGTGAAATGAATTATTATTCAACAAGTCTGGCTCTGACTTTCTAAAGGTTTCCTCGGTCAGCCGGTGACTCACTAGATACGGTGTTTCTTAACAGTAGCCATACAAGACGTCTGAGTAGACGACTGACTCTGTTTGTTATAAATTGTGAGATCGTTTCAAACAACTACCAAACACCAAACATACCCAAGTGATGGAGTTCTAGAAAGCAATGATGTTCACAGACAAATTTATCCGTTTGTGGCGGGGGATTTCACCCATGGTAATTAGTTTTAGTTCGATAAATTTGGAAGCGGTTGAAAGTCCGAAACACAGCAACACGTTGGTTTAAGACCACGTACATCGCGCATGCTCAGAATGACGTGATCCATCGACGACTATTGCTTCCTGCGTCTGAACTCGATAAGATACAGCAGATTGTATTCAAAGTGCGTCAACTTGCTTCGAAAGCTTAGCAGGGAGGCAATGCGGATGAGGCGGCGGGAAATCAGGCGTCCCAATATATTCCAAAATGGCGGTCATCGCATCGCGATTTTTCGGAAATGATGTATAGATGGCATTTCTTAAATAATATGATCGATCGGGGGTTAGCTTTTTTTGTGCGCTGTGATTTTTTTTTTGTACAGGCTCTTGATATATGTTGTTTTGTTCCAGATGCGTGACCCAGCATATATAAATAAATAGATAAATATATATATACATATATGCATATATAAATATATATATAAATATATGTACATATATATATATATATATATATATATATATATATATATATATATATCTATATACATATATATATAAATATATATATATATATATATATATATATATATATATATATATATATATATATATTTGAGGGCGTCCCATATACGTATATTTATATATACCTGTTTTATATACATATATGTATATCCATATATGTATATGTATATATATATATATATATATATATATATATATATTTATTAATATAGATATAGATATATTATATATGATATATATATATATATATATCTATATATATCTCTCTATATATATATATATATATATATATATATATATATGTGTGTGTATATTTATATATATGCATATATTTATATATATATATATATATGGAAATTTATATGCATATATATGCATATATATATATATATATGCATGTTTAAATGTGCATATATGTATAAATATATATGTATATTTATATATATATATATATGTGTGTCTATTTATATATATATGTTCATATAAATATATGTATATGCATATATATATATTTATATATATATATATATATATATATAAATATATATATATATATATATATATATATATTTATATATGCTACATATATATATATATATATATATATATATATATATATATATATATATATATTTATATATATACATATATATCTGCATATATATTTATATGGCGTCGAGATTTTGCACGTGCTGTGAATAAATGTAGATGTACTAGTCGCTAGGTACAACGCAAGAAAGCAATGACCAAAGTGGGATCTAGTTGACTTATGTTAAGGTGTGCCAAAGAAGCCAACCCATCAAACATTAACACAGTCAGGTTCAAGGGAATCAAAAGGCGGGCAATAATAGGAGAATAACGATCGCCCACGCTGAAAACCATCCAGAACCACAGCTAACTTCAAAAAAACTGTAAACCAAACAGTTGCCTAGAGACACTATACCGTCCAAATCAATATTGCTGTGCAGACTCATGTGAGCACCACAGTCACAACATCATCTCAGACCAATGGTGGGATGAGATGGAGAATGAGTGCTATGTACAAGGGGAGAGAATGGACCAGGACACAGATCCTGACTACATCCCCTCAGATATAGAAGATGATGTTGACATCAATGACGAGAGGCCTTTGATTTAAAATGATGAAAAAGATTCATTGGACATTATTGAGGAAAGAAAGTATATAGTTTTTTGGTCTTCACTGCAGACTATATTTGCTCTTTGTGTGTGCAGATTTTGCGGTGCCACTGGGTTAGCTGCATCCAAGCGGGAGGTTGGCACATTAGTAGCTGTCACCTTGAGATGCACCAGCTGTACTAAATCTGTTGTCTGGAATAGCCAGCCCTATGTCGGTAAAATTCCCCCAAGAAAATTGCCGCTCTCAGCGGGAATCCTCTACAGCGGTGCTCTCATTTCCAAGACCATGAGGGTTCTCAAGCACATGGGTATCGCTTGCTATTCTCGGCGAACATTCTTCCGCCACCAATAACATATTCTAATCCAGTCAGTCGGGCATGTGTGGCAGGAGCGTAAACAATGGCTGTTTGCAGCCCTTCAGGCAGAAAACCGGGGACTTGTTCTAGGGGGTGACGGGCGCGCAGACAGTCCAGGACACAGTGCCAAGAATGGGACATACACTTTGATGGAGATGGAAGCAATGGCTGTAATAGATGTAGAACTTGTACAGGTACCTCCTTCCATATGTTGATTCTATATCTTTTATTTTACAAATGTTATAAAATGTGTAGGCGGCTCAATTAAAGGCTATCAATCGTACCAAGGTACTAAGGCTGTTATCACATTTTCGCTGTAGAGTAATCAATGTGGTGGGAGCTACCACATGGAAAAGGCCGGGCTCGCCCTAGGGTTGCAGAAACTGGATGAAAACTACTTAGATGTTGAGAAGCTCATAACGGACCGCCACCCGCAAATTGCCAAGTTTATCCATGAGGAGCACCCAAGCATCACTCATGAATTTGACATTTGGCATGTTGCTTAGGGTAAATATTTCAAATTATATTTTTGTGAAATGATAATGAACTATGCAATGCTATTGCTTCACCCGAGCTTCTGCATATTTCAGGCATCAAAAAGAAATTGAAGGCAGTGGCCAGAGGTAAAGATCTGGCGGATATTCAAGCGTGGATACCAAGCATTGTGAACCACCTGTACTGGAGTGTAGTGTCAAGCCCCCCTGGAAATGGACAGCTGATGTTCGACAAATGGCTCTCAATCCTTGACCACATTCAAAATATTCATTCTGGGTTCGATGGTCTGTTCCAGTCCTGTGTTTATGGGCCTTTGACTGGTCGTGAGAGACGCAAAAGGTGAATCAAGCCAGGTGTTACAACATATCATTTTAGAGTTCATACTAAAAAGACCACAAGTTCCTTAAATTTCCTTGAAACACACAAAAAAATCTTACAGTTAAATTGCTCTTTATGTCCTTAGATACAAGGTGTGCCATGGAATTGGAAAAAATTATCACCAACAAGAGATTGTGCAAGGATATCAAGAGACTATCAGGCAATGCCTAGACCTCCTACATAAAGGCTTTCCACAGCCTTCTGATCCAGTTTGCTCCAAAAACCTATGCTTTCAGTCACCCTGGTCTGCTTTGTCGGTAAATCTTTCAACTATCCCATAGTGCTTAGCTTAAAAGTTGGTAACTAGTTAGATTTTACCCTTCTTTCAAATGTAGGATTGTTTTTTTACAAGTGGATCCATAAACAAGAACTAAGTGGAATAAACAAGCTGTTTAATTTCATGAAGTATCTTTCCTCACGTCATTCACTCTTGTCATGAATAAAGTTAATTTACTTCTGAATCCAACTTATCACAAAACATCCAATAAATCAAACATGAAAAGCATATCCTAAAACTTATCCTATTTCAAACTGATAGAAAGGTTTACAAATGATTTCAGATCAATCATCACAACAATGCATTTCAATGAAAATGCTGGACGACAACAAAGAATAACAGCGCAGGGTGAGGACATGTACAGCCTCCACTACCCCAAACACAAGGGAGGAGGTCACACAGTGAGGAAAGTGCCGAATGATCCAACTTATGGTAGGGATTGTTTCTAAATTTCACTTTTATGTGAAATTATAACCTGTAATCTCAAATGAACAATTAACACATATATACAATACAGGCTATGTAGAAGATCTTTTGGCAACGACAGTCAGCATATGCAATGCCAGTGACATAAATGATGAGGAGATGGAAGCACTGGAGATCCCACCCAATCTCAACTCCAGTTTCGAGATCCCAGAAAAGCACCAAGCAGTCAATCAGTTCCGCTCACGCTTTTCTGAGTGCTAGTTTCATCTGAATATCCCACATAATTGTTTGTCTCCTCTGGAAATGTGTTTCGGATGATTGATGTCACAGAGGATGGTATAGCGATACGATTTTTATTTCCAAGATAATGGTAGCACCATCGGATAACTTGCCCATATCCAGTGTAACGCTTCCAGCTGTAACACACAACCATGCACAAACCCTTAAACATCTTTACAGTGCTGAATAAATATCATATTTTAACCCATACATTGATTTGATGATTGAGTCACAAAAATAGTGTTATCCTGGTATAAACTGTATTGATAATTCAGTCTGAATTGAAAACGTCATTCATTTAAGTAAAAATGACCCTGTAGTTTGGTGAATTTAACATAAATTTACAATTTGGTGTTTGTGGTCAGTCAATACTTGTAGGCGTAGTACGCGGTCTTCTATGCATCTTCATTGAGATATACAGCATTAAAATTTGGATGCTGTGTCACACATTTAATTTCTGGTAAATTTTCTATTTTAACCATCACTTTCTCCTGCTCCACACAGCAGACACTTTCCCTGACAGTTGGTTTGGTTAAGCAGCCTCCACATTGGCACCTGAAACCAGGGTTTCAAAAACCTATCAAATACATGCCAGACTCTGTCTAAGACTAACATTTTTCGCCATGTTCGTTGGTGAATAACACCAAGAAAAACGAAAACGATATCAAATGATAAAGGTATTCTTCATATATAATATAAAATCAAAAGAAAAGATAGTTTCTTGCAGAGATTACAATTCCAATGGGACTCACCAATCAATGTTTTGAAGACGGTTCATGTTCGAATAATCACTTCTCGGAACACGTGAATCAGTCCTGTTAGTGTCAGATTCGCTGTCGCTGTTTTCGGACAGATATGGTTCGAATCTGTACGGCACATTACCAGCTACATCCTCTGGATTTGATGGCTCAAACATTTGAGGCTCTTCAACCCAAAACTCCATCGTCAAATCGTCTTACTCAAATACATCGCTCTCCGAAACATTCGCCATTGTTTACGGTGAAAACTGCGGACCTGTCAGTGAAGAGTTCTCCAAGTGACGTCACTTGGTGCTGGGCCGTAAATTTTGAAAATGGCGGCGGGTGCAGAAAAATCGACTTTATATTTTACTTTACGTTAGGTTTGGGTGACTTGTTCGTGCATTGAACCTCAAAAACAGAATAAGTGCAACTTTGTCTTTCAGTCGGTTTCATAAAAATTATCATGGAAAGTTGGTGTCATGGGCAAAGCAACGCACGGCGCCTAACAGGTGGCGTGTTCACATTTTTTATCGGGCTGAGGCTTGAGTGAACGCCCATAGCGTAGCTATAAACCCTATGATTAAGGTGAATGCCGAGCCCATAGACGTGCCGCATTGCTGTTTTGCACTCAATGAGGATATCACAATGAATTTTAAACCTTAGGCAAGAACCGGCTTAATTAGAATGTCGCATGAGAGAAATATAAGACGAACGAAGCGAACTAAAAGTGGTAAATTGGTAATAGTTCCGTCGGGTGTCGAGCTATTTCAGCGTTTACATCATTCTCCTGAGCAGAGGATACTGAAGTACCTCTGCCCCAGCGCCATAGGATCATTCTCCTGAGCAGAGGATACTGAAGCACCTCTGCCCCAGCGCCATTTTCCCCCATAATATTAATACGCTTTTTGCCGTTAAATTAATTAAATAAGTATTCAGCTAAAGTAATTATATTTCCACATATGACACAATCGCACCCTCTACAGCACTTGTTATGTAGATTTATTTTCAGAACACTTTCAGGTCAGCGTCAGTGCCATCGTCCTCACGAGCACTATGGTTCAGTGAACAACAATCGCGTCGACGAAGCCTTCTTTGCTTTATACGCTGCAGTTATTTAGGTTATATAACCAAGGCCGTGCAGTCACAAGTATTAAATTTTGGCAAATCTTATTCTAACATTAGCAGTCCAAGTTTTTTTGGTTGTGTGTCTTTTTATTTTTCCCATAAAACATGTGAGCTCCCATCGGGGGGTGGGGGGAGCAAATGGTATATCAGGCTTTTCCCATACCCCTTTGGTAGATTAGCAACAACGTCGTTTCTCAAGAACAACTTCTCCAAACACTCTCGCTGATTGTCTGTCATTTCCTATCCCGTCTTGCAACTATCCCGTCTTGCTTTTTTCAGTCGATATTCAATAACAAATTCATTATCACATCTGACTGCCGCCATTTTTAGAAACGCTTGACGGCCATGAAACGTCCGCTGAACTATTTTTTCCGATATATGCCTCATTTTTGACCTACTGAAAATTTTGTCATAACAAACTGTATATTATTCTTCTAATCGAACACAGTAGAAATTATTTTTGTAAAATGTAAGAGTTGATAATTCGTATCAATATTTCTCGCGTAATGGCCCGAATTTGCCCCAAAGCGATCTATCTAGTCTGCGTCCCAGACTCCAGGGGTTCCTCTACGCTTCTCGCCCTAGAGTCTACCAAAAGATAAGGTCTTAAACTGGCGCGTCCGAATATTCATTAGACACGTTCGTTAATCTTCGTGACCAATCAACGCAAAGGTTGTGACCCGGATTGACCTTAATTGCGCGTGTCTGGCTTGTGATACGCACCCTCGGTTCTATGTGACGTCACGGACATTGTAGTGGTCTGCGTCCAATGAGAACACATTGACTGTCTTCTGGAATTATGGGGCGTCTCAAAAGTTCAAATTGAAACCACAACAAGCGCTTTAATCGCTTACCTGCACGATAGTATGTTTACGTAATAGTCAGTTAAAAAGAACCAGTTGTGTGTCTGCTTCTCTCGCCGACTGTGTGATTAACGGTGCCACTCAGCGTGAAACAACAAATCGGAGCGTTGTTGAATGTGTGCCCGGCTCATAAAAATCACTCGTCCGGATGGATAAGTTCTTCGGAAATTGTAGAACTAACCAATGAGAGACAACGACTCAAAAGTACCCGAGAGTGACCGAGAGACACGCCTTGTGATTGGAGCATCCCAAATCTGGGATGCCTGTCCAGTTCAAGACATTAAGGTCTCCTAGACCTGAAGGCGGGACTATTGAATATCAGTAACATGTAAACAGCGCCCGCAGCCATCAGGCTAGGGGACCTTGACTAGATCTATCTGGGACAGAGACGAATCCTAGCCTGCTCAGAAGCCGATGCGCAAGGAGATCGGCCACCCCCAATAAAATAACCGATATCCGGTGACATAGCAGGAGGCCAAGGAAAACGCTGTCCGGATGCCATAAAACATCAAAGGTATCAGTTCGATACGAATACCCCCAGTACCGCAGCGTCGCGCTCGTCTGTTTAACTCCTTACATCAAACGTAAGGATGCCGAATGGATAGCAGGTATACAGTAACATATGTGAACGAATGAAGACGGTACTCCTGATTGCAGGTAAACAGGAAGAGATATTGTGTGGTATGGATATGTAGTGATTTATACCCTGAGGTCGTGTCCAGTTGCTGCACCTCAATGATGGGTTGCAGTTGTTTTCACTTAATGTGGAGTTGTGTTGGACGTTCTTTAGAATTATAATCATACGCGCGCACCGACGTTTTATTAGGTTATGTCTTGGTTTGTACAGTGCTTAGACCAGTTCTACATATACACGCATATAGTTATATCTACTGCCCAGTCTAGACTCACGCCATTTGCACCATTGCTTGACAGGACATGCGTCTGCTTAATATGAGTTGGATAGTTGTCAAGGCATATTGGGGCATTGCTTAACACATGATCCCAAACCCGGATATTGACTTGGTATGTTTGTTGAAAGCCCGTGTTGTGTGGAATCGTGGTAGCAGCTGTAACTAACTAGATTCGGCAGGCACGCCATCGGCATGTCTTCCAATGGCAAGCAATCGGGTCTGTGATTGCGCATTGTTAAGAAACCCTATGCGCAGCACACGTTTACGATAGATGTCAGCGAGGGGAGTTGGTAACGCGCACTATTTTTCGATATGTGTCACAAGCTGCAGCCCCTTAGATGTTTTGATATGACCCCTTAGCAGATGTTTTGACATGACCCCTTAATCAAGTCAATACAAAGCCGAGGGAATGGCACTAAGACGGTCTCAAGGGCTTGGTGGTTTACTGCTTCACCTTTTGACCCACAGGCTGTGGGTTCGACTCCAAGGTGTGACGACCTGACTCGTGACTCGGATGATCACGTACAAATGGTGGTCACATCTTTGAAAAGGGATGTAAAAGATCCTTTGAGGACGACGTGCTCCGTAGCAGTGACCAGTTTAGAGTAATTTACTCAATTGTAGTCGTACATAGCTTAGTTGCTAAATACGAATATGTTTTCGATGCACACAAACACACACACCCACGTTACTGGTCGATTACGTAAGGTTTGGACTTCTTTGAGTTGGCACAAGCGCCAACGGCATGTCTTCCAACGGCAAGCCTGGACGACCAGCAATACGGTACCGACAATATAACACAAACAATATTATCTCTAAACAAAAATAATATATATATATATATATATATATATATATATATATATATATATATATATATATATACATATACATATATTTATTTTTATATTTATATATATATATTTATATGTATATATATATGTATATATATGTATGTATATATATATGTATATATACATGTATATATATATATCTATATATATATATATATATATATATCCCCTCTATATATTTATATATATTTATTTATTTATATATCTATGTATATATGTATCTATATATATATGTTCTATATCTATATGTATATATATATATATGTATGTCTGTCTATATATATATGTATGTCTATATCTATCTATATATGTATATTTACATATCTGTGTATATCTATAAATATACATGTCTATCTCTGTAAATATCTGAGTATATCTCTATCTCTATCTATAGATATATATCTATAGCCCATATATATATCTATGTATACATGTATCTATATATATATATATATATATATAATTATATGTATATATACGTATATAAAACACACACACACTTATAGGTTTGGCCTACTTAGAGTTGGCACATGCGCCAACGGCATGTCTTCCAACGACAAGCCTGGACGACCAGCAATACGGTACCAACAATATACCACAAACAATATTATCTCTAAACAAAAATATATATGAATATATATATATATGTATATATACATGTATTTATATACATATTTTTATTTTTATATTTATATATATGTGTATATGTATATTTATATATATATGTATGTATATATGTAGATATATTTATGTATATAAATATGTATATTTTCATGTATATATATATATATTTATATATATTTATTTATATATCTATGTATATATGTATATATCTCTCTATATATATATGTATTATATCTATGTATGTCTGTATATCTCTATATATGTATGTATATATCTCTCACATATATGTGTGTATATATATATATATATGTGTATATATATATAATATATATATATAGATATATATATATATATACAGATATCTCATATATGTATATATATATATCTCTCTATACTATATTATATATCTATAGATATATATATATCTATCTCTCTATCTATCTATCTATATCTCTCTATATATATATCTCCTCTATATATACGTATCTAAACACACACACTTATAAATATACACATATATATGCTATTTATAGATAGCTGCTCGGCGCTCGGAAGCTTGGCATCGGAAACCGTGTGTATACATATATATATATGTGTGCGTGTATGCGTGTTTGTGCATATATACCCGCTTTGATTGCACCGGGACATCCAGTGCACACTGTCGCTGAGACAGTATATACACGGACCGAGAAGAGCTGGTAACGCGCACTATTATAAGATTACAAGCTGCTGCCGCTTAGATGTTTTGACATGACCCCTTTTCCAAGTCAATATTGAACCGACGAAAGTGATAAATGCCGCTGGTCGATTACGTAAGGTTTAGCCTGTTTTGACATGACCCCCTACCCAAGTCAATGCAAACCCAGCCAAGGCCTCTGGTCGATTACGTAAGGTTTGGCCTACTTAGGCACGAACTGCAGATAGCCTGCTGCTAAGCTGCTGCAGTCGAAAACATTCAAACTAAACGTCCTTTTTACTGTTTTCTTTTACTGTGAATGCTTAAAATACTGTTACAGTCATTATCACGAGGCCAAGTTCTAATTACTGACAAAATTTCATGTCCGTAAATGCAGCCGTTTCAGAGATATCAGCGAGGAGAGAAGTCGTAGCAAAAATCGCGATAGGTACTCTAAAATACATGTCATTATACAAAGTACAAAAGGTGAAAATAAGTATTTTTTTCGCCTATTCCATGCTACGATAATTGCTTGTTACAACCATATAATTCATATGTTCGTAACCGTAGTAGTAATGGAGGAGATAGTTACAGAAAATGGGGAAAAAATCGACGAAAAATCCATCCCATAAGCCTCCAACACTGCGCATGCGCGTCAAATTGGATCGCCAGTTGTGTCTCAAGTTGATCTATCATTCCCCAAAATTTCATGTTCTATATGTTTAACCGTTCCGGAGAAAAGCCCGAAAAACCTTGACTGGAGAAAAAAAAAAAAAAAAAAAAAAAAAAAAAATCTGGCTAAACCAATATGTTGGAAGACATAATTAAGGCGGCATTGGCTCCACAGACATTCGCTCGTGTGAACGTGGCGATGTAGTAGCGGTGCCCTTCTTACTGTAAGGCGGCCTGTACGTGGACACCGTAGCATTGTCGTGATTATTGCCGTCGCACAGTTATACAAAGCCAATCACAATATACATGCTTCCATTAGCAGGATCAGGCTTTCAGTGAATCACTGCTTAGCTGTTTGTTGACAGAAAGAAACCTAAGAGTCATTGTATTGCTTTTCCTTTGTTGTACAGCGATATCGTCATAATATCACACAAATGGAAAGGGGAGCAATCATGTGTTGCATACATGCGATGACTCGCAATCACTACTTTCACCATCCCACTTATAGCTATAAAGTGCATCACAAAACACGCACATGGTTTATAGGGGCGGGTTGCAAAAATATGTGAATGTTAGTGGTTTTAATTCTTATGTTTGTTTATCATGCACACTTTTGGTACCCTTTATTGACAAGGCTGGATTGAATCGTTGGGTCCAATTGAAGAACTTTTAGCCGACGTAGTTCTGGAATTTTTGGTTTACCGTAATTCATCGAATATATCTTAGGCGATTCGTCGCATTCAATGTAGAAGCGATTGACCCTCTGCTTAGTAAGATTATCCATGTGCCGGTTATTCTATGATAGCAACTTTTAAAACTAAAACTAGTGAAGTGCCACAATAGCCCAGCAGACCATCAGCCTTTGGAGATAACGGGATCAGCTGTATTGACTGTGTAATGTTATTTTCACAGCTATGATATACGTTGAATATATGGTGATGTTGATGTGCCTGCGTCAAGACTAGATTCAGTTAACTGGGCGTAAAATATTCTATGCTTGGAAGATGAGCAGCTCAGTGGGCCGATCTGAATACCGAAGCAGTTCTGCCTTTGCGCTGCATCAACTTGGCAACAAATCACTGGCGACTGCGAAACTACCAGGCTCTAGTTAAAAGGTATCTGCAGATGACGGCTTTGAAATGGTCAAACCAAGAATGAGTTATCTGATTTGTAGTTCATAGAATGACCACATCAATGTGAGAATAAAGTGAGAGAATCCAAGTGGGAAAATGACAATATTACAGACGTAATGTCTCATATCATTACAGGTATTGCACAGCGTGTTGCAGTGATGTATTGACTTGTCTTGCTCCCTTATGTAAGGTTAATCAAGATATAATTATGCAGTCACATTTGGCATATTGTGACATCTCTCTCTCTCTCTCTCTTCTCTCTCTCTCTCTCTCTCTCTCTCTCTCTCATTGTCTCTCGAACTCGTTCTCTCTCTCAATCACTCTCTGCGCACCGCAATCATATCACCTTGTCGATGTCGACTTCATACTGCTGACTCATCGCCCATCCGTACAGGCTATTAGCGTCAAGATACTGGATAAAACTCGTTGGCTGATATTGTGAGTCATGTTTGACAGATAAATCCATATCTCTAAATAGAAATGTTATCATACAAAAAGACAACGATAGACAGCGAGCGGAATTTGAACTTGTTGACAGCGCCACAGGATATCTATTTTTATACAGCAGAAAATTCTTTTTTTATAATAATGTAACGGTTATCTTTATGGGAACAAAACAATCAGCGGTTTCTTGGAAATCATGTAATGTTGTCTTTGTGGGAACAAAACAATCTGGGGTTTTTTGGAAATCATGTAACGGTTATCTTAATGGGAACAAAACAATCTGGGGTTTCTTAGAAATATGTAAAGGTTGTCTTTATGGGAACAAAACAAATGCGTTTTCTTGGAAATCATGTAACGGTTGTCTTAATGGGAACAATGTCAGGCTGTTGTGAAGCAATTTTTTTCTTTTGGTAAACACGCCTGTGGTTGACTTTATCGAACCCAAAATCCATACACAATCCTAGGTTATTTTTTATACCCTTCTGACAAACCTTACAAAGACTTTGTAAGTTATAAAACTCGTGTGTACAGGGCCTGTTACAAGGGTCTTTCTTTCCGACTAATATCCATGGGCACTTACCTTCAAATACTACCATTATTATGTATAGATATCTATTTGTCTAATTGATAATACCGCAACTGGGTATCGGACGGCACCGCAAGTAGCTCCTCCTTTACAAAGCCACGGAGAGGTCCATCCAACAAATAGTATAGTACAGGCTCACCAGGTTTAGTGACAGAGCGTCCCATCCGGTAGACATTGAGTGACCACACAGGGTCAGTTGCACGACGACGGTGATCATGCTCTTCCTCACCTGGCTGGTGGAGATAGCAAACGCCAACACTAGAGGGAAGCTTTTTCTCTTTGACCCCAGCGGAAGGGATCGGCCTCGAGGTCTTTAATTAGCTTTGGATGGTGTTCTGGTAGGATTGGTAGAAACATACAAGCAATACCTGAGTATAGCTGTAGCACTGCCTTACCTATAGTGTACGTCATGCTAGCGCCTAGCCGAGCCTCGTATTACACATACAACTTTGTGATCTCTTCGTCAGACATTAATTTAACCTGGTCAATTGTAAGGCTCTGCTCACCAAAGTACTGACGGGCCTGACCCACAGCTATGACAGCAGCAAGCCTATCTCTCGTATTAGACATGTCTCCTCTGGGTTCCGCTCACTCAGACTTTGTGGCCACTGGATCCATGAATATACGTATACACTTTGAGTCTTATATATTGCTGAACCCAGCGTCGGTGAGACACTGCTATCCAGATCAAGACACCTAAACTAGTAACTGAGGTAGCGGCTGCTGTCAGGGCCAACATCGCTTCAATCGAAGGCATATGCAGTAGGTTGATCAATCTTCAGCCGGAGTTTTGCGTGCTTGGTCTTTGCTAGTAGCTGGCGTACTGGGGCTCGTTTTCCCTTGTTGGGATCACATCATTCTCACGTAGGGCATCTTTAAATGAGGCACAGTCCTTAGTGTGAAAGCTCACCATCCAGCTCACGTAGGCCCTTCAGCACAGAGTTGTACTTTTTGGTGAGGACCCACACACTTTGCTGCGCATGGCGGCCGTTAAAGGCCAGTTCAGATAACCTGTGTTTCTTCTTGGTTAGGGCCTTTGTTGCCGAATAGTCATCAGCAATTTACACGGTAGCCTCGCCCTTAAAACAATGGTAGAAAATCCTAAACCAGTCATGGAGCCGCTCCCCTGGATCAACCACGTACACCTCCGAATCATCCTGCACCCATTACCACGACTGATAGGCCTCGTTGAAACGTATGGTAGGGCAGAGGATTAATACGGTTTTCCCGCATCCTGTCTGCTAACAAACAATAGCCGAACAGGGACCATCTGAAAATGTAAACTTAGTAGACTGCGCTGACGAACCTGCCATCCTTAATGTTAATCTGTGAATCCGTAACAACATACATGTAGACGTTCAATGCACCAGCCGCCTCTGCCTTTTTTTGTGATCTGTATGGTGATCCCCTCAGACGCATTCTCCACGGCCCTGTCACTACCGTGCAGCTGGTCGTCATCACTCGACCTTAAGTAGAGTCACAGAGCATACTTACTGGTTAGGTACTCTCCTAGGGAAACGTCCGACAATTCCAAGTCATTTACAGCTATTGCTACATTGGGGACTCGTTTACTCGTTGCTGCAAAGGCCTACTTCACTTCATCCCACTGCTGGTAGCCACGCATGCCCTGGGCATAGAGTTGGTTGGGGATGCCCTCAATGGTCACCTCAACTTTTGTAATCTTTGGGTTGTAGAACGACTGTCTTCCTGGCGAATGAGGCATTGGCTAGGTCTTCAAAGAGCAGTAGGATGCCCTTCATGCTGCGAGCCGGAACGTTCAGATTGATGTTCCACAATGTAACTTTTGCATTGTATAAAAGCTTCCTGTGACAAAGCACACGTTCATACAGAATCGCAAGTCAACCTGTGTACTGGGTGCCTCTTCTATTTGTAAGTGCAGCATCCACGTTGACATCAGTGTTGCTGCCGATCTGCTACTTGTCAAATTTGATGGTAATCAGATTGTTGTACCCAACTACTCTACCAATGGCGAGGCTCATGTCTGACAAAGCCATCTAAAGGCCCGTTCCAAACACATAATCGACCTTTGAGGAAGCATTCTGGAGCTGGTTTTCATACCTGCTGATGGATGATGGAATGTCAGCTGGTGAGCTAATAGCATCCTCAATATTAGCCTGAAATTGCTTTCGAGTGTCAAATGATGTGCCTGTACCTAGTATTCCTGAGCGGGTCTGCGCCGTAGCCCCAAGAATAGCCCAAACATAGGTTTGAATACTGTCGTTAATCCATGTGATATCTGGGGCTGTGAATACCTCAGAGTACTCCAGGCGGTGCTTGTCCCTTTTGGTCTTGCTTTATATAATCAACGTGTAGCAATCCACCTTGAAAAACAAAGCCGTATTTTGATTTGTCAAAGGTATGTCTGACGGATTCGTACAATCGGTATTTTCGGCAACACTGAACTCATGGCAGAGTGCATAGTAGATTCTCTTGGCAAAGGTATTATCAGTGGCTGACCATGTGGCGTCATCCGGTAGTGCTACCCTCATTTCGTTTAGAAGTCTCCTAATGGTCTAGTACACATGAAACCTATAAGATCCCTTATTGGTGAGACTCCAGAGCTAAGGTGGTCCAACGCGGATACACCACAGCCGGTGGTTGCGCACCATACAACACAATTTACCAGGTTCTGCTAATATTGCATATGGTTGGTTCTCCAGCCAACTACAAGTTTATCGTCGCTTAAGTTTGGAACCAAGTAGTTCTCAAACAGGTTGGAGAACTCAACCTTGAATGCTTCTGTACTGTCGTCCGCTTGCACCTGGATGAGGATATGTGCCAGCTGCTCAGCTGCTATATGGGGTGGGTACAGCGGGCCCGGTTTGCAGGTGATCTATGTGTTGGCCTAAGATCAATCACGTATACTGTGGCCTGGTACAATCTCGAATCAGCGGCGGCCATAAGTTTTTGTCGTCCTAACGGTCGATTTACAGTGTCACGTTTTTTTACCTGGCCTCTGGAACTTAAAAAGTATAGAGGAGAAATTTACAAATATTGGCTGCCCTTTGGAACTTAATACTAAAATTGGCCATGCTTTACTCCAAATTCCTGACATTGATGGTAAACATTTAGTATGTGACGACAGTGTGTTAAAAATCCTGGTTATTGATGACGGTCTGGGTGGAAAAAGGCTGGATTAACCCTATATATGTCCACCTCGATCCACTCAGTACCACGCACAACATGCTTGATGGTGCGCCTACTACGCTTCTTGAAGTTTCGGGCTCTGAGGGCGGCTCTTTTGGTGATATTATAACCACAAACATCGCTAATCCTGTCTCACAACGTGTTACTGGCAGAGCTGTGAACGAGTTAAAGGTTCAGTTATAGGATAATAAATGACGTCTATTGGATTATTACAATCTTCCTATTAGTGTTGTTCTTCAATGTACAAGATGTCAACGAAAGCGACTGGATGATCCCCGGATCAAAGTGTACACCTGCTCATATCGCGGTTCCGGGCATTGGATTCCGCCCCTAACTGCTCGATCAGACCACACCCTTTTGGTTCGGCCAGTACGGTGGCTTGACCAATCCCAACGGCTTTTGACCGAACAGGTTCACATGGAATGGGACTGGCGTAGGTCAGCACTGTTTATCAGGGTCACACCCCTACCACGAGGGCTAAACATGTCGTGCTGGTAATTAAGGGGGGGGGGGGGGCTTTTTTTGAAAATGGATGAGCTAGAACAATATCATAACATCCTCCCAAACCATAAATAAGTTGAACATCGCAGCAGGACATGAGGCCGATGTTATTTGTTTTTGAATTTGGAACGATCCCAGAGTGGCTTGGACATGCGCCAGTGCTGTTTTACATTGGCACATGTCTGTAACAAAGGTAAATAACAATAATGGGTTATGGTAATGATGGGGTTACAATAATATTACTAAACGTGTTTTTCTAATTTCGTTGGCCTTAATGGTATTAGAATAAATATATTAAAATAAATCTAGCCGTAATGATATTAATTACCTTTTCACAGTATAACTCCACTCAAAAACCACATGGGGAAAAGCGATGTGCCTAAACTTCAAATGATAAAATAACATATTGAAGCTAATTCAATTATTAATTTTGGAAGAATTAAATTTATGTCATGGAAATTAATTGGTACAAGAACATTGGACTAATGCCATGGAAAATGTTGAAGTTAATGTGTCTATTTGGGTTCTTTGGGGGATGAGATTTGAAATATCTGAACAACTGCCGTGTGGGTTCGCCTGGTGTCGATTGGGGTTGAGGGGAGATATCGGTCATCCGACGCTTGGTTGAGGCGCTGGGTGTCTCCACTGTATTCCCTGGTCAGGAAGGCATCAGCTTTGGGTCGCAGGGTGTTGGTGAGTCGGGCGAAGGCGCTATCTTACGGAAGTCGCCAGATGGTTATGTGGCGGCCGCCAGATGGTTATGCGCCACCTATCTTATATGGCATAAATTTACCCGGGAACAATTGAACTTACGGCAGCGATCAGTGTGTTTTGATAATGTGTGCCATAAATTAATGTGTGTGTGTTAGTGTGTAACTTGTGTGTAATATCATAACATCAAAATAAATATAGGTGTTTTATGCAAAGATAGAAGAGGTATTTTAAATATTTGAGTGTTACTTTGCAAAACGGGAGTGGACACGTGGGAAGATGTTCAAAAATCGTTCGAGATGGAGAGGTGCGTTTGTGGAGCGCCGTGTCGATGTCACAGGGCGACGTGATGGTGGGCATGATTTTGGCGTAGATACTTCCGAATTTACGTAGGCGGCTTGTGGGGCGCGGTGGGTTGTGGTACCAGCTCTGTAGTTGGCGCGGTGGGTTGTGGTACTAGTTCTGTAGTTGGCGCGGTGGGTTGTGGTACTAGTTCTGTAGTTGGCGCGGTGGGTTGTGGTACTAGTTCTGTAGGTGGTGCGGTGGGTTGTGGTACTAGTTCTGTAGTTGGCGCGGTGGGTTGTGGTACTAGTTCTGTAGTTGGTGCGGTGGGTTGTGGTACTAGTTTTGTAGGTGGCGCGGTGGTAGGTGTATTAGTTCTGTAGGTGGCGCGGTGGTAGGTGGTACCAGCTCTGTAGGTGGCGCGGTGGTAGGTGGGTGTGTATTCGTGGCGCATGTTGAACATAGTAGAGGAGGGTTAATATTCATGTTGGAGATGATTGTGGAGTAATTATTGTCAGATATAACGTCAATGGAAATAGAAATTTGGTCATTGAAAATGCTTCTGACTGCGTATTTCCGTTACACAGCTCCAGCTCATACAAGCCCACGTTCATTCAACGCATCCAGGTCATCATTGCTTTTGTTCAGGTAGCATATGGCCTGGTAGTGATTCTGTCCCAACGAGACATCATAGAATATTTATGCCGGAAACGTTTTCCCTTTGAGTGATTGCAGTAGATCAAAAGGCTTTGTGAGAAAACCTTCCATTTGCTTTTCCCCAAAACAGCTTTTCGTATATTACAACATGCGCCATGATTGGATGAGAGCAGAAACAACGTGATTGCCACTATCGGCCAGCGCTTGCGCAGAGCTCCCAAGAGATAAGAATCGTTGCAGACCCGTTTCCACTTTATCAACAGAAGAAGTAATGACCTTAAAACAATTGACCCTCAACTACATAGTTTGTTGGTCAAACACATGTTTAGCCATAATGTCTTGAGATGTGATCCCAAATCTCATTTGGTGAAGCTTGACCTCTGTGATTTGCCGAAGCTTGACCCCTGTGATTTACTGAAGCTTGACCTCTTTGATTTGCTGAAGCTTGACCTCTGTGATTTGCTGAAGCTTGACCTCTGTGATTTGCCGAAGCTTGACCCCTGTGATTTGCTGAAGCTTGACCTCTCCTTTGGAGATCCAATTCCCTCTGATATGTAGAATATAAGTATTTGTATTTTAGGTATTTGCCTTGCTTTATGAATTAACTCACCAATTTGATCTTGCTCGTAGAAGTTGATGAACTCTTTGGCTATAAAAGAGCGCCTTATTATTCCGTATAGAAGATATATTCCAGTCTGTACACGAAGAGCACAAAGATAATCGTCATCTATGTCGTGTAATTGTAACAAATATCGGATTCTTATTGCGCACAACCTAGTAATGAGCGAAAATATTGTTTTTCTAAAGGATATAGCCATATCTTACAGTTTAGATACATTGTTCTCATAGCTATTTTTACATTGTTTTGGAGTAGGCGGGATACTCGCTACAGCCCCCCCCCCCCCCCCCACCATTTTGTAAGGCTAAAATATCGTCATATTGGTGCCATGTCCAATGGAGTTGGCTACAAACTACTGCAGGAATCCTTACTCTGACGACGACGTTTCACCATGGCGTAACATGACCAACCACGCTGTATGATGTGTATACCCACCATGTGCTAGGCCTCATAAAATCAATCCGATGGCATCATCGACGAGTTGGTATCTACCCATAACTAGTTACAATAACATCATACTATTCTTGAATTCCACATCGAGTAATACCAAACATACAACAGTAAAGTCAGGAAATAGTTAGCAGAAAATATGTATATTTCTTATTTGTGCATCCTTAGTAGATTTACCGAAAAGATAATTTTCAGGTAACAACGTGTAAATGTCAGTATTTGGTGGTTTTCTAAGAGAAATGTCCATGTCGTACTCCCACACACACACACACACACACACACACACGCACATACGCTCACACACACATACACTCACACAAACACACACACACACACACACACACATATATATATATATATATATATATATATATATAAATATATATATATATATATATATATATATGCGTATATGTATATACATATATATACATATTTATATATACATATTTATATATACATATATATATATATAGATACATATACAGACAGATATATATATATTTATATATATATATATATATATATATTGAATATATATATATATATATATATATATATTGAACATATATATATATGTATATATATATATATATATATATATATGTATATAATATATATATATATATAGTATATATATATATATATATATATATATATATATATATATATATATATATATATATATATATATATATATATATATATATATATATATATATATATATATATATATATATATATAGATGCATTCACGCATTGACCGTGACGCGCGTTTTATGCATCTTCTGTTATTTCTGACGCGTTTTGGCCCACCTATGTCGGACAAGGTACACGTTATCTCTATTTCGATGTTCGAATCGTAGTAAACCTGTAAATTCCGATGTTATTATCATTTTGGATTTCGTTAGAAACTGATACAAAATTCACTTGCCCACTTTAGTTAGCAGTCATTGTTTACTTACATTAAATAGTATTTTGCCAGGAAACATAACATTAATGATTGATTCGCGAGGTCCTGATATAAACATTTGCTTGATAATGATGAAGCGTATGCTCTTTAGCATCAAATACTAACGTATAAAGATTTGTTGCAGTTGACTAGAGTGGGGTCACTTATGCCAAATGCATTAACCGGCACCCATCAGCGAAAGTCATCCATCACCCGCTGTAGACCTTATGTCTTATCTGCCA
The DNA here is from genome assembly GCA_034190875.2 of Urechis unicinctus. Lineage (NCBI taxonomy): Eukaryota > Metazoa > Annelida > Polychaeta > Xenopneusta > Urechidae > Urechis > Urechis unicinctus. Next base: position 66,562,473 of record CM067350.1, read on the forward strand.
CGCTCCGTATTTCACCCGAGGGTTCGTTGGGTTCGTTGATAATAGTCCACGAACTAATAGGAATTAATTCATTGTGAAAACTCCGGAACTGAACTTAAGTATGTAATCGCATAATAAATGCATTTGGTCAACACAACTTATCTGTAACTTGGATAAGGCCAACCATCGACACAGGGTCATGAACGGAAAATAATATAACGAATATACCAGTCTTCTCGTGTTTCTTCAAGGCGATGGGATGGAGTAGGGTTCGCCTGGTGTGTGGTTCGATCCACGGGTGGTGGTTTGATTTCAACGTATGACGATTATCACAAGATGTGAGATTCATATTGCAATTAGCCATTGCTGTTAGCATTAAGTGTGTATGGAATGAGTGGGCATGTTTATCTCTTATTTGAATCCATAGAATCACACCAAGAAAAACTGCACACAATGACTTGATTACTAAGTACAGCAACCCAAATAAACAGAATAACGTTCAAGTTCTTTAAATTCAATCTTATATGATCTTCAATGAATTGGAGCGGTGTTTGGCGAGGTAGGTAGTTATATGCAGATCGTGCCGGCGAACAGCATACTCATCTCAGTTGATTCTTGAATATAACTTACATCAGATTCATCATGCACGGATGCCCATTGTTGTTCGTGAAATAAACACGACAAGGTTTTATAATAATGATGCAGAGACATACACTCCTGCTATGACGTACCATCACAATACAAACCATGTGACATTTGATATGAAACAAGTCCGTTATTAATGTTCTGTGTATTGATAAAAAGCCATTCACAGAAACTCAATAGTTTCCCTTTATCTGACTGGCCACATTTGTCGCTTTCTCCAATAACACATCAAGTTTACAGGACCCAGAAATGGGCTTATCGCAAACGTGTCACTTGTTCATCGCGGCAACAATTACAAAAGCACTTTGGTATGGATGTAGCGGTACTCAATAAAGTACTTTTTGTACACCCCGACTAACCCAAGTCACATATATTTGACTTCAATAAGGGCATCGCATTTCTAACGTACGTAGAGTTTATTCGTAAATAGTTTGTAGTTACAAAAGATACAACCCGGTATCTTCGTCAGCATAAAGCAAAACTGATTGTTTAACAGATGTATTGTCCGTACTGCAACGATGATCAGTCAGATCTCGATGAGGTATTTGTTGCAGTCCATCGAGCGAATAATCATCTCACGCTGAATTTCGAGTGTAAGCGCTGGCATCATTGCAATTTTTACATACTACAAGTTGTATTCAATCAGAAGTTGTTCTCTATTGACTAAACCTTGACGAAGTTGCTGACAACGTCTATATTGACGTCTCCGCGTGATCAATAGTTTCATCAAGTACTCATCTCTCCCCTCGTCCTGCCGAGGACGATCAAATTTGATTGTAAAGATTTATATCCATCTCATAAGGTCTCATATCTCATCCGTGATTAATTCTATATATCTCAGCGGCCATATAACACATCTCATAGGACCGATGTCAAGAGACACCCCGCGCATGATTCTCTCTGAGAAATCCCTCGGATGTCTAAATGGGAAGAGGTTAAGATAAACGTAATGATCGACAGTTGTGTTTAAATGAAATTTGTTGTACAGGCTATTCGGAGGTTAACATTGTGATATATTACACTTACTATCTCGCCGTGAATTTTGCAATTAAAATTGAAAACGTGAAACAATACAAGTTATTGTGCGAATTATCATTCATTAATACAACCAAACCTGTAATAGTAGTGAAGCTAGCTACTACAACCAGCCAAGCCCGTTTTGAATTATATGTCTCGGCTTCTAATATACACAGGTCTGCCTTATCTAATATCACGTTCTTTCCTTTTCAGTGCATTCTATCTCGTAAGGTGGGTTTATACCGATTCACATGTAATGCTTGTCTGTTAGATGGTCCATATAAAATGAATGCCGTTAGCAGACTGTGTATTGTCATCTTAATGGCATTAGCTGGTTATCGGTGTTTCTGCTGTTGGATAATATACAGACGACAATAGCACGATAACGTGTTGCCATGTTATCTGGTTATACTTTTTAACATATGTAATAACGTGTAATATGTAAGCATATGTTTTCTGTTCTCGTATGCATTGGTATGTGGACTAGCCTCGATGATTTTAATGATGATTTATCTAATGCCAGAACTGACCGCTAAAGTGGGATTCTACCAGATTCCACATATATGGACTTCTATGGAAGATCAAAGACATACATAACATATATCTGGTTGGTTTGTGTGCTAGAAAATTTGGTCATAGATGCTTCATCAATGACACAGACAGCCATTGGGTACCTTTCTGCATATCAATATTGACTCGCGGAGAAGCAAGGTATGCTAGAATGAGTTCATTCATCGCTACTTGCATTGATCGTCGGACATTTATTAATACAAATGAATGTTTGCACTGGGTTTTCACAATGCAATCATGAATTGGCATTGACGTAGCATTCATCACATCGCGCAGTTAAATGATTTTCTTTCAACAATACCGAAATATGTAATTGGGTTGGACAAATAAATGTGCATTGACGAAACATACAGTCATTTGACACGAAACAAAATGAAGCACAATGATCAACATCATGAGGTTGGACGAATACAATGTGTATTAAGTGGAAACATGTATTGAACCTTTCATTTGTTTGCGAAACCTTAAAAATTCAACTAGCGAAATGACCACCAACCAATTGGCCAATGTTATCAAATAAAAGATCTCTGTTTGAATGGCAGAATACTTGTCAACAAAGAGCTTGAATACCATCTTTGTTTTGTATGCAGTCAAATATTAACACAGAGATGGTGCGTTTCATGAAGCCCAAATTACTGCAGCTTGGACGCGATACGCGATGTAAGCCAACTAGATATCGATTCGCCGTGGCCTTTTTGTTATTCACGAAGCCGGTATTGATGGTGTTACTCACTGTAAATTAATGGGCGGCTCACCATAAACGTCGAAGCGGGAAAAATTTAAGTTAGAAACGACTTAAACGATAAATTAGTTGCATAGTAATGTATCAGACCAGCGAACCGGAATGGCTCATTACTGGCGCTACAAAGCGGATGGGGGTGTCGCGCTTTGTTAGCACAAACAACGCAGTGATACTGACATGGGTGTTATGACATCCCAGTCTAGACTCTTTCATGTTTATAGGTCAGATTATCCAAACAGTAGCACAATATTAGTGGTAGTGGTATAAAATGTTTCATTTAATCCTTAAACTTGTTCGAACATCGAATGATTTGCAAATGGACAAAATGTTCTACTTGATTTACCATGGAAGTGTGGATGTAGAATCAAGAGCACAATGAGAGGTGGGGAGGATCCTGACAAACTAGTAAATGATACGTCATAGTGCTATACAGTTGTGACGTTTCAATACCCGACGGAGAAGAACCATTGAATGATTTATAAAGATAGGATTAGATCAAGCTATCTTGGGCTGAACAAATATATCATATACTTTATTTCACGATATTTAAATTTTAATCCTTAAATGACTGCTTTTAAATTGTAGCTTTTGCCTAGAATTATCATATTAACTTCGTAACAAAATTTCAATGCAGATCGCTAATTAATAACATTTTACAATTGCAGCTACTTCATAGGATCGTAACGTTAGCCAGGGAGATCGACGAAGATGATATCAAGCAATTTTAACTTTCGGTGGGCATGTTTGCTCTATGTGATTGATAAACATAATTTGGTGAAAGTTATCTTATTCGACTAAATTGATATATTTCAAACAACGTATATACTGATTAACTGTATGTCCATTTCTGAGTGTATATTTAAGCAGGTATATCAAATATCTTACAAGATAATTGCAAGTTGCAGGAAAGTGCATCCTGTTACAATTATCAGCTCAACTTCTTTAACTCACCATCAAGAATTATACGTTTTTTTTTTCACAATAATAACCAATATGTAGTCCATCTTCTCGGCAAGAAGTTGCACTCTTAAATAGCCTTCATTGACAGCTTTGAAACGGCGACTACTGCGAACCTGCTCGATCACCTTAGACAGCATCTTACATGCAATGAATATATTTGTTCTTGCATGGAATCTGGTAGAACCCTCTGTAGGCCGTCAGTTGTGGCATTAGATCATTAATCATTCCTATAAAACTGGAGATTGATTATGGTGTTATCCACTGTGCTTTCTATGGCTCTATTATGAATGCATAGCAGGTCGGAGTATTGTCATCTATGACGAAATTAATTGATGTTTTTTCCGGGCTCCTCTGTGATATGGACACACGCATGCAATGTCACATATGTTGACGCTGTGCTCGACATGAGAATACATTGCTATAGTACGACCACCTTGATATGTAAATGTAGAAAATATCGAGGCTTGTCCTAATAATAATGCATTCGAGAACAGAAATCACAGGCATACATACGCAGAGATGCACTAAACATGAAGAAGGAAGTCAGATGGGAGGCTCATCATCCACAGTGCAGTCACGTGATTTATGTATTTTTGTGATATATTCATATCACGCTAGGCTTCCATTAATGGCTGTTTGCCTAGTCGACACCATCGTAATGTTATGTCTATCTCAACATCAGAGATAAAAAGTGATCTTTTCAACGCAGGATTATTGCACAATATACGTATTGTCGCTGAGGGTGGTGTAACAGCGACAATTAGTGATTGCAAGCTAGCCTATGACTGGTGAAAGCTCTTTGCAGCTGCCATGCAAGATAATCTGTGGCAGACCTTCTCTTACTTCAACATGGTCGAACCGGATTTCGAGATGATACCCGTTATATTATATTAGTGAATTTTCTTTTGTAGAGACTGGGAGGCTTATATTGTGGACTAGGCTCCAGAGCATACCATTACTAGGCTGCTGTCCTGGGTGACCAGGGCGGTTGGTTCACCCAGCGAAAGCGGAAGCGGAATAGCTTGCTGATATAATGGTACGCACAAATGCGAACATCATTGCGTTCAATGTGTAATCCAAGAGACGCTGGTGTGAATGAATGGCCGGTGACAGCGTTATTAATTTCGGTAACAGTGCTCTATGTCGGTATCCAATTACGATCAATCAACGTGTTTGGGACTTGCATTGACGTCAATAATAGTTGCCCACGTGCCTATATGATAAAACATCAAGGGAGATACCAGTTAGACCCATAGCAAAACCAGAATTTTCCATTATACAAATAATGAAATAATTGATTTACGAAAAAGCACTGAGGGTTGAATGAATCGATTTCACGTATCTGCCTCTTACGAGGGATGAATGTCACGCACGCAATCGGTACGGTTGACAGGTCTGCTTTGTCAAATCATTAAAAAGCTATGGTTTGTCTCGCGATTTTTGAAAAAGCTTATTTGCATTTTTTTCCTGGCAGTGGTTCTATCACAAGAGCGCCTTTACGTCCCACGCTTTATATGCTTTTTCGCTGTTGGATAACACAAAGGATGCAAAACCAACAGCTGGTGTGCCTTTCGTGATTCATCAGGATAAGCCTGCACTATGGCTACGATGGATCTCTGCTCTAACCAGATGATCTTGGCACTGATGCAGTAAAGCATGAAATTGCAATCTCCTTGCTAGCTCGCTCGTTGTTTTTCTAGCCTTTGCAAGCAGACCCTGAATAAGCCGTCTCCATTACCATCTCATAATGCTACAGCAACATCGTATGGAAAAACCGTGCAGTCATGACATCCATTACAATGCGTACACGATAGGGTCAGTGACATCCCAATCAGTTTGCCACTTGGCTCAAAGATATCACCTAATAGAAACCGAAGCCTAACACGCCTTCAACATCATCTTTAGTCACTTCGCCTTTTTCCATCGGGAGGTTTACCTTTGAAAGGTACGTATTATGCTATATGAAATAAACAAACTTCAACAGTAGCAGGGAGTTGTAGAGAAAACAGTAATGGGCTGTTAATAATCGAAAGCTTGCATTTGTTTGACTTACTTTAAAAACTCAAGACACTGTCACATACATGCAAACTTCCTATTGCGGTAGAATGTCGGGAAATGGGGGAAAACAAATGCGCGCTGGTACGGCGCCTCTGTGTGTTTCCAGCAGATGATCAGTTCCATCTGTATTCTCTCTATGCAAGCACATATGTAGGCCAAACATTATGAATTTGAGATATTGATACGAATATCATATTATCCATCTGATCGATTAGATTTATGGTGGATGTTTGGATTCTCATCGGCGGTTCTGTGACAATAAAAACGATACTTGCTGCAACCTTTAGATATATGAGCGCTTTTAGTAGTGTAACGACAATGATTGCATTTGATAAACATTAATGTACTACTTGTCTCTTGTACTCTCTCCGTGGCCATTGCACTACCATGATACCTACAACTATGTAATATTGTTATTTTTGAACATGAAATGCCATTTTAGTTTGATAGTCTAATGTCCGTATGTCAGCAGGCTTTAAAGTTACGATATTCACAACTAAAATTCATTGTGTTCAATCAAATGTCTAGTTTATCACGGAGTGACCAATAAAACGGACAGCTAAATATAATATTCGGAAGCAAACGAGCTATGTTTAACGCCCGTCGAATCCAGGATCACCCATTAGCTTCAAAATTCCGTTATTTATGACGGACAACCTATTCATTGTAATTGTATCAGCTACCGGACGAATAGACAAAGGGTTTTTGGTTTTGTCACAGTCATAACCATTGAAGCCACCGCTTGAATAAGCTGTATAAGTTATTTTCAACTGAAATTTCAGTTACTTACTAGCTAAAATCTGTCCCCATTTGTAAATCATTATTCTGTGGTTATCAGGTGTTAAAACTTATCGACAAAATCTTGCAATGCAATGCGTCAATAGCGTTCAGAAGTTGATATGTCTCTGTGTCTGTTGTTGCTTGATCTGGTAGTCTGACTTGCCTCTTTGCTGTTATTATCTGCGTATGATTCGCCTTTATAGCCTGCTGCATTTGATTGATATGAAGTGATGGGCATTGTCATATACCGACATAGAGCAATAAATCACAAAGATATGGCCCCTAGGCTCAAATTCTTACAAATAATAACCCACCATAATAACAACCATTTTGCTATTGTTCATCAAGGGTTATACTAATCAATTATGTTGATTGACTAGCTATAATGCACAAAGTCTACGGCAGGTTTCTGTTCAAATTGCCTTGAATTCAGCGCATACCCTTGGTTACTTTATTATGGGTTTTTGGAATGAAATCTTCGCTTGGAGCTTGCTTGTCTTCGTTATGAAATTAAAGGGGCTAGCACAGTCATATTGTTTTACTTCTGATGCTGATTGGTCAAACAAGATATCACTTTATATGACAAAGCGGTTGCAACAAACCCTAAATGCAACGATACTTTATTAATGCGGTTATTGTTGATTGCCATGGGCAGCTGCATCAGTGCCCTGGCCGTCCCGACGGACATTGCTACATATTATAACAACAACAATCATTTAGTCATAGCAGACATTTTGTTGTGCATTGAATAGCAAGCCGGTGCGATTTTCCAAACATCACTGTGTTCTACGTGAATCAATTAGCTGACTCCGTTTGTCATAATCTCAGTTGGCAGACTTATTCTTTTAATGCAAACGGTAACTTTTGTCTTGTTATGTCAAGGGTGCTTAATGCTTACAAATTATGCTTCTCGGCCTTATCTCCCTTTGCTTAAGGCTACGTTTGGAGCACCAATGATTGACGTCAACTAGGCAATCACTTCAGAAAGGCAAGTGATGGGGTGGTTGATGGTGATGCTTACCCATGGCATCATAAAAAATTGCCATTGTTGATTCATTCCCACGCTCAGCATTGCTCGTTAACATCCCATATGTAAAACTCATAAAATGCATAGGCCTTTGCAAAAAGTACTTTAATCGCATATCCAAAGAATACAACATCCCATATTACAAGCTAATCAATTGCATCGATTATTACTGACAAACAGCGTATGATAACGCAGCAGTTTATCTTAATTTGGAATTATTTTATCTAAGCTTCGTTATGACACAAAGTACAGCAATTCGAAGAATAACACATTGGTGGCTTATAATCCACTGTCATGTTATTGTGTCTGTGTTTCTTTTTGCTGACTTTGAAGTTGCATAACATTGCCCTGGGGTTAGTGCATTTCAAATAACAGTGTATACAACGTGTCCATAATTAAATAATTTATTGAAACGCGTTGTTTGAATTATCACCTATCGGAAGCTCTCCTTGTGTGTTGTTAAAATATTATTTATGCTTCATGAAATCGGTATGGCTACCGTTGCAAGATAAGCAAACTATTGCGAAAAAATTTCCCGGTCACTGATCCAAAAAACCAGTAACTTGTAGGTGACTTATTCATCTGCATTGAAGTGGAAGCATTAGTTGCCCATAAATGTATCTACGCTTGGAAAAAATACCATTCGCAAATAAAAATGCTGTTGGATTCAATGTTGCATGAGACATATCACACGACTCCCGAAATGATAAAATGTCCTCCTGGCTTTTGTAGAATACATAAAGCAAACGTCTTTGTACGATATTGACAATAAAATTAGCCATGCATACCACACTATCACATACTGCGTGCTGTTAAATTATTGATTACTATGACTATGTTGGGCAGAGTTAGTTGTATTAAGAGTAATAGCAGCGAAGGGAGAACCTGTCAAATCGATTGCATTTCTAAATACATCCGTTGGCTTTAGTCAATTGTTAACGGCCCATTAATATGACCATTACGCTGTGTATTTCTCACGGAACCTTGTGTCAGCCGCACGTGGATTTTATTGCAGTTGTCACAGTGCATGTTTTCAGGAGAGTTTATGAGTGACTTTTCTCTGGCAAGCTTTTTCTTTTTGGCGTAAGATGTCAGCACGGGCCAGCGCGCATTCAGATGGCCTTACTAATGGACAGGTCGGTTGTTTAAGTGGTTTGAAAGCCAGATATAGCGAGAAGGCATAATTTAGGTGTAGAATCTTAGGACATACGCAAGTTGCAAGCGGCATCGCTATTGTATGACACAGTGTGTCGGATTACGCGCATATCATCTGCAGCAACCTTGCTATGTTGCAGCCCATAGCCGAATAAGGATCCTCGCAGAAAGACGCAAAGCCATCAGGTTTTCCAAGTTATAGAGGCAAAACTGTCTCCACAGACAATGACAGTTTACGACAGTCATTTAATTTAGGATCAAAGTATAATGTTTCCCAAAGAGCCTCCGGTTTCAATCTCTATGAGTTATTAATGATTATGAGATTTATCAAGTTATCTTTACGCAGTTTATCTTACTTTTATTCGACCTTGAGGAGCTCTGTAATACTATTATACAGCTATTGTTGAGCTGTCGGACAGCTTGGCTAAATTTAAGTCATATTCATGATAAACGACTTGTCAGGGACAACCGTAAATGTGTTGTAAATGCCAAGGCTGTCCACGACTTAAACATTACTCCATAAAAATGACGGCGATTGAGAAATCAGCCCCGGACACAAATTTCGAAAAATGCTGAGAACTATCCTATCTATAGCTCTTGACGTCATTAGAACCATGGGAAATTTGAGTCTAATTCAAGATTCTATAATTTCGTTCAATTGGCTGAAGTATCTCTTTAAAGGTGTGACTTCACTTCTGTGATAACGGTCTACAATTCTAAACTGGAAAGGCCAATGAAAGGAAGCTACGTTCGATGTCATATCCACAAAGCAGGATTATTTTGGTTAATTCAGCGTTCGAAGTGAGTGTAATGTAGCGTGTAACAGCAATATATATACGCATATTCATTTTTATATATGTATTTGTATATATATATATATATATATATATATATATATATATATATATATATATATATATATATATATATACACGCATATTCATTTTTATATATATATTTGTATTTGTTTATATATACAAATAGATGTATTCACGCATTTTCCGCGACGCGCGTTTTATGCATCTTCTGCTATTTCGAATGCATTTTGGCCCACCTATGTCGGACAAGGTACACGTTATCTATTTCGATGTTCGAATCGTAGTAAATCTCTGAATTCCGATGTTATATGATCTCCGATTTCGTTAGAAACTTATACAAAAAAACACTTGCCCACTTATGTTAGCGGTCATTGTTTACTTATATTAAATGGTATTTAGCCAGGAAACCTAAAATTAATGGTTGATTCGGGAGGTCCTGATATAAACATTTGCTTGATAATGATGGAGCGTATGGTCTTTAGCATAAAGTACTAACGTATGAAGATTTGTTACAGTTGCCGATAGTGGGGTCACTTATGCCAGATGCATTACCAGGCAACCATCAGCGAAAGTCATCCATCACCCGCTGTAGACCTTATGTCTTATCTGCCACGTTCCATATTTCACCAGAGGGTTCGTTGGGTTCGTTGATAATCTGGAACGATATTCAACGAACTAATAGGAATTAATTCATTGCAAAAACTCCGGAACAACGTAAGTAAGTCTTCGGATAATAAATGCATTTAGTCAGCACAATTTATCTGTAGCCATCGACACTGGTTCATGAACGGTAAATAATAAAGCGAATACTCCTGTCTTCTCGTGTTTCTTCAAGGCAATGGGATAGAGTAGGGTTCGCCTTGGGTGTGGTTCGATCCACGGGCGGTGGTTTGATTTCACCGTACGACGATTACCACAAGATGTGAAATTCATATTGCAATTAGCCGTTGCTGTTAGCATTAAGTGTGTATGGAATGAGTGGGCATGTTTATCTCTTATTTGAATCCATAGAATCACACCAAGAAAAAATGACTTGATTACAAAGTGCAGCAACCCAAATCAACACAATAACGTTCAAGTTCTTTACGTTCAATCTTATATATTATCTTCAATGAATTGGAGCGGTGTTTGGCGAGGCAGGTACAGCATGCTCATCTCTGTTGATTCTTGAATATATCTTATATCAGATTCATCATACACGGATGCCCATTGTTGTTCTTGAAATAATCACGACAATGTTTTATAATAATGATGCAGAGACATGCAATCCTGCCATGACCGACCATCACAATACAAACCAGGTGACATTTGATATGAAACAAATCCTGGATAATGCCTATTTTTGGATGAATGTGTCACATCATTTGGTGAAACATACGTCATGCTGCAGAGAAGAATACTTACTGCAGTGCAGAAGAAGGTCCTGCTAGTATAGTAACAAGAGGTACAAGTGACATTTTCACAAATGATACCAAACTCCATCAATGTGTTGCTCAGTGTGCATTTTATGGTGAGATATATACCGTGTTTAACTTCTTCCAATATGTATATTGCATTGCGATTGAATGAGTCGGCCTCGTACAACAGAAGACGATGGGGAAGAATTGCAGCAGTCAGGTTTGTTCGTGATTCACGATGGCTTTCTTTTGATGTTCTGTGTATTGATAAATAACCATTCACAGACATTCAATAGTTTCCCTTTATCTGGCTGGCCACATTTGTCGCGGTCTCTAATAACACATCAGGTTTACAGGACCCGGAAATTGGGCTCATCGCAAACGTGTCACTGTTCATTGCGGCAAGAATTACATAAGTAGTTACAAAACATACAACCCAGTATCTTCGTCAGCAGAAAGAAAAACTGACATTTAACAAATTGTTTAACAAATGTATTGTCCGTACTGCAACGATGATCAGTCAGATCTCGATGAGATATTTGTTGCAGTCTATCGGAGCGAATAATCATCTCACGCTGAATTTCGAGTGTAAGCGCTGGAATCATTGCAATTTATACATACTACAAGTTGTATTCCGTCAGAAGTTGTTCTTTATTGACTAAACCGTAAAGAAGTTGATGACAACGTCTTTATTGACGTCTCCGCGTGATCAATAGTTTCATCAAGTACTCATCTCTCCCCTCGTCCTGCCGAGGACGATCAAATTTGATTGTAAAGATTTATATCCATCTCATAAGGTCTCATATCTCATGCGTGATTAATTCTATATATCTCAGGGGCCATACAACACATCTCATAGGACCGATGTCAAGAGACACCCCGCGCATGATTCTGTCTGAGAAATCCCTCGGAAGTCTAAATGGGAAGAGGTAAGGACAAACGTCTAGACCGACATTTTTGTTTAAATGAAATTTGTTGTACAGGCTATTCGGAGGTTGACATTTTGATATATTACACTTACTATCTCGCCGTAAATTTTGCAATTGAAATTGAAAACGTGAAACAATACAAGTTATTGTGCGAATAAACATTCATTAATAAAACCAAACCTGTAATATGAGTGAAGCTAGCTACTACAACCAGGCAAGCCCGTTTTGAATTATATGTCTCGGCTTCTAACATACACAGGTCTGCCTTATCTAATATCACGTTCTTTCCTTTTCAGTGCATTCTATCTCGTAAGGTGGGTTTATACCGATTCACATGTAATGCTTGCTTGTTAGGTGGTCCATATGAAATGAATGCTGTTAGCAGACTCTGTATTGTTAGCAGACTCTGTATTGTTATCTTAATTGGCATTAGCTGGTTATCGGTGTTTCTGCTGTTGGATAATATCCAGACGACAATAGCACGATAACGTGATGCCATTTTATCTGGTTATACTTTTTAACTTATGAAATAACATTTAATATGTATGCATATGTATTCTGCTCTCGCATGTATTGGTATGTGGACTAGCCTCGATGATTTCAATGATGATTTATCTAATGCCCGAACTGACCGCTAAAGTGGGATTCTACCAGATTCCACATATATGAACTTCTAAGGAAGATCAAAGACATACATAACATATATGTGGTTGGTTTGTGTGCTAGAAAATTTGGTCATAGATGCTTCATCAATGACACAGACAGCCATCGGGTACCTTTCTGCGAATCAATATTGAATCGAGGAGAAGCAAGTTATGCTGGAATGAGTTCATTCATCGCTACCTGCATTGATCGTCGGACATTAACACAGATGAATGTTTGCACTGGGTTTTCACAATGCAATCAAAGATTGGCAATGATGTGGTATTCATTACATAGCGCAGTTAAATGATTTTCTTTCTACAATACCGAAAATATGTGTATTGACAATACAATTAAACACAATGATTAATATCATGAGGATAATGTATGACATCTGTTATTTATAAAGTGGTGCTTTAACAACAAGTAGAAATTGAACCCTTCAGGTTTATTTTGCGTCTCAACCTTAATCAAATTCAACTAGCGAATTATATCATTAGTGACCACCAACCAATTGGCCAATTTTATCCAATAAAAGATCTCTAGCTGAATGGCTGAAGACTGGTCGATAAAGAGCTTGAATATTATCTTTGGTTTGCATGCAGTCATATATTAACACAGAGATGTTGCGTTTCATGAAACACAAATTACTGCAGCTTGGACGCGGCACGCGATGTAAGCCAACTAGATATCGATTCGCCATGGCCTTTTTGTTATTCACGAAGCCGGTATTGATGGTATTACTCACTGTAAATTAATGGGCGGCTCACCATGAGCGTCGAAGCTGGCAAATTAAAGTTAGAAACGACAAAACGATCCATTAGTTGCATAGTTATGTATCAGACCAGCGAACCGGAATGGCTCATTATTGGCGCTACAAAACGGATGCTAACACTTATGAAGCGGGGATGTAGCACAAACAACGCAGTGATACTGACATGGGTATTATGACATCCCAGTCTAGACTCTTTCATGTTTATAGGTCAGATTATCCAAACAGTAGCACAATATTAGTGATAGTCGTATAAAATGTTTCATTTCATCCTTAAACTTGTTCGAACATCGAATGATTTGCAAATGGACAAAAGTTTCAACTTGATTTACCATGGAAGTGTGCATGTAGAATCAAGAGCACAATGAGAGGTGGGGAGGAACCTGACAAACTAGTAAATGATACGTCATAGTGCTATACAGTTGTGACGTTTCAATACTCGATTGAATGATTGAACCATTGAATGATTTATAAAGATAGGATTAGATCAAGCTATCTTGAGCTGAACAAATATATCATGTACTTTATTTCACGATATTTAAATTTTAATCCTTAAATGACTGCGTTTAAATTGTAGCTTTTGCCGAGAATTATCATGTTAACTTCGTAACAAAATTTTAATGCAGATCGCTAATTAATATCGATTTTCAAAATATTCCCAAGTTGATCACCAAAATTGCCATATAACCAATGTATTACAAAATATAATCATTAAACACGATATTTAAGATAAACGTATTTTCGTTAATCGTGACTAATATTTGTCGATTTTTGCATCATAGCTTACCTAACTAGAACAAAATACTATTGCCAGAGACACCAATCACTTTCATCATTATCAACATCTTAATTATCACCAACAACGTGATAACTATCATAATCTTAATTATCATCATAATATTTGTCATCATCATTGTTATCATTATATTCAAATAAGATGAACGATCATGAGTGAAAAACATTTCAAGCATTCCGTGAATCCTTACGATGCTTCAACTTTGCGAAAAACGGTACTTAAAGTGCTATGAATTTTACAATTGCAGCTACTTCAAAGGGTCGTAACGTTAGCCAGGGAGATCGACGAAGATGATATCAAGCAATTTTAGCTTTCGGTGGGCATGTTCATCTATTTGATTGATAAACATAATTTGGTGAAAGTTATCTTATTTGACTAAACTGATATATTTCAAATAACGTATATACTGATTCACTGTATGTCCATTTCTGAGTGTATATTTAGAGGCATATCAAATATCTTACAAGATAATTGCAAGTTGCAGGAAAGTGCAGCCCGTCACAATTATTAACTCCATCTTCTCGCCATGAAGTTGCACTCTTAAATAGCTTTCATTGAAAGCTATGAAACGGCGACTACTGCAATCTTGCTCGATCACCTTAAACAGCAACTTACATGCAATGAATATATTTGTTCTTGCATGGAATCTGGTAGAACCCTCTGTAGGCCGTCAGTTGTGGTATTAGATCATTAATCATTCCTATAAAACCGGTGATTGATTATGGTGTTATCCACTGTGCTTTCTATGGCTCTATTACGAATGCATAGCAGGTCGGAGTATTGTCATCTATGACGAACTTATTTTTTCGAGGTCCTCTGTGATATGGACACATGCATACAATTTCAAATCTGTGAACATTGTGCTAATTCGACCACCGTGATATGTTAATCTTGAAAAGATCGGGGTTATTCCGAATGCCAATGCATACGAGAGCAGAAAACACAGGCATGCATATTATACATTATAACATAAGTTAAACGGTATAACCACACCACGTGGGGTCTCTGTATTGTGGTATATCCAACAGTCTGCTGATTGCATTCTTTTCATGTGGAACACCAAACAGGCAAGAGTAAAATATGAATCTGTAGAAGCCTACATTAAGAGATGCATTGAAAATGAAAGAAGAAAGTCAGATGAGAGGTTAATCATGCGCAGTGCCAACATTCCTGTGATATATGTATTTAGAAATATATGAAATTGCGATCTCCTTGCTAGCTCGCTAGTTTTTCTGGCCTTTGCAAGCAGACCCTGAATAAGCCGTCTCCGTTACCATCTCATAATGCTACAGCTACATCGTATGGCAGTACCGCGCCGTCATGACAGACATTACAATGCGTACACGATAGGGTCAGTGACATCCAAATCAGTTTGCCACTTGGCTCAAAGATATCACCTAATAGAAACAAAAGCCTAACACGCCTTCAACATCATCTTTAGTCACCATGCCTTTTTCCATCGGGAGGTTTAGATTTGATATATGTAAAAAACAAACTTCAACAGTAGCAGGGGCTGCGGAGAATAGAGTTTTTGGCTGCTAATAATCGGTAGTTGCATTTGTTCAACTTACTTTAAAAACTCAATACACTGTCATATACATGCAAACTTACTATTCTAGCGATGTTGGGAAATGGTTAAACAAATGTGCGCTGGTAAGGCGCCTCTGTGTGTTTCCAGCAGATGATCAGTTCCATCTGTATTCTCTCTACGCAAGCACCTCTGAAAACCAAACTTTATGAATTTGGAATTTATTCATCTGATCGATTAGATTTATGATGGATTGTTGGATTCTCACCTGCGGTTCTGTGACAATGAAAACTATACTTGCTGCAACCTTTAGATATATGAGTGTATTTAGCAGTGTGACGATAATGATTTCATTTGATGCACATTAATGTACCACTTGTCTCTTTTACCCTCTCCGTGGCCATTGCACTACCATGATACCTACAACTATGTAATCTCGTTAATTTTGAGGATAAAATATCATTTTAGTTTGATAGTCCAATGTCCGTAGGTCTCAAGGCTTTAAAGTTACGATGTGCACAACTAAATATCCAATCAAATGTCTAGTTTATCACGGAGTGACCAATAAAACGGACAGCTAAATATAATATTCGGAAGCAAACGAGCTATGTTAAACCCCCGTCGAATCCAGGATCACCCATTGGCTTCAATATTCCGTTATTTATGATGGACAACCTATCCATTGTAATTGTATCAGCTTCCGCAGGGAGAGACCATGGGCTTTTGGTTTTGTCACAGTCATAACCATTGAAGCCACCGCTTGAATAAGCTGCATGAGTTCTTTCAGGTTAACTTTCAGTTACTTACTGGCTAAAATCAGTCCCCATTTGTAAATCATTATTCTGCGGTTATCAGGTGTTAAAACTAATTGACAAAAGCATGCAATACAATGCGTCAATAGCGTTCAGAAGTTGATATGTCTCTGTGTCCGTTGTTGCTTGAACTGGGAGTGTGACTTGCCTCTTTGCTGTTATTATCTGCGTATGATTCGCCTTTATAGCCTGCTGCTTATGATTGATATGAAGTGATGGACATTGTCATATACCGACATAGAGCAATAAATGACAATGATTGTAGTGTTAGTCATCATAACGTTGCATACAATAGGTTATGACGGATACATATTAACTTCCGGGAAGTTAGAGTTCCGCCGGTTAGAATTATGTTCGGTTTAGAAGTTGGTAGGTAAAGAAGTCTTTAAATGTGTTAACCACTTCTTAGATAACATTACATGGTGTCAGAAGTGAAGAACTAACCATGTCAGAATCGGATAGAACACAGCCAATATTGCAGCATGTCCCATTTCCCGACAAGTTGGATCTAAAAGACGTTGCCACGAGGGGGGCTGACTGGCAAATTTTCAAACAAATTTGGGAGAATTACGAAATTTCGCTGGTGTCTCATCCAAAAGAACGATGAACGACAACTCTTCTAACATGCTTCAAACCAGGTGCGCTAAAAATTTCAACAGTCTGTCGTTTGAAAACGAAGGTGAAAAAAAAAGACATTGACGTTGTGATGAAGAAAATAAAGAAATATTGTCTTGGTGCTGTGAACGAAACATACGAGAGATATTTGTTCAACACAAGATAACAAGATGCTAATGAAAGTATTGACGCATACTACGCTGCATTACTGGAGTTATCAAAGAACTGTAACTATAGAACACTTTCTCCGTCTCTTATTCGTGATCGCATGGTTGTCGGAATGCGAGACGCCGCTACAAGAAAACGATTGTTGTATGAGAAAGAACCAACTCTTGAAAAATGCTTAGAAATCGCAAAGTCCTTTGAGGTGACAAACGTCAGGATGCAGTCCATGGGCATATCTACCAGTCAGGCTATAAGAACAGAAATGGATTTCAAAATAAAAAAAAACACTCAGTGGGTCAACATAAACATTATGACGAGACTCAGCATCATGAGCATCGAAAGTGTAATTTCTGTGGAATGAAATGGCATCGAAAAAGGGAAGACTGTCCTGCTAGAGAAGAAGAGTGTAGAAAATGTAAAAAGAAAGGACATTTTGAAGTGGTATGCAGATCGGCTAGAAAACTAAATATAGTGCAAAAAGAAGAAACTGTTTTTCTTGGCGCTATTCATACAAAAACATCAGCTGATTGGAATACCAAACTGCAGGTTGATTGTGAGTAAGTTGAGTTTAAATTAGACACTGGTGCAGATGTGAATGTAATGCCATACCATTTGTACAAGCAGAAGTTTGCGCATAAAATCTTGCTTCCATCAGAAAAGAAATTAAGAGGTCCTGACAAGCGCATCCTACCTGTAATGGGCATGTTGAAATGCCAGATGCAAAAAGATGAGAAGAAACTGCCTGCAGAAGTTTACATCATTGATACTGCTTCTAACTTGCTTGGAAGATATTGTTGTGCGGAACTTGGGATAGTGGCTTTAGCGAATGCTGTTGTGGAAGATTACCCCAGTCTATTCAAAGGTCTAGAAACATTGCCTCATCCGTACAAAATCACAATTGATCCAGCAGCACAGCCATATGCCCAGACATATCCTGGTCGTTGCCATACCTTTTATGCCAAAAGTGAAGGAAGAGTTAGATAGACTCGAGGCTCTGAATGTAATAAAGCCAGTGAATCAGCCGGCAGAATGGTGTGCACCAATTGTCTGCGTGCCAAAAGACAATGGGAAATTACGAATCTGTGTAGACTACACGAAACTTAACGCAGCTGTCAAAAGAGATAGAGAGACATATGCTGCCATCAGTCGATCGCACATTGGGACAGATGGCTGGTGCATAGGTATTTACAAAACTAGATGCAAATAGTGGTTTGCACAAGATAAAACTGACTGAAGAGTCACAACCACTAACCACGTTCATTACTCCCTTTGGACGATACTGCTATTGGAGACTGCCATTTGGGATTAACTTTGGTCCTGAACACTACCAGAAACAGATACATAAAATCCTAAACAACCTTCCTGGAGTAGCATGCCTGATGAATGACATAGTGGTGTATGGTGCAACTGAGCACGAGCATAACCAGATACTCGATTCAGTATTACACAAACTATCACATGCTGGAATCACTTTGAACAGGTCAAAGTGTAAGTTCAAACAAACAGAACTATCTTTCCTTGGTCAGCACATTGGTAAAGATGGTATACAACCTGATAAAAAGAAAATTGCAGCTATCACCAAAATGCCCAAGCCAGAAAATAGATTTCTGGGAATGGTTAACCAGTTAGGGAAGTTTATGCCTGACTTAGCTTCTGTGACTGAACCGTTGAGGAGTCTACTCAGTGACAAGAACCTGTGGTTATGGGGGCCGTCACAGATGTCAGCTTTTGACAGGATCAAAACAATGATTGCAAACAGCACAGTTCTTGCCTTCTGTGATCCTTCCCGTGAAACAAAAGTGACAGCTGACAATTCCTCGTTTGGACTTTGTGCAGTCATCACACAGCGTGATACTAACAACCAATGGAGAACAATCGCTTTCGCATCACGTGCTCTTACACCCACTGAAACTGGTTATGCACAAGTGGAAAAAGAGGCATTGGCTGCTACTTGGGCTTGTGAAAGATTCTCTGACTATATCACAGGATTAACCTTCACTCTAGAAACTGACCACAAACCGCTAGTTGCTCTGCTTGGCTCCTAATCTCTAGACGGTCTGCCGCCAAGAATTCAGCGTTTGAGAATGCGTCTCGTGCGTTACACATATGTTGTGATACATGTACCTGGAAAACTGTTGTACACAGCTGATACATTCTCCAGAGAAATGCCAGCAGTGAGGAAGTGCAGTTTGGCAAAGAAACATGTGGATTTGTTGATATGGTTATGGAAGGTTTGCCTGCAACGGACAGCAGAATTCAACAAATTATAAATCATCAACAAACAGATGAGGTGACAAAACAAGTCATGGTCTACATACAAGAAGGCTGGCCAGACAAGACCAAATTGAAAGGTATTTTTCACCAGTATTACCCACACAGAGGAGATTTAACAGTGCATAATGGTCTACTGATGTATCAGACTAGAATATTCATTCCCTCTTCACTGAGACTTAATATTTTAGACCACCTACATCAAGGTATTGTTAAATGTCGCAGACGTGCACTTCAGAGTGTGTGGTGGCCTGGACTGAACAGACAACTTTATGAGCTGGTAAGCCAGTGTCGCAGTTGCTGTAAAGAGGCCATACCTCATGTAGAACCTCTCCTACCATCAGAACTACCACAAAGACCATGGCAAAAAGTAGCTACTGACTTGATGGAATTCAGAAAAGACAATTACTTAGTAGTTGATTTCTATTCTCTTTATATTGGATTTGCGAAACACCATCAATCATCTCAAATCTATATTTGCAAGACATGGTGTGCCAGAGATACTGATGTCAGACAACGGCAGTCAGTACACCTCGCGAGAATTCAAAGAATTCGCTACCGATTATGGGTTCACTTGTATCACATCAAGCCCTGGACATTCCTCAGGAAAAAGAGAAGCAGAAAGGGCTGTCCAAGCTGTGAAAAATTTGTTGAAAAATTCAAAAGACTCATATGGTGCTCTTCTAGCATACCATAGTGCAGCACTCGCATGTGGATTCAGTCCAGCGGAATTGCTTATGTCTAGGAGATTAAGAACAAAAATCCCAATATCTGCTCAGCAACTGGAATCTTTCATTCCACATATTAGTGAGAAGGAACAGGATATGCAAGTGAAACAAAAGATGACATTTGATCTTAGGCATAGATCAAAAACATTGCCTGAGCTTAATACCTGCGATCAAGTCTTGCTAAAAGATCGTGAGGAACCCGGTATGGTGCTAGAGAAGTGTAGTTCACGTTCATTCAATGTGGCTACTCCCACTGGGAAATTCAGGAGGAACAGGATACATCTAAACAGGCTTCCAGAGGAACAACAACAGACAGTTCTGGACTCTCCTGAAACAAACCCTATTTCTACAGAAATTGTGAACAAACTTCCTAGTGAGAAGTCAAATATTATTACCACCAGATGTGGAAGAGAAGTGAAACAACCAAAGAGATTCAAGGACTCATAGACTTTTATCAGTGTGTATCATACAAAGACTATGGACTCAGTGTTTCATTCTATGTTGTATTTCAATTGTAAATGCTTGAGAAAGGGGGATGTAGTGTTAGTCATCATTACGCTGCATAAAATAGGTTATGACGGATACATGCTAACTTCCAGGGAGTTGGAGTTAAGCCGGTTAGAATTATGTTCGTTTTAGAAGTTGGTAAATAAAGTAGTCTTTTCATGTGTTAACATTACAATGATATGGCCCCTAGGCTAAAATTCTTACAAATAATAACTTACCATAATAGCAACCGTTGTGCTATTGTTCATCAAGGGTTATACTGTCTACGGCAGGTTTCTCTTCAATTTGCCTTGAATTCACCGCATGCCCTTGGTAACCTTATTGTGGGTTATTTGAATGAAATCTTCGCTAGGAGCTTATGTTGTCTTCGTTATGTAACTACAGGGGCTAGTGCAGTCTGGCATTGTTGATTAATTCCTCCGCTCAGCATTGCTCGTTAACATCCCAGACGTGAAACTGTGAAAATATGTGTAGATTTTTGCGCAAAACACTTTAATCGCATATCGAAATAACACAACATCCCATATTACAAGCTAATCAATTGCATCGATTATTACTAACAGACATCCATATGATAACGGAGCAGTTAAGCTTGATTTAGAATTATTTTATCTGCGCTTCGTTGTTATACAACGTACAGTAATTCGAAGTATAACTCATGGGTGGATTATAATCCACTGTCATGTTATTGTGTCTGTGTTTCATTTCAAATAACAATGTCTACAACGTGTCCATAATCGAATAATGTATTGCACCGCATTGGTTGAATTATCACCTACCGGAAGCTCTCCTCGTGTGTTGTAAAGATATTATTTATGCTTCATGAATTCGGTATGGCTACGGTAGCAATAAATGTAAACTATTTCGAGATGCTACTCAAACCACGAAGGCCGGACAAAAATGGAAAGCCATTACTCCTTAGCAACCAAACATTCCTTGGTAACCAAGATGAGTAAGCAACAAGCATGCTGTGCAGATATTAATAGACCTACATATAGTAACAGCATCACGCTTAAAACTACCCACCAATCTCGTCATAACATAACTTTCCTAACCGGCAGCCATCTTTGTCAAAACGCCCTTCATAAATCAATAAATAAATTAGTTCGAACCAATTAAAATACAAAATCATATTATCAAATCAAAACAGGATCGTCACACATTGAAGTGGAAGCATTAGTTGCCCATTAATGTAGATACGTTTGAAAGCAATACCATTCGCAAAAAAAAATGCTGATTGGATTCAATGTTGCATGAGACATATCACACGGGTCCCAAAATGATAAAATGTCCTCCTGGCTATTGTAGAATAAATAAAGCAAACGTCTATGTACGATATTGACAATAAAATTAGCCATGCATACCAAACTATCACATGTTGTATGCTGTTAAATTATTGATTGCTATGAGTATTTTGGGCATAGTTAATTGTATTAGTTGCAGCGAAATGTGAACCTGTCACGGCGATTGCACTTCTAAATACATCTGCTGGCTTTAGTCAATTGTCAAAGGCCCATCAATATGACCATTACGCTGTGTATTTCTCACGGAACCTTTTGTCAGCTGCACATGCATTTTATTGCAGTTGTCATAGTGCATGTTTACAGGAGATTTTACGTGTGACTTTCTCTGGTAAGCTTTTTCTTTTTTGCGTAAGATGTCAGCACGGGCCAGCGCGCATTCAGATGGCCTTACAAATAGACAGGTCGTTTGTTAAGTGGTTTAAAAGCCAGATATAATGAGAAGGCATGGTTTAGGTGTAAAATCTTAGGATATCTCTATGATTTATTGATGAATGTGAGATTGATCAAGTCTTCACGCAGTTTATCTTACTTTTATTAGACCTTGAAGAACACTATAATACTATTATGCAGCTAGTGTTGAGCTGTCGGACAGCTTGGCTAAACTTATGTCATATTCATGATAAATGACTTATCAGAGACATCTGCAAATGTGTTGTAAATGCCAATGCTGTCCACGAATTTTACGTTAATCCATAAAAATGACACCGATTGAGAAATCAGACCAGGGCCAAATTTAAAAAAATGCGGAAAACTATCCTATCTATTCGACCTTAGAACCATGGAGTCTAATTAAAGATTTCATAATCTTGTTCAGTTGGCTGAAGTATCTCTTTAAAGGTGGGACGTCACGTCCGTGATAACGGTCTTCTCCTCTATTTTCTCCAGCGTTCCAGTCATTAACTGGTAGGCAACATCTCTGTGACCACGAAGAAATAGATATCTAATTTCAATAATTATTTTGCAGAATGATTGAGACTATAACATGTATTGATGATTCATAACATGTATTGATGAGCCATAATATAACATGTATTGATGAGTCATAATATACTAGATGTCAGTGACATTATCGAGCAATGCATACCATAACGTGGACGATCGTAACTTACAAATGATTGACTACCAATGATTCCGGAACGCATCGAATGATCCTCATCTGAAAGAATATGACGCTAACCCGAAACATTCCATTACATATATTGTCACTGTATTCATGACAAAGGCTTCATAGAAAGGCCAATGAAAGGAAGCTCAGTTCGATGTCCGATCCGCACAGCAGGATTATTTTGGTTTATTCATCGATCGAAATTAGCGTAATGTAGCGTGTAACAGCAAACACAAAAGGCTATTGATGTATGGTTTTGTTAACATCTGTGAATGCATACACTTCCTTTGTTTAATTGCGAAGGTTTTCACGACAGAAGGAGCGTAATCATTATCAATGAACTGACATTCAAGAACAAAGAGGGCCCATGTTGCTATTCCTGCTTGGGCTATACTAGTTCACTCTTGCTTGAAATAAACACGCTTTATACTGTCATTGCTATTCAAGTGTGGAACAATCTCTGAAGTGATTCATCACATTGCATTGGCTGATTAACTTGTCATGCTTTGTTGAATCCACTCAGACTAATTAATCGTACATGTGATATGTTTATGCTGCGGCCAATGACCTTAATGCACTGCCGATGCATGAGTGAAACGCTCAGCGCATACACAAACAAAAACGTCAAATACAAGGATTCGGTATCCATGAAAACAGTCGATGTAAAATGGATGTCAAAGCTGGTGTGGAAGACGGCGACGACACCATTTAAGCAGAAAGTGACATCAGTTGACATCAATGAGATCCCAGCAACGCAATATTGCCAAATGATCATGGTCTGTTGTGCCTAGGTTATATCATAACAGAACGTCGGCTTATTACGGGTCAAATGTAATGCACACGCATATACATACACATACACATATACACGCACACGAAAAACCCACACATACTCACACACATTTAAAAACAATATATGTTTATATGTGCATACATATATACATATATAAATATAGCTGGATATTTATATATACCCATATATAGATGCATGTGCAACGATTTGTGCATATACATATGCATATTTGTAACTTTATGTATATATATATAAATATATATATATATATATACATATAAATATATATATATATATATATATATATATATATATATATATATATATATATAGAGAGAGAGAGAGACAGAGAGAGTGGGAGAGAGAGATATGTATGTTTGTATGTATATATGTATGCCTGTATAAATATGTATATGTATATATACATATATATATATATAACTAAATATATATATATCTATTTATATATATATATATATATATATATATATATATATATATATATATATATATATATATATATATATGCATATATATATATATTTACATGTATCGGTAAATGTTCATAAATACATGTATATTTATATATATATATATATATTTATGTGTCTATATATATATATATATATATATATATATATATATATATATCTAAATATATATGTATATATATCTATATGTATATATAAAACACACATATATATGTACATATATATACATTTTTAACGTATCTTTCATATATATATATATATATATATATATATGTGTATATATATATAAATATATATATATATATAATATATAGATATACATATATATATACATGTATATATATATATGTAGATATATATATATATAATATATCTATATACATAAAGATATATATATATATATGTATATTCGTATATGTGTATTTATATATATATTTGTATATATATTTATATACAGATGTATTCTCGCATGTTCCGTCACGCCCGTTTTATGCATCTTCTGTTATTTCGAAGGCATTTTGGCACACCTATGTTGGACAAGGTACACGTTATCTATTTCGATATTCGAATTGTAGTAAGTCTGTAAATTCCGATGTAATTACCATTTTCGATTTCGTTAGAAACGGATACGTAAATCACTTGCCCACTTCTGTCAGCGATCGTTGTTTACTTATATTAAGTGGTATTTTGCCAGGAAACGTAAAATTAATGATCGATTCGCGAGGCCCTGATATCAACATTTGCTTGATAATGATGGAGCGTATGCTCTTTAGCATGAAGTACTAACGTATGAAGATTTGCTACAGTTGACGAGAGTGGGGTCACTTATGCCAGATGAATTAACCGGCATCCATCAGCGAAAGTCATCCATCACCCGCTGTAAACCTTATGTCTTATCTGCCACGTTCCATATTTCAACCGAGGGTTCGTTTGGTTCGTTGATAATCTGCAACAATAGTCCACGAACTAATAGGAATTAATTCATTGTGAAAGCTCTGAAGCTGAACTTAAGTAAGTACGTCTTTTGATAAAAAATACATTTAATCAACACAACTTATATGTAACCATCGACAGAGGGAAAATATTAAAGCAATTACACCAGTCTACTCATGTTTCTACAAGGTGATGGGATTGAGTGTGGTTCTCCTGGTGTGTGGTTCGATCCACGGGTGGTGGTTGGATTTCACTGTACGGCGATTATCACAAGATGTTATATTCATATTGCAATTAGCCATAACTGTTAGCATTAAGTGTGTATGGAATGAGTGGGCATGTTTATCTCTTATTTGAATCCGTAGAATCACACCAAGAAAAACTGCACACAACGACTAGATTACAATGCAAAGCAACCCAAATCAACACAATAACATTCAAGTTCTTTAAGTTCAATCTTATATGATCTCCAATGAATTCGAGCGGTGTTTGGCGAGGAAGGTAGTTATATGCAGATCGTGCCGGAGTACAGCATGGTCATCTTTGTTTGTTGTTCTTGAAATAAACACGACAATGTTTTATAATAATGATGCAGAGACATGCAATCCTGTCATGACATACAATCACAATACAAACCATGTGACATTTGATATGAAACAAGTCCCGCATTATGCCTATTTTGGGATGAATGTATCACATCATTTGGTGAAACATACGTCATGCTGCAAAGAAGAATACTTACTTACTGCAGTGCAGACGACGGTCCAGCTAGTATAATAACCAGAGGTACAAGTGACATTTGCTCAGCTGACAAATGATACCAAACTCCATCAATGTGTTGCTCTGTGTGCGATTTATGGTGAGATATATACCGTGTTTAACTTCTTCCAATATGTATATCGCGTTGCGATTGAATGAGTCGGCCTAGTACAACAGAAGGCGATGGAGTAGAACTGCAACAATCAAGTTTGTTCGTGATTCACAATGACTGTGTTGTTCATTGTTTGTGTATTGCTAAATAGCCATTCATAGACACTCCTCCAAGAACACATTATGTATACCAGGCCCAAAAATGGGCTCATCGCAAACGTGTCACTGCTCTTTGCGGCAAAAACTACTTTTTGTATACTACTCCTAACATGAATCGCATATTTTGACTTCAATGATGGCACCGCATTTCTATTATTATTCGTAGTTAGTTTGTAGTCACAAAATATACAACAAGGTATCATTGTTAGCATGAAGAAAAGAAAATCATAGATTGTTTACCAAATGTATTGTCCGTACTGCAACGATGATCAGTCAGATCTCGATGAGATATTTGTTGCAGTCTATCGGAGCGAATAATCATCTCACACTGAATTTCGAGATTGATATGCGTGAGGTCAGAAATGTTCTGAAGCAATTGTGAGTTATGCCTCTCATCAAAACCAAGTATTTGTGGCCAAATGTATCACATTGCTTTCGTTGATGACTATTCAACGACCATTTGCCTTTACAAAAATAATCACGTAGTTCCGCAACCCAACCCTAAACTGATATAGGTGCAAATGGAAGCATCCGCTCTAACCATTGTTACCATAGCGACCCCTCATAAAATGTGCAGATATGTGTTCCGGGTGAGAACAAATCGATCGACATTACAAGAGAAGTGCTGCTAATAAAAGCGGTAGGAAAAGATACATCCACAAAAACCACCACATGTTGTAACTGCAACGTCAAGGAACTAGCAATGGACAAAACTTCTACAAGAAGAATCATGTGGCATTATTGAAATTTATATAGCTATTGTCCACACTACAAGTTGTATTCAACCAGAAGGTGTTCTCTATTGATTACACCGTGCAAAGGCGAGGGGGGGGGGGGGAGAGAGAGAGAGAGAGAGAGAGAGAGAGAGAGAGAGAGAGAGAGAGAGAGAGAGAGAGAGAGAGAGAGAGAGAGAGAGACAGACAGACAGACAGACAGACAGACAGACAGACAGACAGACAGAGACAGAGACAGAGACAGAGACAGAGACAGAGAGAGGACTTGTCATACAAAACTTTTATGGATATATTTGCTCTTGCATGGAATCTGGTAGAACCCCCTGTAGGCCGTCAGATCTGGCATTAGTTCATTTATCATTCTTATAAAACTGGTGATTAATTATGGTGTTATCCACTGTCCTCCTATGACGTTATTATGAATGCATAGCAGTTCAGAGTATTGTCATCTATGACGGAATTATTTGATGTTTTTTTCCGAGCTCCTCTATCATACGGACACATGCATGCAATGACAAATCTGTGAACATTGTGCTCGACATAGGAATAAATTGCGATAGATCGGCACCCATGATATGTTAATCTTGAAAACCTCGGGGTTATTCTGAATGCAAAGGCATACATATCATACAATTTACACATTATAACATAAGTTAAACGGTATAACAACACCATGTGGCAACTCGTTATTGTGGTATTGTCGTCTGGATGATATCCAAGAGCAGAAACACAGATAAGCAGCTGGTGCCTTAAAGATAACAAAACAGAGTCTGCTGATTGCATTCGTTTCATGTGGAACACCAAACAGGCAAGAGTAAAACATATTAAGAGATAGTATGCACTGAAAATGAAAGAAGAAAGTCAGATGAGAGGTTAATCATGCGCAGTGCCAACATTCCCGTGATATATGTATTTGGAGGAGGTTGTACTTAAATCGGCAATTGTAACGTTTTTGAATGAGCCTCATTCTTTTTTGTGATACAATCGTATCACCCTAGGTTTCCTGAAATGACAACTGCATAACTGACACCATCGAAATGTTTTGTCTATTGCAATATCAGAGATAAGAAATGATCGTTTCAACGTAGGATCATAAGTTGCTATAGTTGCACAAAAATTGTAAAATCGCTGAGGGGGAGTAACAGCGACTATTAAAGATTGCTAACTAGTCTACGACTGACGAAAACACGTTGCAGCAGCCAGGGAAGATAATCTGTGGCAGACCTTCTCTTACTTTAACATGGTTGAATCGGATGTAAAGATGATATTCGTTATATTAGTGAGTTTGTAGATATTGGGAGGCAACAATTGTCGACTAGGCCATGAAATTGCGATTTTCTTGCTAGCTCGCTCGTTGTTTTTCTAGCCTTTGCAAGGAGATTCTGAATAAGCCGTCTCCATTACCATCTCATAATGCTACAGCAACATCGAATGACAGAACCCCGCAGTCATGACGGACATTACAATGTGTATACGATAGGGCCAGTGACATCCCAATCAGTTTGCCACTTGGTTCAAAGATATCACCTAATAGAAACGAAAGCCTAACACGCCTTCAACATCATCTTTAGTCACCATGCCTTTTTTCATCGGGAGGTTTAGATTTGATATATGTAATAAACAAACTTCATCAGTAGCAGGGGGCTGCGGAGAATAGAGTTTTTGGCTGCTAATAATCGGAAGTTGCATTTGTTTAACTTACTTTAAAAACTCAAGACGCTGTCACATACATGCAAAACTTCCTTTTGCGCTAAAATGCTGGGAAATGGGGGAAAACAATTGCGCGCTGGTAAGGCGCCTCTGTGTGTTTTCAGCAGATGATCAGTTCCATCTGTATTCTCTCTATGCAAGCACCTCTGTAAACCAAACATTATCATATTATCCATCTGATCGATTAGATTTATGGTGGATGTTTGGATTTTCACCTCTGTGACAATAAAAACTATACTTGCTGCAACCACCTTTACATATATGAGTGCTTTAGTAGTGTAACGACAATGATTGCATTTGATGCACATTAATGTACCACTTGTCTCTTGTACTCTCTCCGTGGCCATTGCACTACCATGATACCTACAACTATGTAATATTGTTATTTTTGAGGTTGAAATACCATGTTAGTTTGATAGACCAATGTCCATAGGTCAGCACTTTTTTAAGTTACGATATGCACAAGTAATCATCCAACCAAATGTCTTGTTTATCACGAAGTGACCAATAAAACGGACAGTTAAATATAATATTCGGAAGGAAACGAGCTATGTTTAACCCCCGTCGAATACAGGAGCTCCTATTAGCTTCAATATTCCGATATGACGGACAACCTATCCATTGTAATTGTATTAGCTACCACAGGGAGAGCATGGGTTTTTGGTTTTGTCACAGTCATAACCATTGAAGCCACCGCTTGAATAAGCTGTATAAGTTCTTTTCAGCTGAAATTGCAGTTACGTACTGGCTAAACTCAGTCCCCATTTGTAAATCATTATTCTCTGGATATCAAGGGTTTAAACTTAGTGATAACAGCATGCAATACAATGCGTCAATAGCGTTCAGAAGTTGATATGTCTCTGTGTCTGTTGTTGCTTGAACTGGGAGTCTGACTTGCCTCTTTGCAGTTATTATCTGCGTATGATTCGCCTTTCTGGACTGCTGCTTATGATTGATAAGAAGTGAAGGGCATTGTCAAACACCGACATAGAGCAATAAATGACAATGATTATAGAATTATCTCCCTTTTGCTTAAGTCTACTCTTGGAACACCAAGGATTGACATCAACTGGTGGGGTGGTTGATGGCGAGCATGTCCTCACCATATATATGCCTATCAAGTGTGTATTGTTGATATTTGTTCAATTAAAAAGTCACAAGAAAGATCAAAAGATTAGATGCTTACCCGTGGCATTAGTTACACCATACAAATTGGCATTGTTGATTCATTCCCCCGCTCAGCATAGCTCGTTAACATCCCAGACGTAAATCTTTGCAAAAAGCACTTTAATCGCATATCCAAAGAACGCAACATCCCATATTACAAGCTAATCAAATGCATCGATTATTACTAACAGACAGCCATTTGATAACGCAGCAGTTTAACTTCATTTGGAATTATTTTATCTGCGCTTCGTTGTTACACAACGTACAGCAATTCGATGTATAACTCATGGGTGGCTTATAATCCACTGTCATGTTATTGTGTCTGTGTTTCTTTTTGCTGGCTTTGCAGTTGCATAACACTGCCCTGGGGTAAGTGAATTTCAAATAACAATGTCTACATCATGTCCATAATCAAATAATGTATTGCACCGCACTGTTTGAATTATCACCTATCGGATGCCTTCCTCGTGTGTTGTAAAAATATTATTTATGCTCCATGAAATCGGTATGGCTACGGTAGCAATATATGAAAACTATTTCGAGATGCTTCTCAAACCACGAAGGCCGGACATAAATGGAAAGCCATTACTCCTTAGCAACCAAACATTCCTTGGTAACCAAGATGAGTAAGCAACAAGCATGCTGTGCAGATATTAATAGACCTACATATAGTAACAGCATCACGCTTAATACTACCCACCAATCTCGTCATAACATAACTTTCCTAACCGGCAGCCATCTTTGTCAAAACGCCCTTCATAAATAAATAAATAAATTAGTTCGAACCAATTAAAATACAAAATCATATTATCAAATCAAAACAGGATCGTCACACATTGAAGTGGAAGCATTAGTTGCCCATTAATTTAGATACGTTTGGAAACAATACCATTCGCAAAAAAAATGCTGATTGGATTCAATGTTGCATGAGACATATCACACGGATCCCAAAATGATAAAATGTCCTCCTGGCTATTGTAGAATAAATAAAGCAAACGTCTATGTACGATACTGGCAATAAAATTAGCCATGCATATCACACTATCGCATATTGTGTGCTGTTAAATTATTGATTGATATGACTAAGTTGGCCAGAGTTAATTGTATTAAGAGTAGTTGCAGCGAAAGAAGAACCTGTGAAGGCGATCGCATTTCTAAATACATCCGTTGCTTTAGTCAATTGTTAACGGCCAATTAATATGACTATTACGCTGTGTATTTCTCACAGAACCTTTTGTCAGCCGCACGTGGATTTTATTGCAGTTGACCTAGTGCATGTTTACATGAGAGTTTACATGTGACGTTCTCTTGCAAGTTTTTTTCTTTTTTGCGTAAGATGTCAGCACGGGCCAGCGCGCATTCAGATGGCCTTACTAATGGACAGGTCGGTTGTTCAAGTGGTTTGAAAGCCAATATAATAAGTGGGCATGATTTAGGTGTAAAATCTTATGATATACACAAGTTGCACGCCATTATATGACACTGTGTGTCGGTGTACTGCTACGTTGCAGGCCATAGCCTAGTTAGGATCCTCGCAGTAAGACGCAAAGCCATCTGGTTTTCCAAGTTATAGAGGCAAAACTCTCTCCACAGACAATGACAGTTTATGACGTTTATTTAATTTAGGATCAAAGTATAATGTTTTCCAAAGAGCTTCCGGTTTCAATCTCTATGATTTATTGATGTATATGAGATTGATCAATTCTTTACGCAGTTTATTTTACTTTTATTCGTCCTTGAAGAACACTGTATTACTATTATGCAGCTAGTGTTGAGTTGTCGGACAGCTTGGCTACATGTAAGTCATATTCATGATAAATGACTTATCAGAGACATCTGCAAATGTGTTGAAAATGCCATTGCTACCCACGACTTTAACGTTACTCCATAAAAATGACAGCGATTGAGAAATCAGACACGGACAGGAATTTAAAAAAATGCGGAGTACTATCCTATCTATCCGACCTTAGAACCATGGAAAACTTGAGTCTAATTCAAGATTTCATAATCTCGTTCAGTTGGCTGAAGTATCTATTTAATGGTGTGACGTCACATCTGTGATAACGGTCTTCACCTCTATTTTCTCCAGCGTTCCAGTCATTAACTGAGAGGCAATACCTCTGTGAACACTAAGAAATAGATATCTAATTTCAATAATTATTTTACAGAATGATTGAGGCTATATCACATTTATTGATGATTCATAAATTTGTTTAAGATAAGATAGCAGTCGTTTAATTGAATATCAAATGAGAACAATAATCAAAATTATTCTCGTAGTGAACAGCTTGTGTCTGTGGTGCTGTTAATTCATCATTTAGTGTCAAATACACAGGACAGACGATAGCATTATAGGCTAGCAACCGGAAGAGAGAGAGAGAGAGAGAGAGAGAGAGAGAGAGAGAGAGAGAGAGAGAGAGAGAGAGAGAGAGAGAGAGGGAGAGGGAGAGAGAGAGAGAGAGAGAGAGAGAGAGAGAGAGAGAGAGAGAGAGAGAGAGAGAGAGAGAGAGAGAGAGAGAGAGAAGGAGAAATATAGAGAGATGGAGAGAGAGAAAAAAAAGAGAGAGCGAGGGTCATAACATACTAGATGTCAGCAAGATTATCGGGCAAGGTATACCATAGCATGGACGATCGTAACTTACAAATGATTGACTATCAATGATTCG
Organism: Urechis unicinctus; assembly: GCA_034190875.2. NCBI lineage: Eukaryota > Metazoa > Annelida > Polychaeta > Xenopneusta > Urechidae > Urechis > Urechis unicinctus. The sequence goes on from CM067350.1 coordinate 66,595,318, forward strand.
GAACGCATCGAATGATCCTCGTCTGTAAGAATGTGACGCTAACCCGAAACATTCCATTACATATATTGCCACTGTATTCATGACAAAGGCTTCATAGAAAGGCCAATGAAAGGAAGCTCAGTTCGATGTCAGATCCGCACAGCAGGATTATTTTGGTTTATTCATCGATCGAAATTAGCGTAATGTAGCGTGTAACAGCAAACACAAAAGGCTATTGATATATGGTTTTGTTAACATCTGCCGTTGAATGCAAAGCAATGACAGTACACTTGCTTTGTTTATTTGCGAGGGTATTCACGACATTAGGAGAGTAATCATTATCAACGAATTGACATTCAAGAACAAAGAGGGCCCATGTAGCTATTCCTGCTTGGGCTATACTTGTTCACTCTTGCTTGAAATAAATTCGCTTTATACTGTCATTGCAATTCAAGTGTGGAACAATCTCTGAAATGATTCATCACATTGCATTGGCTGATAAATTTGTCATGCTTTGTTGAATCCACTCAGACTAATTAATCGTACATGTTATATGTTTATGCTGCGGCCAATGACCTTAATGCACTGCCGATGCATGCGTGAAACGCTCAGCGCATAAGCAAAAGAAAACGTCGAATACAAGGATTCGGTCTCCATGAAAACAGTCGATGTTAAATGAATGTCAAAGCTTGACTGCTGCTGTGGAAGACGGCGATGACGCCATTTGTGCAGAAAGTGACATCAGTTGACATCAATGAGATCCCAGCAACGCAATATTGCTTAATAATCATGGCCTGTTGTACCTTTGTTAGATCATAACAGAAAGCTTATTATGGGTCAAATGTAATACACACACATACATACACATACACACATACACACCCACGCACACGAAAAACGCCCAAATACTCACACACAATTAAAAACAATCTATAGTCATATGTGCATATATATACAAATAGATGAATATAGAGAGATATTTATATATACCCATATATAGATGAATGTGCAACGATATGTATATGTGCATAAATGTATATATATATATATATATATATATATATATATATATATATATATATATATATATATATATATATATATATATATATGTATGTATATATATACATGTATATTTATATATACATATATATATATACCTATATATATACATATATATATATATTTATATATATAAATGTGTATATATAAACATGTATCCATGTATGTGCATAAAAATATATATGTGTATAAATATATATATATATATACAAATATATATATATAAATATATATGCATATATATAAATACTTGAACGTATATATATATATATTTTTATATATATGTACATATATATTTATATATATATGTATATAATCATTTATATATATATATATAGATAGAGATAGATATAAATATATACATATATATTCTCTATATATTATCTCTATCTATCTATTTCCTTATATCTATATAAATATATATATATATCTATATATATATACGCATATTTCTTTTTATATATGTATTTGTATTTATATTTATATATATATATATATAGATGCATTCATGCGTTGACTCACACACATTTAAGAACAATCTATAGTCATATGTGCATATATATATATACATAGATGAAGATCGAGAGATATCTATATATACCCATAAATAGATGAACGTGCAACGATATGTATATGTGCATACCCATATACATACACATATACATATATATATATATATATATATATATATATATATATATATATATATATATATATATATATATATATATCTATATACCTAAATATATATATATATATATGTATATATATATTTAATATATATATATGTATGTATATATATACATGTATATATATATGCATATATATATACCTATATATATATATACATATATATATATGTATATTTATATATATATATATGCATATATAAACATGCATCCATGTATGTGCATAAAATATATATGTTTATAAAATATATATATATATACAAATATATATATAAATATTTATATATATATATATGTATATATAAACATGTATCCATGTATGTGCATAAAATATATATGTTTATAAATATATATATATATACAAATATATATATAAATATATATGCATATATATAAATACTTGAACGTATATATATATATATTGATATATATGTACATATATATATGTATTATAGATATATTTATATGTATATAAATTTATATATATATATATATGCATATTCATTTTTATATATGTATTTTTGTATTATATTTATATATATATATATATATATATATATATATTTATATATATCTATATATATATATATGATATATCTCTATATATATATATATCTCTTCTATATATATCTATATATATATATATATATATCTATATATATATATATATATCTATCTATATATATATATATCTCTCTATATCTATATATATATATATATATATATCTATATATAGATGCATTCACGCGTTGAAAGTGACGCGCGTTTTATGCATCTTCTGTTATTTCTAATGCATATTGGCCGGACAAGGTACACGTTATCTATTTCGATGTTCGAATCGTAGTAAACCTGTAAATTCCGATGTTATTATCATTTTTGATTTCGTTAGAAACTGATACAAAATTCACTTGCCCACTTTAGTTAGCGGTCATTGTTTACTTACACTAAATGGTATTTTGCCAAGAAACATAACATTAATGATTGATTCGCGAGGTCCTGATATAAAAATTTGCTTGATAATGATGGAGCGTATGCTCTTTAGCATTAAATACTAACGTATGAAGATTTGTTGCAGTTGACAAGGGTGGGGTCACTTATGACAGATGCATTAACAGGCAACCATCAGCGAAAGTCATCCATCACCCACTGTAGACCTTATGTCTTATCTGCCACGTTCCATATTTCACCCCAGGGTTCGTTCGGTTCGTTGATAATCTGGAACAATAGTCCACGAACTAATAGGAATTAATTCATTGTGAAAACTCCGGAATTGAACGTAAGTATGTAATCGCATAATAAATGCATTTGGTCAACACAACTTATTTGTAACTTGGATAAGGCAAACCATCGACACAGGGTCATGAACGGATATTATTATAGCGAATATACCAGTCTCCTCGTGTTCTTCAAGGCAATGGGATAGAGTAGGGTTTGCCTTGTGTGTGGTTCGATCCACGGGTGGTGGTTTGATTTCACCGTACGACGATTATCACAAGATGTGAAATTCATATTGCAATTAGCCATTGCTGTTAGCATTAAGTGTATATGAACTGAGTGGGCATGTTTATCTCTTATTTGAATCCATAGAATCGCACCAAGAAAAAATGACTTGATTACAAAGTGCAGCAACCCAAATCAACACAGTAACGTTCAAGTTCTTTACGTTCAATCTTATATATTATCTTCAATGAATTGGACCGGTGTTTGGCGAGGAAGGTAGTTATATGCAGATCGTGCCGGAGTACAGCATGGTCATCTCTGTTGATTCTTGAATATATCTTACATCAGATTCATCATACACGGATGCCCATTGTTGTTCGTGAAATAAACACGACAATGTTTTATAATAATGATGCAGAGACATACACTCCTGCTATGACGTACCATCACAATACAAACCATGTGACATTTGATATGAAACAAGTCCCGTTATTAATGTTCTGTGTATTGATAAAAAGCCATTCACAGAAACTCAATAGTTACCCTTTTTCAGACTGGCCACATTTGTCGCTTTCTCCAATAACACATCAAGTTTACAGGACCCGGAAATGGGCTTATCGCAAACGTGTCACTTGTTCATCGCGGCAACAATTACAAATGCTCTTTGGTATGGATGTAGCGGTACTCAATAAAGTACTTTTTGTACACCCCGACTAACCCAAGTCACATATTTGACTTCAATAAGGGCATCGCATTTCTAACGTACGTAGAGTTTATTCGTTAATAGTTTGTAGTTACAAAAGATACAACCCGGTATCTTCGTCAGCATAAAGCAAAACTGATTGTTCAACAGATGTATTGTCCGTACTGCAACGATGATCAGTCAGATCTCGATGAGGTATTTGTTGCAGTCCATCGAAGCGAATAATCATCTCACGCTGAATTTCGAGTGTAAGCGCTGGCATCATTGCAATTTTTACATACTACAAGATGTATTCAATCAGAAGTTATTCTCTATTGACTAAACCTTGAAGAAGTTGATGGCAACGTCTATATTGACGTCTCCGCATGATCAATAGTTTCATCAAGTACTCATCTCTCCCCTCGTCCTGCCGAGGACGATCAAATTTGATTTTAATGATTTATATCCATCTCATAAGGTCTCATATCTCATGTGTGATTAATTATATATATCTCAGGGGCCATATTACACATCTCGTAGGACAGATGTCAAGAGACACCCCGCGCATGATTCTGTCTGCGAAATCCCTCGGATGTCTAAATGGGAAGAGGTTAAGATAAACGTAATGACCGACAGGTTTGTTTAAATGAAATTTGTTGAACAGGCTATTCGGAGGTTAACAATGTGATATATTACACTTACTATCTCGCCGTGAATTTTGCAATTAAAATTGAAAACGTGAAACAATACAAGTTATTGTGCGAATTATCATTCATTAATAAAACCAAACCTGTAATAGTAGTGAAGCTAGCTACTACAACCAGCCAAGCCCGTTTTGAATTATATGTCTCGGCTTCTAACATACACAGGTCTGCCTTATCTAATATCACGTTCTTTCATTTTCAGTGCATTCTATCTCGTAAGGTGGGTTCATACCGATTCACGTGTACTGCTTGCCTGTTAGGTGGTCCATATAAAATGAATGCTGTTATCAGACTCTGTATTGTCATCTTAATGGCACTAGCTGGTTATCAGTGTTTCTGCTGTTGGATAATATACAGACGACAATACCCCGATAACGTGATGCCATGTTATCTGGTTATACTTTTTAACTTATGTAATAACATTTAATATGTATGCATATGTATTCTGTTCTCGCATGTATTGGTATGTGGACTAGTCTCGATGATTTCAATGATGATTTATCTAATGCCAGAATTGACCGCTAAAGTGCGATTCTACCAGATTCCACATATATGAACTTCTAAGGAAGATCAAAGACATACATAACATATATCTGGTTGGTTTGTGTGCTAGAAAATTTGGTTGGTCATAGATGCTTCATCAATGACACAGACAGCCATTGGGTACCTTTCTGCGAATCAATATTGACCCGAGGAGAAGCAAGTTATGCTGGAATGAGTTCATTCATCGCTACCTGCATTGATCGTCAGACATTTATTAACACAGATGAATGTTTGCACTGGGTTTTCACAATGCAATCAAGGATTGGCATTGATGTAGTATTCATTACATAGCGCAGTTAAATGATTTTCTTTCAACAATACCAAAAATATGTAATTGGGTTGGACGACAAAACGTGTATTGACGATACAATGAAACACAATGATTAATATCACGAGGATAATTATATGACATCTGTTATTTATAAAGTGGCGCTTTAACAACAAGTAGAAATTGAACCCTTCATGTTTATTTTGCGTCTCAACCTTAATCAAATTCAACTAGCGAATTATATCATTATTGACCACCAAACAATTGGCCAATTTTATCCCATAAAAGATCTCTAGGTGAATGGCAGAAGACTTGTCGATAAAGAGATTGAATACTGTCTTTGTTTTGCATGCAGTCATATATTAACACAGAGATAGTGCGTTTCATGAAACACAAATTACTGCAGCTTGGACGCGGCACGCGATGTAAGCCAACTAGATATCGATTCGCCATGGCCTTTTTGTTATTCACGAAGCAGGTATTGATGGTATTACTCACTGTAAATTAATGGGCGGCTCACCATGAGCGTCGAAGCGGGCAAATTAAAGTTAGAAACGACTAAACGATACATTAGTTGCATAGTTATGTATCAAACCAGCGAACCGGAATGGCTCATTACTGGCGCTACAAAACGGATGCTAACACTTATGAAGTGGGGATGTAGCACAATCAACGCAGTGATACTGACATGGGTGTTATGTCATCCCAGTCTAGACTCTTTCATGTTTATAGGTCAGATTATCCAAACAGTAGCACAATATTAGTGGTAGTCGTATAAAATGTTTCATTTCATCCTTAAACTTGTTCGAACATCGAATGATTTGCAAATGGACAAAATGTTCTACTTGATTTACCATGGAAGTGTGGATGTAGAATCAAGAGCACAATGAGAGGTGGGGAGGATCCTGACAAACTAGTAAATGATACGTCATAGTGCTATACAGTTGTGACGTTTCAATACCCGATTGAATGATTGAACCATTGAATGATTTATAAAGATAGGATTAGATCAAGCTATCTTGAGCTGAACAAATATATCATGTACTTTATTTCACGATATTTAAATTTTAATCCTTAAATGACTGCGTTTAAATTGTAGCTTTTGCCGAGAATTATCATGTTAACTTCGTAACAAAATTTTAATGCAGATCGCTAATTAATAACGATTTTCAAAATATTCCCAACTTGATCACTAAAATTGCCATATAACCAATGTATTACAAAATATAATCATTAAACAAGATATTTAGGATAAACGTATTTTCCTTAATCGTGACTAATATTTGTCGATTTTTGCATCATAGCTTACCTAGCTAGAACAAAATATTATTGCCAGAGACACCAATCACTTTCATCATCATCAACATCTTAATTACCACCAACAACGAGATAACTATCATAATCTTAATTATCATCATAATATTTGTCATCATCATAGTTATCATTATATACAAATAAGATGAACGATCATGAGTGAAAAACATTTCAAGCATTCCGTGAGTCCTTACGATGCTTCAACTTAGCGAAAAACGGTACTTAAAGTGCTATGAATTTTACAATTGCAGCTACTTCAAATGGTCGTAACGTTAGCCAGGGAGATCGACGAAGATGATATCAAGCAATTTTAGCTTTCGGTGGGCATGTTCATCTATTTGATTGATAAACATAATTTGGTGAAAGTTATCTTATTTGACTAAATTGATATATATCAAATAACGTATATACTGATTCACTGTATGTCCATTTCTGAGTGTATATTTAAAGAGGTATATCAAATATCTTACAAGATAATTGCAAGTTGCAGGAAAGTGCATCCCGTTACAATCATCAACTCAACTCCTTTAACTCACCATCAAATATTATGCAGTTTTTTCCCCAATAAAAACCAATATGTAGTCCATCTTCTCGCCATGAAGTTGCACTCTTAAATAGCTTTCATTGAAAGCTATGAAACGGCAACTACTGCAATCTTGCTCGATCACCTTAGACAGCAACTTACATGCAATGAATATATTTGTTCTTGCATGGAATCTGGTAGAACCCCCTGTAGGCCGTCAGTTGTGGTACTAGATCATTAATCATTCCTACAAAACTGGTGATTGATTATGGTGTTATCCACTGTGCTTCTATGGGGTTATTATGAATGCATAGCAGGTCGGAGTATTGTCATCTATGACGGAATTAATTGATGGTTTTTCCGGGCTCCTCTGTGATATGGACACATGCATGCAATGTCACATCTGTTGACGCTGTGCTCGACATGAGAATACATTGCTATAGTACGACCACCGTGATATGTAAATGTAGAAAACATCGAGGCTTGTCCAAATAATAATGCATTCGAGAACAGAAATCACAGGCATACATACGCAGAGATGCACTAAACATGAAGAGGGAAGTCAGATGGGAGGCTCATCATCCACAGTGCAGTCACGTGATTTATGTATTTTTGTGATATATTCATATCACGCTAGGCTTCCATTAATGACTGTTTGCCTAGTCGACACCATCGTAATGTTATCTCTATCTCAACATCAGAGATAAAAAGTGATCTTTTCAACGCAGGATTATTGCACAATATACGTATTGTCGCTGAGGGTGGTGTAACAGCGACAATTAGTGATTGCAGGCTAGCCTATGACTGGTGAAAGCTCTTTGCAGCAGCCATGCAAGATAATCTGTGGCAGACCTTCTCTTACTTCAACATGGTCGAACCGGATTTCGAGATGATACCCGTTATATTATATTAGTGAATTTTCTTTTGTAGAGACTGGGAGGCTTATATTGTGGACTAGGCTCCAGAGCATACCATTAATAGGCTGCTGTCCTGGGGGACCAGGGCGGTTGGTTCACCCAGCGAAAGCGGAAGCGGAATAGCTTGCTGATATAATGGTACGCACAAATGCGAACATCATTGCGTTCAATGTGTAATCCAAGAGACGCTGGTGTGAATGAATGGCCGGTGACAGCGTTATTAATTTCGGTAACAGTGCTCTATGTCGGTATCCAATTACGATCAATCAACGTGTTTGGGACTTGCATTGCCGTCAATAATAGTTGCTCACGTGCCTATATGATAAAACATCAAGGGAGATACCAGTTAGACCCATAGCAAAACCAGAATTTTCCATTATACAAATAATGAAATAATTGATTTACGAAAAAGCACTGAGCGTTGAATGAATCGATTTCACGTATCTGCCTTTTACGAGGGATGAATGTCACGCACGCAATCGGTACGGTTGACAGGTCTGCTTTGTCAAATCATTAAAAAGCTATGGTTTGTCTCGCGATTTCTGAAAAAGCTTATTTGCATTTTTTTCCTGGCAGTGGTTCTATCACAAGAGCGCCTTTACGTCCCACGCTTTATATGCTTTTTCGCTGTTGGATAACACAGAGGATGCAAAACCAACAGATGGTGTGCCTTTCGTGACCCATCAGGATAAGCCTGCACTATGGCTACGATGGATCTCTGCTCTAACCAGATGATCTTGGCACTGATGCAGTAAAGCATGAAATTGCAATCTCCTTGCTAGCTCGCTCATTGTTTTTCTGGCCTTAGCAAGGAGATCCTGAATAAGCCGTCTCCATTACCATCTCATAATGCTACAGCAACATCGTATGGAAAAACCGTGCAGTCATGACATCCATTACAATGCGTACACGATAGGGTCAGTGACATCCCAATCAGTTTGCCACTTGGCTCAAAGATATCACCTAATAGAAACAAAAGCCTAACACGCCTTCAACATCATCTTTAGTCACCATGCCTTTTTCAATCGTGATGTTTAGATTTGATATATGTAAAAAACAAACTTCAACAGTAGCAGGGGGCTGCGGAGAATAGAGTTTTTGGCTGCTAATAATCGGAAGTTGCATTTGTTCAACTTACTTTAAAAACTCAAGACACTGTCACATACATGCAAACTTTCTATTGCGGTAGAATGTCGGGAAATGGGGGAAAACAAATGCGCGCTGATAAGGCGCCTCTGTGTGTTTCCAGCAGATGATCAGTTCCATCTGTATTCTCTCTATGCAAGCACCTCTGAAAACCAAACTTTATGAATTTGAGATATCGATAATTATATCATATTATCCATCTGATCGATTAGATTTATGGTGGATTTTTTTATTCTCACCTGCGGTTCTGTGACAATGAAAACTATACTTGCTGCAACCTTTAGATATATGAGTGCTTTTAGTAGAGTAACGACAATGATTGCATTTGATGCACATTAATGTACCACTTGTCTCTTGAACTCTCTCCGTGGCCATTGCACTACCATGATACATACAACTATGTAATATTGTTATTTTTGAGCATGGAGTGACCAATAAAACGGACAGCTAAATATAATATTCGGAAGCAAACGAGCTATGTTTAACCCCCGTCGAATCCAGGATTACCCATTAGCTTCAATATTCCGTTATTTATGACGGACAACCTATTCATTGTAATTGTATCAGCTACCGGAAGAATAGACCATGGGTTTTTGGTTTTGTCACAGTCATAACCATTGAAGCCACCGCTTGAATAAGCTGTATACGTTCTTTTCAGCTGAAATTTCAGTTACTTACTAGCTAAAATCTGTCCCCATTTGTAAATCATTATTCTGTGGTTATCAGGTGTTAAAACTAATTGACAAAAGCTTGCAATACAATGCATCAATAGCGTTCAGAAGTTGATATGTCTCTGTGTCCGTTGTTGCTTGAACTGGGAGTGTGACTTGCCTCTTTGCTGTTATTATCTGCGTATGATTCGCCTTTATAGCCTGCTGCTTATGATTGATAAGAAGTGATGGGCAGTGTCATATACCGACATAGAGCAATAAATCACAAAGATATGGCACCTATGCTCAAAGCCTTACAAATAATAACCCACCATAATTGCAACCGTTTTGCTATTGTTCATCAAGGGGTATACTCTTCTATTATGTTGATTGACTAACTGTAATGCACCAAGTCTACGGCAGGTTTCTCTTCATATTGACTTGAATTCAACGCATACCCTGGGTAACGTTATTATGGGTTCTTGGAATGAAATCTTTGCTAGGAGCTTGTGTTGTCTTCGTTATGAAATCAGAGGGGCTAGCGCAGTCATATTGTTTTACTTCTGATGTTGATTGCGCAAACAATATATAACTTTATATGACAAAGCGATTGCAGCAAACTCTAAACCCAACGATACTTTATCAATGCTGATATTGTTGATTGCCATAGGCAGCTGCCTCAATGCCCTAGCATTCCCGACGGACATTGCTACATATTAAAACAACAACAATCATTTAGTAATAGCAGACATTTTGTTGTACATTAAATAACTAGCCAGTTCGATTTTCCAAACATCATTGTGTTCTACGTGAATTAGTTAGCCAGAGTCCGTTTGTAATAATCCTAGTTGGCAGACGGTAACTTTTGTCTTGCTATATCAAGGGTGCTTAAGGCCGGGAAGCATAATTTGTAAGCATATCTCCCTTTGCTTAAGGCTACGTTTGGAGCACCAAAGATTGACGTCAACTGGGCAATCACTTCAGAAAGTCAGGAGATGGGGTGGTTGATGGCGAGCATGTCCTCACCATATATATGTCTATCAAGTGTGTATTATTGATATTTGTTCAATTAAAAAGTCACAAAAAATCATTCCCCCGCTCAGCATTGCTCGTTAACATCCCAGAAGTAATACTGTGTAAATATGTGTAGACCTTTGCAAAAAGTACTTTTAATCGCATATCTCAAGAATACAACATCCCATATTACAAGCTATTCAATTGCATCGATTATTACTGACAAACAGCCGTATGATAACGCAGCAGTTTATCTTAATTTGGAATTATTTTATCTGCGCTTTGTTGTTACACAACGTACAACCATTCGAAGAAAAACTCATGGGTTGCTTATAATCCACTGCCATGTTATTGTGTCTGTGATTCTTTTTGCTGGCGATGCAGCTGCATAGCATTGCCCTGGGGTTAGTGCATTTCAAATAACAATGTCTACAACGTGTCCATAATCAAATAATGTATTGCACCGCGTTGTTTGAATTATTACCTATCGGAAGCTCTCATCGTGTGTTGTACAAATATTAATTATGCTTCATGAATTCGGTATGGCTATGGTAGCAATATATGCAAAGCATTGCAAAAAATTATGCCTGTCACTGATCCTATAAACCAGTAACTTGTTGGTGACTTATTCATCTGCATTTTATCGGACCTTGGGGAAAGGCTTAGATATTATTTTTGTTCTTCTATTGTGTGTTCCGTTTTACTTCTAATCAGCAACATGGTTTATAAGTGCACAGGTAAAAGAAGGACTCCGTTTTGAATTAAAGTTAGTTTATTTCCAGTATAATCCACAAAATATAACAAAGGTATATAATGGCTCAAACATAGTCGAAAGACAAGGTATAAGTGGCTCCTTGGAGTCGAAGAGAGATCTCCTCTCTCTCTCTCTCTATCTATATCTCTCTCTATCTCTATATCTATATCTATCTTATAATATCTCTATATGTCTGCAATCTCTATATCTCTCTCTATATCGAGATCTCTCTCTCTTTAAATATATATCCTATCTCTATAAAGTCTCTATCTAATCTTATATATATCTATGTAGGAGGGAGAAATCTATATATATCCCTCCCTCTATATATCTCTCTCTAGATATATCTCTCTCTGATTCTCTATCTCTCTCTCATGTAATATATCTTATCTCTATAGTATATCCTATATATCTCCTCTCTCTATATATCGTATATATATCATATATATATATATATATATATATTATGTATATATTTTTATATACACATGTATTCACGCATGTTCCGCGACGCGCGTTTTATGCATCTTCTGTTATTTCGAATGCATTTTGGCCCACCTATGTCGGACAAGGTACACGTTATCTATTTCGATGTTTAAATCGTAGTAAATCTCTGAATTCCGATGTTATTATGATTTCTGATTTCGTTAGAAACTTATACAAAAAAACACTTGCCCACTTATGTTAGCGGTCATTGTTTACTTATATTAAATGGTATTTAGCCAGGAAACCTAAAATTAATGGTTGATTCGGGAGGTCCCGATATAAAAAATTTGCTTGATAATGATGGAGCGTATGGTCTTTAGCATAAAGTACTAACGTATGAAGATTTGTTACAGTTGACGAGGGTGGGGTCACTTATGACAGATGCATTAACAGGCAACCATCAGCGAAAGTCATCCATCACCCGCTGTAGACCTTATGTCTTATCTGCCACGTTCCATATTTCAACCGAGGGTTCGTTGGGTTCGTTGATAATCTGGAACGATAGTCAACGAACTAATAGGAATTAATTCATTGTGAAAACTCCGGAACTGAACGTAAGTAAGTCTTAGGATAATAAATGCATTTAGTCAGCACAATTTATATGTTACCATCGACACAGGGTCATGAACGGTAAATATTAAAGCGAATATTCCTGTCTTCTTGTATATCTTTTTAATACAAAGGCGATGGGATGGAGTCACGCATGTTGGTTCGATCCACGGGTGGTTTTTTGATTTCGTCGTTATTTCGCAAGATGTGAAATGCATTTTGCAATTAGCCATTGCTGTCGCATTAGGTACACGTGATCTATTTCGATGTTTAATCGTAGTAAATCTTGAATTCCGTAAAATGTGATTATGATTACAAATGGCAGCAAACCAAATCAACAACAGTACGTTCAAGTTTTCCAACTTTCTATATATCTTGTTGCGAGGTCAGGTTACTATATTAAATGGTATTTAGAATAGGAACTTAAATCAGATTCATGATACACGGGGCCCATTGTTGTTCTTGAATAATCACGACAAGGTTTTATATAATGATGCAGAGACATGCAATTGATCTCTGTTGATTTGATGATTATTACGAGGCCGTCAGGTTCCATGACATTAACACGACCATCACGCAATCACAATCACCCCAGGTAGACATATTGATACAAACCCAGGTTCGTTGGGTTCATTTGCATTATAGTCAACGAACTAATATTATTTTGTGATGAATGTGTCTTACATGCATTTAGTGAAACATACGTCATGCTGCAGAGAAGAATACTTACTTACGATGGGATGGAGCAGTGCAGAAAACCGTACGGGTCCAGCTAGTATAATAACCAGAGGTATAAGTGGCATGTTTTATTTTCTCAGCTGACAAAGTGATCAACACCAACGTTCAAGTTTCTTTACGTTCATCAATGTCAATGATTGGCTGTGTGGCGACATGTTATATGGATGTGCCCGGCGAACAGCATACTCATCTCGTTGATTCTTTAACTTATATCAGATTTCCACGGATATGTTTGTTCTTATAATCGCAAGGTTTTGCGATGCAGAGAATGAGTCGGCCTCACAATACAAACCAGGTGACATTTGATATGGCGATTTTTGGATGAGTCACATCATTTGGTGATAGCAGCAATCAGGAATACTTTTGTTCGCTGTATAAATAACCAGAGATGACATTTTCTTATTCCATCAATGTGTTCTGTGTATGTTATGGTGAGAATATACCACTTCACCAACATCGCGTTGCAATATTACAACCTTTATCAGACTGATTCCACCTTTGATGTCGTATTGTCTCCAATCAAACACATCAGGGCCACCTTTGTCAGGACCCATCAGTTTGGGCTGGGCTCATCGCAAACGTGTCACTGCTCATCGCAAACGTGTCACTGTTCATCGCGGCAAGAATTACAAAAGTAGTTGTAGAATATACAACCCAGTATCTTCGTCAGCAGAAAGAGAAACTGACATAGATTGTTTAACAGATGTATTGTCCGTACTGCAACGATGATCAGTCAGATCTCGATGAGGTATTTGTTGCAGTCTATCGGAGCGAATAATCATCTCACGCTGAATATCGAGTGTAAGCGCTGGCATCATTGCAATTTATACATACTACAAGTTGTATTCAATCAGAAATAGTTCTCTATTGACTAAACCTTGAAGAAGTTGTTGACAACGTCTATATTGACGTCTCCGCGTGATCAATAGTTTCATCAAGTGCTCATCTCTCCCCTCGTCCTGTCGAGGACGATCAAATGTGATTGTAAAGATTTATATCCATCTCATAAGGTCTCATATCTCATGCGTGATTAATTCTATATATCTCAGGGGCCATATAACACATCTCATAGGACAGATGTCAAGAGACACCCCGCGCATGAATCTATCTGAGAAATCCCTCGGATGTCTAAATGGGAAGAGGTAAGGACAAACGTCTAGACCGAGAGGATTGTTTAAATGAAATTTGTTGTACAGGCTATTCGGAGGTTAACATTTTGATATATTACACTTACTATCTCGCCGTGAATTTTGCAATTGAAATTGAAAACGTGAAACAATGCAAGTTATTGTGCGAATTAACATTCATTAATAAAACCAAACCTGTAATAGTAGTGAAGCTAGCTACTACAACCAGCCAAGCCCGTTTTGAATTATATGTCTCGGCTTCTAACATACACAGGTCTGCCTTATCTAATATCATGTTCTTTCATTTTCAGTGCATTCTATCTCGTAAGGTGGGTTTATACCGATTCACATGTAATGCTTGCCTGTTAGGTGGTCCATATAAAATGAATGCTGTTAGCAGAATCTGTCTTGTTATCTTTATGGCACTAGCTGGTTATCAGTGTTTCTGCTGTTGGATAATATACAGACGACAATACCCCGATAACGTGATGCCATGTTATCTGGTTATACTTTTTAACTTGTGTAATAACATTTGATATGTATGCATATGTATTCTGTTCTCGCATGTATTGGTATGTGGACTAGCCTCGATGATTTCAATGATGATTTATCTAATGCCAGAACTGACCGCTAAAGTGGGATTCTACCAGATTCCACATATATGAACTTCTAAGGAAGATCAAAGACATACATAACATATATCTGGTTGGTTTGTGTGCTAGAAAATTTGGTCATAGATGCTTCATCAATGACACAGACAGCCATTGGGTACATATCTGCGAATCAATATTGACTCGAGGAGAAGCAAGTTATGCTGGAATGAGTTCATTCATCGCTACCTGCATTGATGGTCGGACATTTATTAACACAGATGAATGTTTTCACTGGGTTTTCACAATGCAATCAAGGATTGGCATTGATGTAGTATTCATTACATATCGCAGTTAAATGATTTTCTTTCAACAATACCGAAAATATGTAATTGGGTTGGACGACAAAACGTGTATTGACGAGATAATGAAACATAATGATTAATATCACAAGGTAATTGTATGACATCTGTTATTTATAAAGTGGCGCTTTAACAACAGGTAGAAATTGAACCGTTCAGGTTTATTTTGCGTCTCAACCTTAATCAAATTCAACTAGCGAATTATATCATTATTGACCACCAACCAATTGGCCAATGTTATCAAATAAAAGATCTCTAGGTGAATGGCTGAAGACTGGTCGATAAAGAGCGTGAATATTGTCTTTGTTTTGCATGCAGTCATATATTAACACATAGATGGTGCGTTTCATGAAGCCCAAATTACTGCAGCTTGGATGCGGTACGCGATGTAAGCCAACTAGATATCGATTCGCCGCGGCCTTTTTGTTATTCACGAAGCAGGTATTGATGGTATTACTCACTGTAAATTAATGGGCGGCTCACCATGAGCGTCGAAGCTGGCAAATTTAAGTTAGAAACGACAAAACGATACATTAGTTGCATAGTTATGTATCAGACCAGCGAACCGGAATGGCTCATTACTGGCGCTACAAAACGGATGCTAACACTTATGAAGTGGGGATGTAGCACAAACAACGCAGTGATACTGACATGTGTGTTGTCACCCTAGTCTAGACTCTTTCATTTTTATAGGTCAGATTATCCATACAGTAGCACAATATGAGTGGTAGTCGTATAAAATGTTTCATTTCATCCTTATACCTGTTCGCTCATCGGATGATTTGCAAATGGACATGATTTAACATGGAAGTGTGCATGTAGAATCAAGAGCACAATGAGAGGAGGGGAGGAACCTGATAAACAAATAAATAATACGTCATAGTGCTATACAGTTGTTACGTTTCAATACCCGATAGAGAAGAACCGTTGAATGACTTATAAAGATAGGAGTAGATCAAACTATCTTGAGATGAACAAATATATCATATACTTTATTTCACGATATTGCGATTTTAATCCTTAAATGACTGGGTGTATATTGTAGCTTTTGCCTAGAATTATCATGTTAACTTCGTAACAAAATTTTAATGCAGATCACTAATTAATAACGATTTTCAAAGATTCCCAAGTTGATCACCAAATTTGCCATATAACCAATATATTACAAAATATAATCATTAAACAAGATATTTAGTATAAACGTATTTTCGTTAATCATGACTAATATTTGTCGATTTTTACATTCTAGCTTACCTAACTAGTGCAATCACCAATCACTTTCATCATTATCAACATCTTAATTACCACCAACAACGAGATAACTATCATAATCTTAATTATCATCATAATAGTTGTCATCATCATAGTTATCATTATATTCAAATTAGATGAACGATCATGAGTGAAAAACATTTCAAGCATTCCGTGAATCTTTACGATGCGTCAACTTTGCGAATAACGGTACTGTAAGTGCTATGTCTTTTACAATTGCAGCTACTTCATAGGTTCATTACGTTAGCCAGGGAGTTTGCGCTCTCGGTGGTCGTCTTCATCTATTTGATTGATAAACATAATTCGATGAAAGTTATCTTATTTGACTAAATTTATATATTTCGTATTAAGTTTTGTCATTTCCCAATCAAATATCTTACCAATTGCAGGAAAGTGCATAGTCACAATTATCTCAACTCTTTCTGTCAAGAAGAAGTTTTGTCCCCACCACGTGAATAGCTTTCATTGACAGCTATGAAACGGCGACTACTGCAATCCTGCTCGATCACCTTAGACAGCAACTTACATGCAATGAATATATTTGTCCTTGCATGGAATCTGGTAGAACCCCCTGTAGGCCGTCAGTTCTGGCATTAGATCATTAATCATTCCTATAAAACTGGTGATTGATTATGGTGTGATCCACTGCGGTTTTCATGGCTCTATTATGAATGCACAGCAGGTCGGAGTATTGTCATCTATGACGGAATTATTTGATGGTTTTTCCGGGCTCCTCTGTGATATGGACACACGCATGCGATGTCACATCTGTTGATGCTGTGCTCTGCATGAGAATACATTTCTATAGTTAGACCACCGTGATATGTAAATTTAGAAAACATCGAGGCTTGTCCAAATGACAATGCATTCGAGAACAGAAAACACAGGCATACATATGCAGAGATGCACTGAACATGAAGAGGGAAGTCAGATGGGAGGCTCATCATCCACAGTGCAAGCAGTCACGTGATATATGTATATTTGTGATATATTCATATCACCCTAGGTTTCTATTAGTTACTGTTTGCCTAGTCGATGGGGTGGTTAGTGGCGTGCATGTCCTCACCACAAACCTGCCTATCAACTGCGTCGTGTTGATTTTTGGTCAAGTAAAAGTCACAGTAAAAACCAACAAACTAGCTGCTTAGCCATGACATTAGTTACATCATGTAAAATTGGTATGGCTGAGTCATTCCATATCCAGCATTGCTTGTTAACATCCACGACGTTTGAAAAAGACACATGAATTAGTTTAATTGCATTTGAAAATATCAAATGATCACAACATCCCATATTCAAAACTAATCAAGTGTATTGATTTTTACTGACAAACAGCCATATGATTGTACAGCGGTTTTACTTTATTCGGAATTATTGATTTGTTCTTCTTTGTGACACACGGTACAGCTCAATGTAGAATTACACATGAGTAACCTTATTATTCGTGTTCATGCTATTCTTTTTGTGAGATTTGCAGTGGCATGGCATTTTCTTGGGGTTGATGCATTTCAAATAACAATGTTTAAGTCTGCAACGTGTCCATGATATATTATTATACCAACAACATTGTTTTAAGGATCACTTATCGAATGCCCCCATTGTGTGTCATAACAATATCGTTGATGTCTATTGAACTAGTAATGGCTACGGTAGCAAGTTATGCAAGCAACTTCATAAAATTATCCCGGTCACTGATAACAAAAACAGTTATTTTTATGACCTTAATGTTCCTTTCCAACAGTATGCATGAAATTGGTTCCACTGATTGCTGCATCGTTTTATGTACATATCTAATTTCATCTTTGTGCAAACTCGTTGGAAGTATTGTGACGCTGAAATTAGGTCTTGCTGGTAAACGTGACTAATACCAGTGAGAATACATAGCTTGTAATGATCATTTCTTATATGAAACCCATTCTCGTAAGACAATAACATGAAAATGATGAATCTTGCATGACAGAATCATTTCATAAGCAAACTACAATACAAGCAACGCTATGATCACTCATATCAATGCAGTTGATCGTTTTTTACACCTTTAACAGTTAATATTCGATGTTTCCAATATACGTAGTACAACACATTTGGCATAACAAAGCTAGTTTATTTTTTGTGCTGGGGCTATATGGGGCGACGATAGCATGCCACCAAGAACTGCAATAATAGCGAGTAACGATAGCACTTGTAACATACAAAATCACCCAAATTGTCTTGATTTAAACCCACCAGTTAGACTATCACTTTAATGATATTGTTCGGCCAAGGCGATGACAATGCAGTGTACATCCAAGCGGCAATATATAATATCAAATATACAAAGCATTGAGATGAAAACACCGAAAAGTGGTTGCTCTTGCATTTGATTGATGTTTGTTGTTATTGCTCGAAAATTTTATGTGTAATAAACACAATAAAACAAATGTTCCTCGGCGTTAAATTCCACTTTGAATGCTCATGACAGTGATAAGCTTCGATAGAAGAATTGTATGATTATAGTCAAAGCAATAGAGTTTCAGCATATCGTTTTACATTGCTGTTCGGTCCTATTTCGTTTATTAACTTTATATTAGTTTCTCCGCTTCTTGAGTTATAATATTAATAGAAACAGCAGCATAACCTTAGGAAACAATTTTGTCGGACGTTTTGTATGATCGTGGAATGGAATCCAAACCATATCATGAAACGCTTTTATGTCCATATTCCACTTTCCCCACACTACGATTATAGCAGTACCATGGAGCTAACATCATGCGTTACTTAATTTAATCAGTGTCCACTCCATTTGATGACTTTGTAGATTGATGCTAACTACAATAATCCCAAGTTCCTTTCATTACCAATGTTTACCAACAATTAACTAGCATGCTGCTAAACACCTGAACACTATTTCACAGGAGTTGACCGACAATGTGATGGTATGGCTATAATCATTCTACACCTTTATTCATAACAACATGAACTCCGCCGAACCGTCATCGGCGAGGTTTAAAAAGCACAAACCATGCCACTTAAAAACAAAAGACTACAGGTTAAATTACGATGCGAATGGGGATTTGGTGTTTAAACTAGTAAATTGAAATATTGAAACATGGAACATCATGTTTACATTATCTGTTTATACTCAGGGGGTCGTCTACGTGTTACAACTGTGTCGAGGTGAGGTTATACGCCCATGTACATCCGTTTACTGCTATGGTTACCGATTGGGTGTTTGGTACTGCAGTGATGAATATCTTAATGAGCACTTCACATTGGTGCAGTACCAGGTGGATGGTCATTTACTAAGTGCAACCTCACTAAAGATCGACTGGATGTGATCTGACAAGCGATAAATAGCAAGAGTCATACATCTAGTCTTTAGGCTTTCCAGAACTTAATACCATTTCAAATATTAAGTTGTTACAACCATCATAGTATTAAAACAGGAATATCGGGCACAACTTATTAAGGGTAATTAGAAACATTATTTTGCTATTGCAAAAATTTGTGTATGTGTCCATGTGGCAAACGTGTCCATACGCGAGTATGGCGCAACATGATACAGGGGCCGTCCCAAAACGTGATGGAACATTGTCTGGGATGATATTTCGCCCATGTCTTTACGTTGAAATATGCTATTGGGCGTGGTTTGATAACAAGGTGCATTATCTTATGTAGGGTAACATTGAATCAATCTTTCATGTAATGGAAGTCATTATTATAGCTGCCCAGCTGATCGACTGGATTTCTGATGGCGTTTTGGACATTCCACTGTTATAATAAGGACCATATCTGCAGTTTCATACGACTGTGGGTATGTATGATTGCGTTTGATGTGCATTATGGGCTGTCGGACTTGTTGATATACTGACATCAGTAAGTAAAGTCCCTTTTATTTAATCTACCATAATAACTAGGGCTATGAAAGGACCGTAATGGACAAACCGATTAACGACATTAAGTATTAAACTATCACAGATGATATGCCTTGTTGTGGATAATATACTATTTTATTTTTAAGATCATTTCATCGGGTATTGAAAGGGCTAGATAATTCCGTTATCACACTGGTGTCGACGTCGCCCGTAATCTTGACGGTTATTCTAAATGAATCACATTCTATCTAGGACGTAGTGACTATTGGAGTGTGTAACTGAAGGTTAATAATTTGATGGGAATGAGCTCATATTATGATTGCTTTCTAGTAATACCTGTCGATGCCAAAAAAGCTCATATAATGTATGACTGTTCTAAACAGTTTAACGCATTTATTTAACTCATAATTGACAAAGATAGTTACTAACAAACAGTATTAGCCCGACTCTTTCTGATGAGATATGTTGCTTTCAGTTGTTAAAGAGATTGCGCTATATTGCTGTTTCAAACGTATGCATGTATCATGCACGAAACAAGAAAACACACGTGTATGCCTCGCATTCCCGAATTTCCGTTAGCAATCCTTATATACTTATGTTGACTGGCCCGTTAGTCTCTTCAAGTCCATTCACCTGCGTTGACTCATGCTCAACATTTGCCAGGCCACATGGGATAGCTTTGGCCCGGTCTGAGCTTTCTTCTATTGAGTAGCTTCCAGGCCAATGATAACCTCTGTGTACCCACTTTCTCATCGAATTCTAATGGACAAAGCACGTAACTTGAACGCTTTATTGAGGACTTTTCAAGATCAAGGTGTAACCAAGTTTTAATATTATTGGGACAAATCTCATTATAACATTCACAACTTTCAAATGTCTGCATGTGAATTGTTTAAGCGGCTGCAGCCTGTGACATATATCGTGAAACTGTGAGAATTACCGGCTACCGGAGCCATTGGTGCTTTGAAATGTAAAATACGACAAATGCGTTCAATTTTATTTCATAATATAATTGACCAAAATATTTCATTCATAGTTTGCCTCCCGATTTATATAGAAGGCTGAAAGGGTCAGGTGGAAAAATATATGAACACTTTCATTGCTTGAGCCCCACACCTAGTCACCATGAAGCCACAAATAATAATTGCTGATGATTAGAATGGAATCTTTGGGCTTTTATAGCACTTATTACAATAAATATGACATTGACGCACTTATAACACGCGGTATTTATACAGCATATATCAGGAAATATTATCTAAACACATTGATTTCAAGTACCAGTATGGGAAATAAATTAGTTGCATCACAGGTGTTGCCGATTGTAGAGACCTCCCTATAATCGGGCTAAATTGGTAACGTTTAGTTGTCTTTTCTTTAATCGCACATTTCTTTGACACCGCGCAAAACAAATGGGGCATTTCATCTTCGAGATAAACGTCGTCGAAATCACAAATCACTATTCAGCTTGAAACAGCAATATTGACCTGGGCTATTGCTCTACGTCAAGCGTTATCTGTATCACACCAAACTTCCACCCGATCTTATATCATACGTACATCATTTGAATGTGAAGCACAAAATCAGATTCAAATACTGACTTAACCATAGGTCAGTAATATTCTTGAGAATATGGCCACAAAACCGAGCAACTGTATGCTATGGGTTCGAATACTCCCTTATGTTAGGTTTACATTGTATCATATACAAAGAGAAACCTTAAAGTTTCACTCGGTCGAACATTATCGACTTTCTTCAGTGGTCAACTCTTCAATGACCGAATCCTTTCTACTATTGAAAATGACATTGAAAGAGTCTATGATTCATATATTTGACGACACGTGATTAATGGACTAAATATCAAATGTGTGCGTAGTTACTCGTCACGGTTCCTTTGCATATGTATATTTCTGTACGTAAAGTAAAGGGGCTGATATTTTTAGACACCAATATCTATAACTAATCGATGATTTGGTGTTCCTAATACAATGTAAGGATCACCATGGTCATTGTATCAACCGGACAACAATAAAATTACAATTACCGAGAGCTTAGTATTCTGATAGAATTTACCAAAATAGACCCAGAAATTATAGCCCAAAACATTGCAAATTGGTGAATAATTGCTTCAGCTAAAACACTTTTGGCATAACAAAGCTTGTTTAACGTCTGCGCTGATTGAATTCTGCTCGATGTAATTCTCTCCTCTATGACTACCAATGCATTAAATCGGCCATTAAATTACTCCCAAATCGGTTATGTCAAGGCTGAAAGAGCAAAATTGAAGATAAGGGCGAACGTGAACTGCTTAGGAAAAGTCAAAACCAATTAAGTCACGTGATAAATATACTTCATTTTCTTGTGAAGCTGCTGGAATCGACCACTGAATAACTAACTTGCAATAATCTTGTATTCTGATATAAACGGATATTCTTCTGTGATATGTTGTGCAAATATCTCAATTAACGCATAGCCCCTAACTATTGATATCCCTCACCCCTACCATGTGACTCTGTTTGCATATAATCTGTATAACCTTTTCGATCTGTGGCTTTTGTCGAATGCCAATATAACTGACGATGGCTGTGTTTGTCAGCTGCTCTTGATTTTGGCGAAGTTCCGTGTGCTATCAAAGTTGACACAATTAATAGCTGGAATTTCATACAGCGTCCATGTGAAATTGAATGGACAATGCTTATGTGGATGAAAGAGTTTCGTCAAGTTTCTTGTTCTGTCAATTGCGTTGATGCCTCCGGCGCCTTGAGCACCATTAACTCACCACCAAGCGTTGTTTTGCTGGCAAAACGACATCGTCTGGTCATCGATAGTCTTTACACCGGAAATATGATGCATTCATAGAATGAATATTCCGAGCGTTACCTAGGCGACAATCTCTGTTTTGCCAAGGACGACACAAAATTATTGTTATAATAACAACGTGTAGCAATTAATCTTATGACATCCACGTATTGTGCTTCAGATTGTCCTGTTTTAAGCCCACCATTCACACGACAACTCAAGCATGATGGTTATATTCAATGGGTTCACAAGAGATTTATATCCAGTTTGGCAACGAAAACAAAGAAAGCTATTCCTCGCGCATTGGATAGATGTTTGTCGTTATCCCTCACCACAAACGTGACGTTATGTTGGTTAAGCACTGCAAGGGCCGAATCCTGCAGCAGCCTTGTCAAACTGCTCATGGTATAGAGAATTGATGAACAGTTCAGGGTATATCAGCTCTACCTCAGTATATATGAGTTACTATGGACATGTCAATTAATGTGTGGTAAGACACAAAACGCCACTATTGATGGTTCTTCTCTTTTAACCTCAAATTGTGTAAGAGCATATGACTTAACTTTCTTAGCTACTTAAATCATCGTATTGGAGCTCAATAAGTGGACAATTGCATCAACATATTGCTGTTCAATGTAGACATCATGGTTAAATTGCGCCTTTGCTGGGCAGTTACCTGCACATATCTAAACTTGACCCGTATTCTACTTTATTGGAGGGAAACACTGTCTGCTTCATCTTTCTGGCAGCATCAATTGTTTTCATTATGTCTAATGACCAGACGTTATGTAATGGTATACAACGTGTCATTGCTGGTGTGGTTCTGTTACAGATCAATCAGTCGATGGGGTGTTCGTTTGCGTAAAAATCCACTGTCACTGATTGCGGTTAAGCTCAGCTTCGATACGAGTATAGTTTACTTTTAGTCATAACACTGTCTTATCGACCAACTGTAGTATAGAAGAGTACAGGCGTTTAGAGGCATGTTAATCAATTATTGTTAAACATTACTTACTGTTAGTCTCATCGGATTGTTTTTACACCGCTGTTGAAGACCTATTTGATCAATTCGTTCGATTTACTTAATATTCAATTCTCCAAATATTATGTGAAATTGATACAACAAACAATTTGGTGGTACAAGTGTAATAGAATCCGAAAGACCTTAAGTTTATATTTGGAATCATTCAACATTTGCCTCAAGCTGATTATAGCATTACCACGACACTTGCGTCATGCATTTGTTGCCATATCATATATGCAACAAAAACATCATATCAATGAAAATAAAATGGGCGATTCGAACCCTACTTTCGGGCTCGTGATTGTTTAGCGATAACTCATATTATCTGATGTAAATGATCACAATGGAGCGAAATAAGCCTTAACATTTGTGAGTATTTGCTGGCCACAAATACACAACTCGTCGTCTGAATTGGTTGTGACCATTATGCAGCGATATATTTCGTTGGAATAATAGCACAATTAGCCATGCTGCCTAATTTGTTATGACATAGAATGCACGACGTTATAATTAGCAACGCGATATATAGAAAATTAGCGGTGGAGGTAATCATTGTTGGCAGCACAATGAGGTCATCCTTATCCCCACAGGTTAAAAATGTAATATAGCTTACTTGTGACAAACATGAATTCTGTTTATTTATGTTCTGATCTTATCGTGTATAATAATATCATCAATAATTTTGCCCTCGGCTTTCTTCATAGTTAGCATCCCTGGGTCATTACTCGTCCTTATCGCCACAGTTAACGACCGGAGAGGCACCGAAGAGCCGTTTCATCCCACTATAAATTGCTGATATGACAGTTATTTTCACGCCATAGTCCAATACATAACCTCTTGTGTCACGGTTCAGACTGTTTGCAGACATCTCTCCACCACAATTATACAAAATGGTTGCAAGGTTAGACCTGATATAATTGCAAAATATGCAACCGTTGTTATTCTGTATATAGTGGCAGTACAAATTTAGGAAACGATTGAATTGTTGGCAACTGATATCGCAAAACACATATTCTAACATCCAGGTAACACTTACAATTTGAGGTAATTTTTGAAAAGAAACAAGGCAAGCCATCATTCAGAAAAGTGCAATGCAGTACACTGGGTAGATTCTGTTTAGCTTTGAAAGCATTTCTAATTTGTATTTAGTAGTTAGTGGCATCGCAGTAAGGGGGATCCCTTTGTCACAATATAAGAAATAAGTTAGTTAACTCACAGACAACACAGCATATTGCTGCTACAAATAAAAAAAATCATCGTATGCAAACAACAAAGTGCTGAGGATGGATGTGACTTATTCATCTGCATTGCCGTAAATTTGGGATGGAAGCAATAGTTGGCGATCAACACAGATATTGTTTGGGGCAGAACAATACTCGAGCCAATAAGCTGATTGGATTCAATGCTGCATGAGACATATAACAAGGTTCGTGAAAGGATGAAGAGTCTGTTCGGCTATTGTAGAATGCATAGATATGGCGTCCATGAAGTATATTTGCAGCGAAATCACATGTCTTGTTGCACTTCGTTAAGTTATTGATTGCTATAATTATGCAGCACTGTGCCCATTACATTAGTATTTAAAGCAAACAATGGAGAACCTTAATGGTAATGTTAATATTGATTTTATTTCCCTTTCAACAACGTAGTGATATCGAGACCGTTATGTATGATGATGCGGGAACAGCTCATATTGAGTGCAATCGCCTAGACAGGGCAGCCGCTAGCACGAAGATACAGCACAATACCATAAAACGTTATTACCCGAGTCGTGAAAGCCAGCTTTCACACTATGGGATGGATCCAGAACTAACCGAGAAGAAATTTTATGAAAATTTGGTGCCTTGTTAATGCAGCACCTGATCACTTCCGGTTACCGAATCATATAATATGTTCCAGGTAAATCACTTAAGTATTGTACTTCGCAGTCGAGTCACCCTGACCTCGGTTATGACAGTCAAAATGTTCAGATATATTGTAAATTAACATTATCAACAAAGCAACAGAAATATTCACATTTTATAATTTTGAACCCAATTTATATCTATCTATTTGCAGTGATGCTGTCATCTACCAGATAAATGTTTAAAATCAGTTCGGCAACTAAACGAAATCCCAACAACCTCGTTAAGTCTTGGAGATTGGGTAGCAGGTGCCGTTTAAAAGAGCATAAGAAGGGCTTGTGCTGCGTTTATGGTGATCTGAAAAAAATATTGATAAAATCTGGCGATGTAGCTAACGTTCTGACGAATGCCTTATATAGTTTAAATTTTGAAGGGTATAGAAGCCCAGCTGAGTTGATTTGAATATGCCATTATAGATGTTTTCAACAGTTTGGAGTAGTGGGTCAAGTTAAGTGTATATTTTCATGAAGCAGACACTTTCAATAATTCTATTAATTGAACGACAGTCGTTGCATCGCATTTTAACTTTAATGCGCCACAACATTGAACAAAAGCGGATTGCATCGTTTTAATTGGGTGGTTAGAAAATGAGGCCCATTGCCATTGATGTAGTGACCAATGTAGAGATCAAACACAGGTTACATCAGCGTTTTGTCAGTTTCACTGCCAAACATCACAAGGGATTATTAGCTGATCCTCGTCTTGTTCTATCGTTCCACAAAACACCAAACGTTCTCATATGTTTACGGGTTTCTCGGTAGGTGTTGCAAATGTTCAGTTTTATATTGTCCGATTTTTTGGCGGTTAAATTAATTGCTGATTCTGATTGTAAAATGCTGCATTACTTATTAGAGTAGCACCGTATTTCAAACCAGAGGTTACGGGGTTAATCCAAAGGTGGGACTAAAGGCGGGACCGACGGCTTATTTTGTATTCGAATCACAAGTTTAATATCGTTCCGTTCTTTGAAAAGGGATGTATTCGAACCGTGGTCAACACAAACACTGTCCCACCGGGTTTCATAGCCCGGTCGCGGGAGCGGGTTTCAGCACACGTGGGGACTGGAACTTACAGGGAGATGTCCCTGAATCAGAGTTATTCTCATCAATCACCGGTGCCATATCATCTCCCAGTTGGGAGTGACGCAAAACATAGAAATACAATACATATTACATTTGATGCTCCTTAGAGGTTGTAACATATGTCACTCTGCCATCCGCTTTCATCCATAATAAGCAGCCTCGACTCATTCATTCTCCTTATCGCCAGTGTAGTTAGTGGCTGGGGATGCAGCAAAGTGTGATTATGTACCTCTCTTTAGGACTGATATGACAGCTTATATGTCACCACGGGCTTGTATTGTCAGACATAAGTTCTAACCAAAGGCAAAAGAAAGGTGAAACGTTTCTAAAGGGGGTAGCCTATATAATCTTGTTCTGAGTACCGGATTATAGTCGGTTAATTTGGTGTCGGTCATCGTCAAGCACAGGTAAAATGTCACCTAGAGGAGAGGTGCATGATGATTGAAATATGAAACAGGCAGGACCGCAGAGAAGCCACGAATTGCATATAAAATCGGCAATGAGTTCTTATGTGGCTTCGAAAAATAAAAAGAACCAATGTTTGGTATAATATACGCCGATATATATCGGTTGTTCTTGTCTATTAATACAATCATCAAAAGAATAACACTCACTTCGTTCATTATTTTAGATTTATCCATTTTATCGATACCACCTCTCTTTAATACGCGTATATATGTATTTTGTATCCTCAAATGAACGTGATACCTTAAATATATGTGTGTGGATAATGTTATTTGATGAAACACTAAGCCAAACCAGGAGTGTGGTTTGTTTTACACGGTCATTACGTATGGGTCAGTGGTTGAAAGGGGTGAATATTGTGGCTCATCGGGAGCACGACAAGATAACCGTGCGCTGGGCCGCCATTATTTTCTGAGCTAACCAGATTATCTTGACACTGGTGCAGTCAACTAGAAACCAATATTTCCTCTATTGCTGATTTGTTTGGAGATTTCTGAAAACTCGTCGCAAAGGATCGGCAAAGGATCAGCAAAGAACACGTGATGAAATCGAAAGAACACATGATAAAATCGAAACATAAGTCGCCGTTAACGTCGCAATTTGCCATGTTTCACTAATGAGTTATGCAAAGCTAATCTTGGATATTGCTTAAAATTCGTCATCATTTATGTTTTCAAGAGAAACAAGGTATTTATTTCGCTGAAATGTATTGAAAGTACTATTTCTCGGTCATGCAACATGTCACTTACAATACCGTTGCACAGTATTAACCGCCATCGTCTACCAACAGTTTTGCTAAGCAAATAAATCCTGTAATGCTGACATTTACTGCTGTATAACACTAATGCGTGCCGCACCGGCGCCGCGCACAATAGATAGCGATCTACTATGCCTTATGCATAAAATGATCCTGGTCGATTAGAAAAACCTTTGGCTTTCTTGGAACATCATCGACAACCATCATAAATTACCAAGCATCATTAAAAAATGGCCATTATAAGAATCGGTACGGATTCGCTTAAATGTCTCTTATTCTTTGCACAGCCTAATGCGTAATTAAATCGCCTTTCACATTTCTTATTCGAAGTTGACAGAATTTACCCGTTGGAATGCAAATTGTCAGTAGGTAACCTCATTATCTTTCTCGCGGCATTGAAGACAACCCTTCGGAATATGTGTGCTTTAGTTTAACCAGTAAACACACGTAGCACTTACTGAGACCCGACGAAGGTATGACAGCACAGATAATTTGTTGTATTACAGAATCACCACCTGAAGTCATTATGTAAGCAGCAAGCTGAAGGATACAATGGGCATCATCTTACTTAGATTGTTACAAAGCGGAGACAGTGTGCCACGTGACAACCATGACAGCGTGATGGCGAGAGCACCCGTAAATGTCAATTAGTTCATTTGTGACCTACTCGAGTCCCGTCACTCCCGCATCTCGTTGCTAGATAATTGGTAATCAATTGAACAATCAACCTACAATTCTAAGGCACCATGTAAAGTGATTGGTTCACATTAATCGGTTCTGCCTCAGTGCTCCCATATTTCCATTAACAAACCTCAAATAAGGGTTAAATTGACACTCCCGTGGACTCCGTTAAGTCCCTCTGACAGGGTAGAATTATTCCCAACGTTGGACAGGAATACCAAGTACCAATGTGCCATTATCTTATTGAATACAAATGGAGGCTTCATGCAAGTCACGTACTCTGATGCTCTATTACATGAATTACCCGCAGCGCGTCATCCTTGAATCAGACGATGGGGCTTTGACAGACTGTGATTATCCTGTTGCTTTGCTTTACTATCATGTGTCTCTACCACAGTAGTTTTACTTATGTTATTACCACAAAGAAACATGGCAATCTAATATGGGAATTTAGTAAATTTAAATAAATAAATAGTGTACCACAAGAATTATCATGATAAATTGTTGACTAACGATTCTCACTGGTTAAAAAAACGCAAGATATTTATAAAGCAAGCAAACCTTCACTGAACGATTCCTAGCAACAATCTTGAATTATATTGGTAAGATCGATACCAATTGGTAGTCTCTGAAATAAATAATTCCTCTGCAGTGGCCAACCGCTTACATTTGACGGGAAGTGATACACAGACCAAATAGGATCCGTGACCGACATGTTACTCGGCCCAGTGTTAATAGACACCAATGATCTGGTGTTTCCAATACCACGAAAGGTTATCACAGAGTCATTTTAGCAGTTTGTGCTAGTATGAATTTAACTTTCACGCCATTGTCGGCTGGTCCTCAATGAATACAAATGCACTGAACTAGCCATCAAATCATACCAATTTGCTTAGGTCAAGGCTCAAATGGCAAAGCGTAAGATGAGGGCGGGCGTGGGTTGTTTAGCAATAGTCCAAACCAATTAAGTCACGGGATAAATATACTACAGTGCCGTGTGAATCCGCTGAAATTGAACAGGTAATAATACTGTGATATTCTGATCTAAACGGATATTCGACTGAGTGTTATTACTCTATTTCATCTACCGACACTAATCCACCACCCTCACCATCGTCGAGAACCCCTTCAATCACGAAATGTTCACCAACTATGTTACCAAGTAAACATTTGTTTTAGATATTAATTCGCGATGATAACGTTCTGGACCAGATGTGTGCATCAGCCATTCTGCCCGTTCCCTCGCGAACAGATTTATGAATGGAGACATCTATTGCAATAATAACGAGTAACGATTACACCGGCGACATGCAAATACAACGTGTTCATTAAAGCGCCGAAATGCCTGAACGCAATCAGCCATCATGCCTTTTGAATTTTTTCCACAGATTGCATAGCGTTATAACTAATAGTAACAAACACTCAAAAACGACCTATTGTTCATTTTGCCACTATTACCACATTCATATATGATGTGATGGTAAACATCTACGTTGAGGTATATAACATCAATAATTCACTCAGGCCCAAAGTTTTGACGGTCGCTTATTATTATAAGATAGTTCCGCAATATAAATTAGCAGATTTAATCGTGTCCAATGATGTCATAGAAAATATTGCCGGTAGGTTTCGTCATACTTTTCACCCACAGCCCATTCCATTTTCCTAATCGTCACAGTTAACGACCGGAGAGTACAAAAGAGCTATTTAATCCCATTCTAAATCGCTTGATTATGCATACCTGCATATTCCCCCCGCTAGGATTATCTTTTAGCTAATTGGAACACTTGTAAGATGCATATTTACTGCGTTTAAAATAACGTTTTGCGGGCAAATTCTATTGAGCGCGTCAATCATGACACATTATATATCCTTCGTTATTATTTAAGGAACGAGCGAATGAACCCATTGACCTTATGAACTATTGCTAAGGTCAATGAAATTGAATATTTTACACCTATTAATAAGGTGATTGCTTACCCAAATGCAACTTTATATTGCACTATGTGCTTCTGAAGGTTACTCCAGCACACACCCATCAGCCGAATTCAACTGTCTTAAAAATGGATACACATTGCCAAGGAACTATAAAATGCACACGTCAGGCACTGTATATCACATGCAGCAATAATGCTCTGTCAAAGACAAATAAGCTGAACAGAACCGACATACTAATCGTTTCTGATGTTTAATTTAGTGACAACAGAGTTATTATCAACGAGGGTCCATATTCATAAAGAAGTTTAAGTCCGCCATGCAATTTACCGTTAATCGTTTCCACATTAGTATTTGTGATAGTTAAGACCACGGCGTTATTTACTCAGGTGACAAATTTGCAATACGTTTATTCTTCATCTCAATGCCACATAATCTCTTATCAAGGAACATTCAAGAAATTTCCAATCCATGAATGTTAAAATAATGACATTGATTCAAAGTTAAGAACCTGAATCGACTGTATCGTTAAGCTGCCTAACAACGCTGAAGCTGAATTGATAATTCTACCGTAAAATGACAAAAATACGTTATCTGAAAATAGCTTATCTCAGAATGTCCAGGGAAAATAACAATAGCATCATATCCACCTCTTCACCATCAACATATTGGTTAAAATATTTACTACTTGAATTTGTACTGACGGTTTGATTTGTCCATAGATTGTGTGTAATAATTAAGAATTTGGACCCGCATTGCACGTTGGAGTAGGCGATGCGGTAACAAGCAAACGGAATATTCGCGGAAATCAATGAACATACATGTCTGAAGCATATATATATATATATATATATATATATATATATATATATATATATATATATATATATATATATATATATATATATATATATATATATATATATATATATATATATATATATATATATATATATATATATATATATATATATATATATATATATATATATATATATATATATAAGTGCAAATTATGGTTCATCGAGCTTGCGCGATTTTAATGAACTTGTCGTAACAATGTCGTAATGATGAATATAGCTTAATTAAATAGCACTACCTAAGCAATATGAATTGGGCAAAGGATATTTTAGCGCGACAGTGGCTAATGCAAAAAAATACGAGTGAATATATTGTTCTGTAAGAATAAAACGCATACAGAGCTATACTATCCATGGTCGTGCATCGACTAATCCCATCGCAGTAAAATCAGGATGCGGCATAAATGGGCAAATGTTATTATTTGATCTGCCGGAGAAATGCGCACACATTAAGTTTTATTTGACATTGATCACATGCATTCCTATGTAAACGGATTAATGAATACGATACTAACAATGAAATAGAATAAACATCACAGTCGTACACCCATACACTCAACAGAACATTCCATACAGCAGCAATTACTGAATAAAAATATGTGACATGAAGGTTTATCGTAGTTAGCCTGATGCACCGGTTTACAATAAGTAGTGGTATCATAGGCACAATATGCACGACAAAAAGTAGGGAGTACTTAACTAAATATGCTACTACTGGCCTCAATATAATATAGAATAAAGCAATAATTCCTACATACAACCACTGGCTCTCGGGCTCAGGATCAGTTCGTTTAGTATTAGGATCAAGCCGATTACCGTTTATCTGTTCTATCAGCACAGCGCAAATCTACTGCACCCTACTGATAATCACTTATCGTTCTAGTGTGCAAACATGCCAGCTGATGAACTAATCTTGGAACTAAACCCGCATATTGATAAATATCACAGTCAAGTACTGCCATTGGCAAGACATACTATTCTGCATAATAAGTGGACTTACAATATTCTTTAAAACTTTAAAGTTTTATTTATTTCCGCTCGTCTTACCCGAGCAGCGTACCCTGGGTTATACACGCAGTCTGTTGATATGCAATGACGAAAATATGCACAGCACTCGTTGAACACAAAAAGACTACATAGCACAAATCTGTAAACTTCAATTGCATAGTAGCCACTCATTTTTGATACTCAAATGAATAGCACATACACATTTAAAAATCATATCCCCGCCGCCTTCTCCACTTTTATCAAAGAAATTTGTAAATATGCACATACATACATACATACATACATACATACATACATACATACATACATACATACATACATACATACATACATACATACATACACAGACATACATACAGACATACATACATACATACATACATACATACATACATACATACATACATACATACATACATACATACATACATACATACACATACATACATACATACATACATACATACATACATACATACATACATACATACATACATACATACATACATACATACATACATATACATACATACATACATACATACATACATACATACATACATACATACATACATACATACACATACATACATACATACATACATACATACATACATACATACATACATACATACATACATACATACATACATACATACATACATACACATACATACATACATACATACATACATACATACATACATACATACATACATACATACATACATACATACATACATACATACATACATACATACATACATACATACATACATACATACATACACATACATACATACATACATACATACATACATACATACATACATACATACATACATACATACATACATACATACATACATACATACATACATACATACATACATACACATACATACATACACATACATACAAACATACATACCATACAAACATATATGTACATAAGTGCATACATTCATACATACATACATACATACATACATACATACATACATACATACATACATACATACATACATACATACATACATACATACATACATACATACATACATACATACATACATACATACATACATACATACATACATACATACATACATACATACATACATACATACATACATACATACATACATACATACATACATACATACATACATACATACATACATGCACACATGTATACATGCATACATACATGCATACATCCATGCATACAAACGTGCATGCATGCACGCATTCATACATACTTACAAACATACATACACACATACATTCAAACATATAGATATATACAAACAAACATACTCACACGCAGTTTTCTACCTATGTACTGGCGATGTGAAAGATATATCTTTGTTATGTTGATCATTCACTTACATACTCCTCACTAGATTGGTTCGATGCTCTCTTTTCTGTTATCAATTGTTTCACAATAATGGTACGGGATCGTTTCCTATGTCTTGTTTGCAATACTTACAATTAAGTAGAAATCTCACCGATATGTACAAACATAACAAAACACAATCAGGTGACGAATACAGGATCACCAACATACCACTAAGCTTTGCATACAATTGTAGGGCGTGGGAAATGACAAATGGGGCTATTCTAGTAGTAGTATGCTTCATATGCAGCAATATTTCGAGGTAACGCACGAAACAAGCAACCAACGTGACCAAGGTTACAATTACCACATATTTATCCAAACATGACCCGGCAGGTATACTGTTGTCGACATTGCACCTTGAGACATCAGAATGACACAAATAGCCCCTAATGCACAACAAAGGGACAATATCTTTATCCGAACTTTGCTGATTATACACGCCTATGTGTCACAATGTGTAAGTAAATAAAAATAAGTGCAGTTGAAAAAGTGGCAACATATAGCTCCGCTCTTCTCTGATATAGACCGGGTGTTGACGATGATAATTCTCGGATACACGAATTGTCCTCAATCAATAGCTAGGTTAAAATAAGATGCTTACATCAAGTCGTCTGGGTCAAACAATTCTAAGGATACACCAATCACATTTACAAGACCTGGCACCCCAAATATTAGGACCAGAAGTTTCCAGTCATCCCTTCCACAGTTTATTTTTTTCTGCATAACGATATACAGGTATCCATTGAGAGCATGAGAAGGCAACCATGCATTAGCTCGTGGCAAACTTATACGGCATGAACCCTGCTAGGTAGATGATTAGTATGAGCCAAGATGTAGTTGTGGTCCGCACAATGAGTCCTATAATATCCTGGATCACATATAGCCAAGGAAAATGCCATTCGAACCTCTATTGGATGATTTCTAAATGCTTTTCGTTGCCTCAGTATGTGTGCCATGAGCTTGTGGCCAAACGATGGCTGTGATGAGAATTATGTCAAAAGGATGACCCTAAGGTCCATACAAGGGCACAGTTTCCGGTATTGAAGTGGCGGACGATGTACCCCAAACATCACCAAAAAACAAATTGGAAATTCCCCCCCAAGTAAATAATCAGTTATCATGATTTCTCAATAGGCTTTACGTGGGACAGCATTCAATATTACGCGGTGTGTATTAACGAACAATGCTATTGAATGTATGACCAGGCGTATGATATGAAAGCGACAAATGATTTAGCTGTGTGGCACATCATTCTTGTATTACTTAATAAAGGTAGTCATTATAACGTTATAATCGTGAGCTCGGTATTTATTACTTACCCAGGGGTTGAGAGCACAGCCATATACTGGTTTCCTACAATGCTGTTGTCATGCATACGGTAGGATTTACAATAAGGATAAAGTATTTTGTTGGTATTCACATAAAAGTTTATAATGGTAACTATTTGTGTTAAAATATTTACCGAATTGGTTGAGACATTTCAGGGGCGTGGAATATTCCGGTAATTGCCAAGAGTAGTTCTGTCCTGGGGTTTGGCGCATGCGACTGTAGAAAAGATTACTTTGACACTCGATATGTCAGCGAATTCAATGTATGGATATTGCATTGTTCGCTCTAAACAAATACACAGCAGGTTTATTTGACATTTTCGTTAGTATGAGTAGGCCCTGACATGCAGTTCGTCCATAGATTATCCATACAATGCACATAAGCTGAATATTATTCATGCAATATCCTTCCCAGTTTTATCAATGAACCAAAGGCAGTCTTTGATACAATATAGTCTTTGTATGCGCCAGTGTAATCGCTGATTTATAACAGGACATTACATTCGCCGGGAGGAGTTAGACCCGATTTTGCAATGTCAAGCTTTGGCTAATAATGTCATGACAATGCCGCTGTAATATAACATCACTGCCTATCTCTGTAGCCAATTAACAGTGTCATACTGCCACTGCCAATAAGCAGCGTCATACTGCTACTGCCAATAAAACAGTGTCATGATGCCACAGCCAATATACGACACCATACAGCCACCAAGACCTTAAACTGCGCTACGAGAGGTCACTGTGATTGGCAATAGTGTAAGTTCTGCCAGCTCGCCCACCGTCGGCGCGACCATACAATTGCCACTGCCAATATGTAGCAACATATTACCGCTACCAATACAGTTTATCCACTCGCATAATGCAGCATCATAGCGTCTTCATATAGTTCATGTTGTGCAAAATAAATTCCCATGACTTTTTTAACTGTTCATTGTACAATATCTACCTTAAAGGTGTTCCAGTGACAAAGCAAAATGACCCCATACCATCGTTCGAAGCAGTTCTCAGTATGTTTTCTATTGTTGTTTAATCACTTCCACTTGTATTGCACATGACGGATGTAGAATACCTCCTAGGATAAATATGCATACAGGCCGAAGCGTTAGCCAGCGTCATTATAAAGAAGTGACAAATCATGACATGTAAGCAACGTACATTTATTTGTATCAATGCCTCATTAAGCTGAATGGATTCAATTTAGCACGGGAATTCACGAGCTACCCGAAGTAATTGCCACTGCTTGAGTATGCAGTAAATGGCGCATTGGTATCAGTGTCTGCTTAGATTGAGGCTAATGTGTCGTTAGGGTGAAAACCTGCATACCTCGAGCATCTGGATGGTTGAATGACGCTTTGATTTCAGAATTGGGGTAATTAGAGAGTCAGTTCAAGGGTTTAACAGCACGCCATCAGTGGCATTACATTGGGCTACAAACGTAGGGTAAATACGAATATCTAGGAAGGTTATCGCGAACATCGAACTTTCTATTGGTCTTCGGAACCATGGTGTTATTACACCCTTTTAATAAATGAACTTCAATTTGAGGGCATCACATTTAAGTGTCGGGAAGTATTTTTGTCAATATTTGTGCCTTAAAGAAGAAAGGAAACCCGACAATAACAGCTAATATTGTGTTCTTGCAGATGGGAGTAAAAAAATATGATAGCATTTTTTTTAAAAAGCCGCAGAATGCATAGCGGATAACGCCTTAACGTATCATCAACTGCTTTGCTTCGCTGCCCCCATACCTTCGCGATGTTGCACTCACTGCCATATGCTCCCTGACCAACCATCGTCTCGAAGACATTCCAAAATTTTTGATTCCGTTGATTATAGTCTAGAATGCCAAAGATATCCTACTAGTTCAATTGAGAAAAACCCCATTTAGCTGAACGAATTCCACGAACATGGTACTATTTTACAAGATACGGGATGTATTGTGTTAAGTGTCATAAGGGTTGATGGTGCATGCAATGCAATCATTCTAGTAATATATCACCGCCTTGAAATAAAGGCCCCTTTATTTAGGTGACATGATGCGATTTGCTGGGTACATAGTCTAGCCTTTAAAGGTTGTTCCTGGCTAGAAATGCAGCGATATGAGATGTTAACAAAGTTAGCATAAATTAGTAATAAGATGTCAATTATGACAATGGGCTCTTGATGTGCCACATCATAAATCATGTACACTCCAAACGTGCACATATTACTATACCTACTCACTACAACATCCCATTAAACAAGAGGACACCAGCATAAGCCGAAAAGACAGTGCTTCGTAAACTGGTGAATTGTTCACCCAAGCGTTATGTTACACATGATATTTTCTGACAGCGACTCGAGGATAGCGAATGACACTGAAACTTTTTTAATTTTGGGTCCCTGCCAGGTCGTCGGTACATTCGGAACATTAACAGACTTAAATATGCGATAACAACACCAATAATAAATTTACGCTAAAAGTTGTCCATATGTTTATTATTTCCAGCAATCTGATAAACGCTATTCGATAATGATATGTAGTTGAATATATAAAGCACCATACAAGTCATATATTAAGCAAACAATGCTCAACGATACATATGATACTTCCAAAAACATACAATCTATATCGAGAAACAGTAGACTGTTTGTTTTGAGTTTGCCCTTAAGATGGTTTTAAATATTCTATAACCATATATATTGATACAACGGCTCTAACAGTAGTCCTCTAAATATATGAACCCATGGCATTCTTTTGCGATATTAAAACTGCTTCTCTGTAGCTGTAAGAGGGGCGATTGTCATGTACGCGATCGGGAATGATTCAGAAGCTGACACGTTTGCCTCGTCCAAATATATCAACGCTAGATTGTGCTTTGTCGTGTCCGAAAAATGTTATCCACGTGACTGCATAGTTTGCCATATTTGTCTTCAAAGGGGCATTTTTACAGCCCCAATACACCCATGATTTGTTTTTATTTCAATCGTTGGTTACGACCAAGAAAAACAGTAGTACAATTGGCGTGATTCTTGCGACCTGTCGGGATCATCGGGATAACCCTGCCACGATGGATCACAGAGCAAACAGGATTATCTTAACTGATGCAATAAAGTATGAAATTTCTATTTCCTCGCTCGCGCTGGTGGTGACCTTTCTGACGTTGATTTGCTATTAAGCAGTTGCCATGAGTAGCTCCCAGCGAAGGGATAGTCGATACCATCCCTATTGTTAGAACAAATTGGCCGATCGACTGGACCTTTATGGCCGACAAACGTGCACGCGATAAATAGCTATCTAGTGGATTATTAACCAAGCAAATCGACTTGCCGTTGGACCCAAGCATATCTCTTTGTATGATTCAACAAACGACACGGTATTTTATTAAGCCATTGCTCAAGCTATTCTCATTTTTCCTTATGACTCATACATTTAAAAGATATGCGTTAAGCAATATGTTATCAACAAACCATCAGCGGAGCAACATTTATGCTTAACCTTTGCTCTTGGATTCTGTGACGAGATCAATAATTGCCTGTCAATAATGTGAGACAAATAATGGTTAAGCTTTATTGTCGAAATAGAAAAGCACACAAAACTATCATGACGTCATATGAGCGATTGGTTCATTCCGTATCGCCTATGAAGCAGTACGCAGAGTTTGATCATGTAACTCTGTGAGTGGGTTCATATATATATATATATATATATATATATATATATATATATATATATATATATATATATATATATATATATAGATATATATATATATATATATATATATATAGAGATATATATATATATATATCTACATATATATATATATATATATATATATATATATATATATATATATATATATATATATATATATATATATATATATATATATATATATATATATATATCAGAGATCAATCGTCATTACAACTGCACCATATATAATTTGTATGACAGGTATTACGCATTCTGATGTAGGATACCCTTAATTTCGGGCCCTGAGAAGTCATTCGTAATTTACACAGAATTGCCCGTGATTAAAAAAGTTGCAGAACCCCTGTTGCAGAGGTATGTGTCAAGTAACCTTTGCATGCATGCCATTACATTTTCTGTGTTCTGAATGAAATACCTGACTGTGCAGGTAATCTAACGCATCCTTTAACGACTCATAAATTTAACAGTTCGCTCTTGTATGTCCAATTTTGGATTGGATATTACAAGCTTGAACAGATTACAAGACGTTACAATGACTTATCCTATATTACATTGAGTTCGGCATGAAGTCTTGGGCATAAAAAAAAGGCGACAAGTTGCGAAAATTGCATAATGTCCCGCTATCAACCATTTCAATGCCTTTGTATATATCGAATACTTGGGTTTAAATGCAAGAAAATTCCCTGTTTATTTACCCTCAGGTATACCTCTTTAGATTGCGTATTGCCTTCACCACTTGTATAAATGATGGGGATATATAATTTAGCGCAACAGAACGTTATCAGCTAGGCTCCTAGCGCGTGTACATGTCCCAAATCAGGTTGTTATGTTAGCTTGCTGAACGCGTCTAATATTCATCCTCGTTATTGACAATGATTTATCACTGAAAAGCACAACTGACTCGACTGAAGTCTACCGATGTAATGATTTGACTATTTGCGTTGGTATGATGTTGTTTTGAAAAATACTTCGGTGG
Organism: Urechis unicinctus; assembly: GCA_034190875.2. NCBI lineage: Eukaryota > Metazoa > Annelida > Polychaeta > Xenopneusta > Urechidae > Urechis > Urechis unicinctus. The sequence goes on from CM067350.1 coordinate 66,635,899, forward strand.
CATTAACAAAATAAATGTCGGCGTCTGCAATCTCTTCGTTTTATCGTTGCCGATTTTCACACGAGCAGGTTATTGGGTAGCTAATTCAACTGAAGGAGATTTGCATTTTCAACACCTCTTATTGAAGTAGGCTTCATTTTTTATATCCTGTTGGTGCATTAAAAAATTCAACGTTATTTATAGATGAGCGATATTTCGGTACGTCATAATTGCTAACACACGGTGCCCACTTTCAGCCATAGATCTTATATTTACAGCCGAAGTTCTATTCAATGTAATTGCCATGTAATCAATCAACGCAATCATAGATTATGCCACTGGGCGATTTGACCAATGTCTTCGTGACGTACAGCCCCTTGATATTCGCCCCGGCTCTTCTGAATTGCTGAAATAGCCGACTATAAGATTGGAGGGGTGATGGAGGGGGGAGGGGGTGAAGGGCGTAACAGATGTACACAGAGTTACGCGGTTTGCTTGGATGTCAGCCAAACGTGACTTTGTATTTGACAATACAATAATCACAATTAGCTTGCTGCCATGCAGAGTAACTGTTGTATTCGTCCAATTGAAGGGCAACAGTTACCACAAGAGGAACATGTATTATCGTTATCATCACAATTTACACCGCAGATACTCAGAAGCACCAATGCTTTCAATCGTAAATCACCATTGCAACAGCCGGTATCACACTCTCGCCCTGTGACGACCATGAAATGTCAAGGCGAGATGAGCTACTATCACTTAGGGATCACCATTATCATTAATAGACTGATGTGAGCATCGTCTTTACACGTAATGTTGTCAGTGAATTCATGCTGTGTATTATCAGGTGAGCTTTTGCTTTTTTGATGCTCTTCCTATAGAATGACATACCCACTTTATATGTTTATGATAAAACAAATCTTCTAAATATTATGGAATATATGTGGTTATATTCATGCGATTAGTTGTTCGCCGGGTGGCAGGATTAGACGGGCGTTTTGCGAAATTCTTTTTCGGTTCAGATTGAATGGCTAAACAACATCTCGGTCCCGTCACAAATTCAAACTATGCACCGATAACGGATGTTCGAAATCATATGCGCTACATGCAATCTGCATTTGCAACTGCCACCGCTGATGACAACTTATTGAATTGTCATCCCTAATTCACGGCTTGTGTTACCACATTGTAGCAACAAGACAATATGTTATGAACCCTTGTACTATCTTAGCAACGCATGATTGAGGTATTTATAGGTGATAGCAAATTTGAGCCTGAGCCGTATCAGTTGTTTAGTTAAATCAATTGGTATTTATCAGGAATGATTTACCAATAGCCATTGTGCGATTTGTGAACCAATTAGATAAATCCGCCGTCATTGTAATCGGAACTTAGACAGGACTGCCGTTTCAAAAAAAAAATTGGACAATGCTGATTTGCTCAGAAGCCTTTTTGCTTAGCAGGATCTGCCTTCAGAGGGCAATATTAATTACATCTAAGATACAAACCATACCACATGGTGCAAGGAGTCACACATGAAGTGTCTTTTAAGATGACCTTGGGCCAAGGTACGATGGACACTTACAGTTAAATATATGAAATTAGCATTATCCCAATCGTCCTCTCAATGACAATGCTGCACTTGATCTTTAGTCACACTGATGCGTTCCTTTATAACAAGTACACCTTACACCAACAGCACCTAGGCATTGCAGCTTACTGAGAGGCATGAATTGATTGAAATATTCATTAAAAAAAAGCAAAAGCGGTGATTATGTGCAGTCAACAAAAGCCGTACGCCAGGCTACAAACACATCTGGAGGTAAACAACAAAGTATACGAAGTTATATGTTGGCCATCATTGGTCACGTTGCATGTTAATTTGTATGGTTACTTGAATCCAACACTCGTGATTCACATAATCTTGGTGTCCATTGTCAGCTGACACCAAAGCTGTGCACGGCGGTAGTTCCTCTCTGGTCCAGCATCACCGTAAGGACATTATATACATAAACATACAAACATACATGAACATGTATACATGTATATATGCATATATATATATATATATATATATATATATATATATATATATATAGATATATATATATATATATAGATATATATATATATATATATAGAGATATATATAAATATAGAGATCTATAGAGATAGATATATGGATATATATATATAGTACATATATATATATATATAAATATATATATATGTATATGTATATATATATATATCACATATCACATATCAATATATTTATATATATACATATATATATATATCCACATATATATATATACATATAACTATATATACTATATATATATATAGATATATAAAGTATACACATATGCATACACATATTTACTTATATATATATTTATATACAAATATATACACACGCATATATGAACACACACACACCCACACACACACACACACACACACACACATATATATATATATATTATATATATATATATATATATATATATATATATTATATATATATATATATATTTTATATATATATATATATTATATATAAATAAGTAGGTATATATAAATAAGTGTGAATAAATATATATATATATACATATCTATATGCATATATTTTTATCGATTGATATAATCATATAAATAAATATGTACAAAGTAAGTACATCTACATATATAAATAGATATATCAATATATCTACATATATATATTAATATATATATGCATATATATATATATATATATATATATATATATATATATATATATATATATATATATATATATATATATATATATATATATATATATATATATATATATATATATATATATACATATATATATATCTATATGCATAGCCCGAGCGTTTGGCGATAACGTTAAGATATTACTACTACGTGTGGTTATGCGGGTTAAGGTTTATCTTTCGCTGGGCAAGTTTTGGCCACAAGGTTAGGCAACAGAATCAAAAGGCCTACGTCAAACGTCAAGTCAGAGGCTAACGAATCGGGTATATTGCGAATGCATATGACCTTGGATGGAAGTTTACAGCAAGTCGAGGGCGATACTAACGGGGCAAGCAACATCGCCCTGCATTACGCAGTTATTCTCTCTAACTGATGATGATTGATGTGACCCGAGTCGGGGTTTTGTGAATGCGACGCAATCAAATGGAAGGGATGATAACGATTGAGTAATTGTTGCTGCTTGTGTAGGATGACATGCATTTGTTGTTTATTCAGTACAATGGTCATTCATATAAGCAGACCAATGTTTGCAGGAAAACAAGTTTATAAATATATATTGCATTAA
>CM067350.1:66644211-66716711 GCA_034190875.2 Urechis unicinctus
ACCATTCCCTCACTTTGTAATTTTATTGTAAGCTCTGCGTCTGGATTTCATGTTACTGGTGTTATTTATTCTTGGCTATGTGAAATATATTGTAGTTTATCAATATGAACACTGAATATTATACACTGCAGGATTGATGCTCCCTTAGCAATAAATATGATTGTTCAACCTCAAACTGTCCTTTTTGGTAGCAATAATGGCTTACTTACTCATTTGTAGAGACCTCATCTCCAACAGGTCTATCCATTTGAATAGATTCAAAATTGGACGCTTCCAGCTCATTTTTGTTCAGGCAGTTTGCCAGGAATCTTGGATGCTTGGTGATGCATATCCATTCCTCCGTTATAGCCATCACTCTCTCCAAACTTCTGCAACACACTCTGGCTGTGTCCATTGGGATGCAGTGATGACAGCTACACCTAAGTTAGAGAAATAATTAAAGAGTCATTGTAATTTTATATTTGTGGTACAATGAATGAATGGAAAAGGAAAATACTTTATACACTGCATGCAAACATCTGTCCACAATATTAAATGTGCTGAGGGTACAATGACAAAGCTACATACGCTAGCAGAGGAATATTTGTTGTAGTAGTTAGGTCTGTCAACATACCATCCTCAACTCACAGAATGTGTAAATTTATTGGGTAATTGATACTAACGATTATGTTTTACCAGTTAACATAGTTCAATAAAGCTTGAGAAGGGTATTCTTAAACTCCCCATTCGTCGAAATCTTTTGTGGATTCTTCATCCGAAGCGGACTCTTGAGTTAGAGCTCCCGGTATCATTTCGAAGTGTGATTTGGATGATTCAACTCCCGCCCGTATTGGCTCAAATAAATAGTCATGAACATAATTTGCCCCAATGTTATGCTATGGGGTCTCGTAATCTTCATCAGACGACGACATGGCTTCATGTAAATACGGTGTAATCTAAAAATCCAAACAATCGCTTTTCACTTCGCCCGCTCGCTGTCAAATTCTCCCGGAGGCCGCGCAGCAGGTATGACGTCACGCAACCTGACCCTAGCGCCAACTGAGCCAAAAACATCGAGAAGATGGCTTCGTATTTTTTTTTTATATATATATATATATATATATATATATATATAATATATATATATATATATATATATATATAGGTTGATATATATATTCCACAGTGAGGTTGGTCCACAGTGAGGTACTCATATTGTGTGCAAGCTTCCTATGGCGGAGCACACGGTCATTTAGCGTTTGTGTCACCCATCGCGTGAATTACACGGCTGTAGTCGATGTGCATGAGGTGAAGGTTCAGTTACAGGATAATAAGGGAAGCCTATTGGACAACCGTGACCTTAATGTGAGTGGTGTCCTTGAATTCACAAGACCTCAACAGAACGAGAAGGATCCAGACCTCTCTGGAAATGCAAAGAAAACCTTTGTAGTGGATAAATCTGGTGAATACTATGACTGGAGGCCTTGGCATACGAGGCAACAAAATACGTCGGCTGCGTGATCCCATATCGCCAAAGGATGCAGCTAACAGACAGTATGTTGATCTCCAGAAATAGGAAGCCATCAGAAAATAATTACTTACCATAATTACTCTTTGGGCTGAATAAAAGTTGGCATTAGTGGGCATGCGAGGGCGACGGGTGATGCAGACGATTTCCAGTGACCTATTTGCTGGATTTCTTTCTTGGAAATCCCTACATAGCAACCGTAGTGGCTGCCATCATGCAAAGCTATGACTGATAGTTATAGACCACAGAGACCAGCCAAGGACAGGGATGGATACAAAAGCGGCTGACAAGACCTGTGAAGACTATACAGTAAGGAATTTTGTAAAAGTTAGGAAGATACAGTTATCTTCAATAGATAGCTGATGCAACTGCATGGAATGTGTGACGTCTGGTCTATATTTTGCAATGCATTCCCAAATCTCTACAAAGATGAAAATATCACAATATGCTAGGCAGAAATGAAAATATTGAGGCACGAATCAATGATTCAGAGTCGACCAATTTATGGAGCGCGAAGGAAGTAACACCCAGGCCCGAGGTTACACACACATTGAAGATCCTTAGATAACGAAAGCAGAGGCGGGATCATCAGCAGAACTTAACCTGAGATAATTAGAAATAGCTGATACAGAAGAAAGAATAGAGGTCGAGGCATAAGCGTAAGGGAAACCGTTGTACGATGTACGAAGCAAGAACTGGGAATTCTGCAGGGATACTGCTGTACATCTGAGCCCAGATTGCTTACAAAATGTAAAAAACTGCGCAATGGATCTTGTATATAACTGAAGGGTGTCAGCATATAAAACGGCTTCCAAGAGAGAGGAGGTGACTGTGAAGAGGAATGTGAGTACGAATCTTGTTGAGAGAGTTGTGCTCCGCGAATTTCCCACAATTAGGAAACGACACAGTGTCAGCAACAGTATTTTCCTTGACAGGCACATTCTCAGCAAGAATAAGGCTATAAAATAATGTGAATGTGAGACTGAGCCATTTTTGATTGACTTTTGAATTTAGGTTAATAATAACTTGAACAATGACCATGTTATCACAGAACCAACGCGACGATTAGCACGAAGTGAGGACCACATTTGAAGGGACAGCACAATGAGGAACAACACGTGACATTGATAGGCCAACAACCTTGAAACCACCGACGGCAAAAATCACCAGCTTATCCAAGCATTAGACTGTTCAGACTGACTGTGTGATACGGATAGGATGGTGTGGTTTCAAACAGCCACATTCGAAGGAACGGTCGATCTGGAACTATAACCCAACAAGCAAAGATCCGATTAAAGATTGTATTTCTTTCAAAGTGACCCATCAGCGGTACCCAAACTGTGTGAGAAAATCAGTGATTGAAGCAATTGTGCCAAGGCAAACGAGTCACCGTGGCGGCATTATCTACCTGAATGCCATGTAATACGACTACAGAAGAAGGAAGAACTGTTTCACTAGCATTAATAGTCAGATTGATAGACTTAGCAATGGCGAGAATTCCCCGAGACTGGCTACATGTTAGGGAATTATTAGAGCAAAGAAAAATAAAATCATCGAGAATATGTTATACACGAGGATCATGGAATTCGGACTGAAGGGTGCATTGGAGGGAAGAGCCTAAAATATCCGAATATCTAACATGAAACCGAGCATTCCATAGGACAAACAGCTATCAGCATAGAACTTCCCTTGCCAAATAAAACCGAGAAGAGAATAACCGTCAGGGCGAATAGGTATGTATAGGTTGTATGTCGCATTAAACAAATTAAGCACTAACTACCGGCGGAATCAATAATAGATACCACATGGTCGAAATCTTCATACTGAACAGAACCACGAGCCACGAGGAATGGAAATGATTTGCATAAGTCTGAACTATGCCGGAGCTAAATTGAGTGGAGGAAAACCATGGCAGAAAATGGCGATGGATCATATGGTATGATACCTATTGCGCCTCGACCTCTAGAAAAAGCAGGGAATTTACTACAGAAGTTTAAGAGATGGCATAATGCTGGTGACAGGAATAAGTATGTTCCTGGTAGCAAAATGGTTAATCCTGAAGCAGTCTCTAAGCCCAACACATAAATGGCTCCTACCTAGCGGCCCGATGGATGGTAAGGCAAGTACAGTGGTTAATGGCGTACAGACACTAGTATGTTATATGGGGCCAATAAAGGTCGGGGAAACTATGAAAACGAAGAAACAAAAATTAAACAAACTTTTAATAATTGATTGATAAATGATGTAGACTTAAGCGGCAGGGTAACTGCACTCAAATAGGCACATATCAAGACACCCTATAGCACAGATAGTAAATATGCTATAAGTGACAAAGATTCATAAGAAACAGATGCACATGGAAATAAACATAGCTAGATCGAAGTCAGACTACATATAAAACGTGAGCTCACGCAGAAATAAAACGATACAATAGTGAGTGCAAATATATGAAGGCGTAAATCGTACAATATATAACATGCCCAAAGGTATATAAAAGGTCAGAGCCGCATGTGTACATGATAAAGTGAATGATGTAAGAGCCCACAAAGATATCCGAACAAGCCATCACTATACCACTGATACACTGCTCCAGGCGCACGAGATAGAGCAGGCTGCTGTGTGAGTTGACATGCCAGAGGAAGGGAAGCGCATCATATCCTTACAGAGCTGGCACAAGCAGCTGGCATTACCGTATGTTATCACCGTGGAGCCCACAGGCCCTGATCCCCCCAAGAGCAATACGCAGCAGACAGAGGATCATCAGCCATGCAGTTACGGCTATGTAGTTGTCCGGTGCGATGGTCAGACCGAACCTCCTGTGGTGTACAGAAGACTGAACGCTGTGGAGACATTCTTGCGAGCCGTGCAACAGGATGAGCACAAGTTCAAAGCAGTTCTATAAAAGCCTGCTCCCATGCGCATGACGCGTGAGGATAGAAGAGCCCACACTGGGTAACCCACTGTCAAGTGTGTAAAAATGAACCGGGTGGCGCCACTGTCCGCGACCTCTGCCATAGTAAGTACCAAGACAACGGCCGTGCCTGTAGTCTTCCACAACCTAAGCAACAATGGCGGTCACCTTTTGATGCAGGCCGCCAGCAAGGAGGAAGGCAGATCAACTGCATCGCAAACAACATGGAGAAGTACATATCCCTATCGATCGGACGGTTACGCTTCATTAACAGTGGACAGTTCCTCTTAGCCACGCTTGACTAGCTGGTCTCTGCAAATTACCCAGAAGCCTTTGCAGTGACGGTTGAGTATGAGCCTAACTGGACAGAAGGACTTGTTCGGGTGTAGAAACATGGGCGACTAACATGACCTGTATCTGCGAACAGACGTGCTTCGCCTGGCAGAAGTGTTCCTGAAGCAGTACGGGTTGGACCCACTGCTTAAGAGTACAGGTGTGGAGGTAGAGCTATCCACCGATTATGACAAGCACCTGCTCATTGAGAAGGGCCTGTGCGGTGGGATAAGCATGGTGTCGCGCCAGCGACGCTTAAAGACCATAACCTTACGTGGAGGGCTTCGAGAAGGATAAGCCAGCGCGCTACATCCAGTACCTTGACGCTAATAACCTGTATGCCCCAAACATGATTGCACCACCTCAACCCGCATGGTCAGCAACAAATTATGCTGATCTCATCGCTCGATGCGGAATTTTTATGATCTGTCAGTATGATCTGATGACTTATGGATATCATTCTGCACATGTCCTACAATTTTGGCATATATATTAGACTCTTATGTTTCCATTTATATCTTAAGATATGGTTAAATATTCCCAAATATGGTGAACATTTCATTTTATAAAAGCGGTGACCTGGAATCCGACCTCAAGACGCATTCAAAAGTTAACCAACTAACTACGGAAGATCCAGACAAACGTAACATAGCTTGATCGATTTTTTATTGCACGCCTTCATTTAATTGATTTATTGAAAATATATTTCTATGAGGCAATTCTATATATAAAAACCCACAAACGATGAACCTAAATCACTTTAGTGAAAAGATTTTACATATACACTGATCCATGAAATGACGCAACCGTGGTAAGGGTCGCTGAATTTATAATGCGATTTGTCGCGATGAATAACGATTAATCTCTCTTTAATATCATTAGCAAAGCGTATACTCATTGATAAAGATAGAAGTAATAACCCGGCAAGTGGCTTTCATAATAAAGATAGAAGTAATAACCAGACAAGTTGCTTTAATAATAAAGATAGAAGTAATAACCCGGCAAGTGGCGTTTATTATAAAGATAGAAGTAAGTACCCGGCAAGTGGCTTTCATTATAATGATGGAAGTAATAACCCGGCAAATTGCTATCATAATAAAGATAGAAGTAAAAACCCGGCAAATTGCTATCATAATAAAGATAGAAGTAATAACCCGACAAGTTGCTATCATAATAAAGATAGAAGTAAAAACCCGGCAAGTGGCTATCATAATAAAGATAGAAGTAAAAACCCGGCAAGTGGCTTTTATTATAAAGTTAGAAGTTAGTACCCGGGAAGTTGCTTTCATTATAAAGATGGAAGTAATAACCCGGCAAGTGGCTTTCATAATAAAGATAAAAGTAATAACCCGGCATTCATTACACACGTTGAAAGCTAGTCGTCGTGAAGTCTCAAATGTCTGCGTGATTAAGGAAATGAGCTAAATACATTACTTTACAGCCATTTCGCGACATATCAAGTATATATTCAAAGATTAATTTGCTAACCTAAGAAATTATGTAAAATAAAACTGATCCCATGACATTTATCCAAACACAAGAAGGCATATTATATAATTAAACTCGAGTCATTGGGGTACTGCAGATGATTATGTTGCTTTTACACGCAATTATCCAGGATGTACATTCATGGATGAATGAACGTTATTGCCAAATAATGCATTTGTGGTCTGGATTCAGTGGAGAATGCAAAGAGCACTGGAACGCCTCCGAAAACTCTTCCATATTCATCAACACGCCGAGGACTCTGCACAAAGTGAGTTGCGCATCAGCTTGATAAAAGTACCTCCACAGCTATCATACATCCGTGATACGATTGCATATGAACATTATGATGAACTTACCTGTACTTGGCATTGCTGTGGGTGTCCCTCTTAAGGAGATACAGCTCATAATCTTTGGTGGCCTGTGTACACCAGAGCTGCGAGAAGCCGAGAAAGAAGAGCTGTTCATGGCTCATGTTGAGGCCGGGAAGTAGAATGTCTTCGTTACTGTTGAGTGTTAGCCAGTTCTTGTAGGCACGGTAACTAACTCGCGTGCCCCCATTATCGGCTATGTTCTCTCGAAGGGTCAATGCCCCATTATGCTGCAATATAAAAGGCAAATTAGGTGGCTGAAATAGAAAACCATGGTGTGCTATTTGATGATATTGTTTTAAGCATGTCTCATTTCCTCGCTCAGTGTCCATTGTGTACTGATTCACACTTCTGTATTAATACAAAGTTCTAGTCGCAATGACTCCATGGATGTTAACACCAAACACTGCTTCCGGTAAAACCTCGGCTTGTCCACCTGACACCAATCGTATTTTAACAATAATTTCTCCTCCGAATAGCGATTTCTGTTATCGCATTCAGCACCTACAATGCTTACTTAGTCTCCGACCAGTTGTTACCAGCGACCATTACCAACCCTGTTTTAGTTTTTCTGTCTATACCACGTCTACTTTGTTTCACTTAACCGACAAAAGTCTGTCACTTTTGTTAGATTCATACATGGATTCAGGCTTCCCTCTGTTAAGTAAACATTGAAAAGTATATTTCTTTAATCTACAATTCACTTTCTCACTTAGTTTATACAAACAGCAAATGCTGTCCACCCAGCTCATCCTGATTATATCTCTTCGTCAATAAGACCTCCAACTATTGTAACACAATACGCATGCGCATGCATATATACGCATTGATAAATATCTTAGTGGAAACGAAATTTCCCGCTCACCGGCTCCCCGTGTACTTGGAACTTAGAATACTGATCAACGAAGCATTGACTTCTTTTGTCGAATTCATCGGCCGATTCGTTCTGCCACCAATTGTGAAAGTTTCCAAACCCATCAAAGCTGTTACCTACATTCAACTTTTAAACTGTAAGGTGTATAAGCTAGGATGACATTACAGGTAAGCGCCACAAAATATATATTGTCTCATCTTGCAATATATGAGCAAGATGGTCAAACAAGCTGCCACCGTTGATGTTACCTGTCGGGAGATACACTGAGATTCCCGAACAATAACATCACTGAACTGACAACAAATAACATGTACATTTGGATGCCTAAATTCGTATCACAACCAACGGTTCAAATGAAGGCAATGCCGTTTGAAATAATTTACCAATGGTATCAAAGCCATGAGTCAGCTCGTGTCCTATTATCATACCGATTGCACCAAACACCATCGATCTGCAATCCAATACAAGGTTAAAGAAAGCAAGCGGTGATAATAATGATGAGGTGTGGAAGGTCGTTATGCCAAAACACGACATTATGCTCTAGTTCTAGTGTGTCATATTACGAGGATTCAATGTGAGTGAAGCAACTCAACTACTAATTACCCACATTGGGTATCGTGAATGGTAAAATGGCGCTTGAAAGATGCCTGCTGGAAAAACCATTTCATTTGATCCTGGGTTGTAATATGCACCGAGTGTAGTCGGATGGCTATACCACCTGACACACAACAATATATGTCAATTAAACCGCATATTCGGTTTTTAGATGTACATTCAGGCTCAATTGTTACAATAAAAAAACCGTCTTGAAATAGATTGAAACGTGACGCATATGTGAAAGATAATAACGAAAGATTAAATACTTATGGGAAATATATGATATCTAGGAAGATTTGACAGTTAGGTAAAAACAATGAATTACCGTCAATTTGCCCACAAAAACTAGGAACCAATTGACTAGGTCAGCATACTGCCCCATGCTTACTTTTCTCTATCGACTGGTTCTCCGTAATCCTCCAGAGAATGATGCACGGCAAACCGCCTAGAGTTGACAGCATTGATGAAGTCATTGTCGGTGATATTTAACTGTTATTTACACGTGAATAGAGCATTGATATCGAATCTCACATAAAACATCGCTGTATAAAATCGTGAAACCACACAACTATTGTTCATTGGTTTCTTGTCGCAGTGCACATACCCTATATACTAGTCCTACTGTACCACTGTAGAACCTATTAGCTACAAAATGGTGGAAATGCTGATCAAGAAGAAGAGATTTACTCTGGCTTTTCATTAACCACGCCCCTATGCAACAAACCATCACATCAGACCGACTTCCAATGCATGGATTAGTTTTTTCCACCTAAAGCCAGTACATACCTTCTCATAAAAGGCATCGAGGAGTAATGGGTCCAGGATAAAGTCGGGGTAGGCTAGTTTAGTGACCATCTGATCAGCTTTTTCCATCGCCATGGCCTTGGTTTCGTCATCCATCCAGTCCAACCAGGCTACACTCTCCTTGAATGATTGGCGTATCTGTTCCATCATCGTAATAACCTGGCGCGCACAAATCAGCAACGCTTTTCAGTGATCTTTGCATCCATACCACTAGCCATAGGAATTCAAACGCAAGTTAGGGTTGTAGTTTTACTCGTTGCTTATCTGTGTCCACGAAGTGTTTTTCGGCAAAGAGTGCACCAACAGCAAACCCGAGTGCATTGACAGTGCGGTCGAGGCAGTTCTCTAGGAGGTCTTTTTGTTGCTTACTGCCATATAGCAACTCATTCAAATTGTACCTTAGGTTCTGGTATTCCGACGACGCGTAGTCTAGCATGCGGGCAACTACGCTTAGCTTCATATAGTTGTTTAGAGTTCTGCAGCACCCATACACAAATGGCAATCAGGTTATATGATAATGCTGCTTAATTTCTCAGATGTGTGCGCCTGTACATTATTCATACCTATATATTACCACAGGTCACCATTTGTACGACAAACTGCAACAATTATTCATCACAGTCTACGGATACATACTTACTCTTTGGAAAAGGCCCCTGTAATGTTTGCAAGTGCTTTGAAGTAATTCGGTGAGATAATGATGATTGTTTCTGTGTGAGGTATTTCGTATCCCAAATATTCCTTCAAGAATAAACTTATATTGATCTGCAATCAGGAGGTCATAAGGTTTCTTGATATAATACCAAAACTAAATGAAAATATCGCTTTCAGCAGCGAATGTCGAAAAGCTTCGGGCGCGGAAGATGCAGGTTGTGATTTGGATATCGACCCTTGCCTGTGCTACAATCCAGTGGCTCTAAAAGGTTTTAGAGCCCCGACTCTAGGTCGAAAACTGGTTCTGATACCATAAGGTCATGTGATGGAATACTAAACATAGCTGGATATCTTTGTATTGACTTTTATAATGGCTGGAAATAAAGCATTACCGATTCGCCGAGCATCACCTGCAGCTCATTAAGCGTATGATACTGCTGGTAGAGCGACAAGATGTCCGACCTCTCTTCGGCACTGGCATGTGCCTGTTGAACACAACATTACGTTGTTAATAGCTACAATCAACTTACGTCAGTGACATGTATTTATTTCAACAACCGTAAAAGAAAACACACTTGGCCCAGGGCTTCTTCCAACTGTAACAACTCCAAAGCCATCTCTGTAGCGTTTGATGCATCCAATAAAAACACCAGGTCCGTAATGGTCTTGACCAGTGCGTCTTTATACACACCTGAGACGCTACTCACGTAGTAATACCTCGAAGGTAGCAATAATGATCCCTGATCAAACTGGCACCGGAAAGTCAGATTATATCAGAATTCATAGAGCCGACAACAACAGACATGCAGAGAAGGTAAATATGACAAGCGTTGAGAAAGTACTGAATTATCAGGATGAGAATAATGTATCGGCAATCTGAATAGTGTCCTTTTGTGATAAGAGCATACCACAAGCCGGTTCACAGAAGCGTTCCTGACGTCCTGACGAATTCCACACCATATTAGCGGGTAACTAATGAGAAGCAGACTCTGTGCCAAGGCTCGCTCTATGCTCCAAGATTGTTCGTCCCAAGGGGTCACACGAGAGGTCAAAGTCCATGACCCAAGATCATTTACTAGCTGTAACATCCCGCCATGAATACAAGGCGAGGTAAAAAGGCAAGTGCACACCATTAGACAAGGCCGTGACTATTGTGCACTTCGGCTACATGGGTTTTATCAATCTACATCCAACATACATGATAGGTTTTTTGTGAAATTAAATATCATATCATAAAATAAGAACGTAATGGGCGTGCTCCTCGCCACCACCCTTCTTACGGCAGGGAGAACTTGTCCTCGATGACCCTAAATTACTTATTTCACTCTCTTATTAGGTAAACACTATGGCTGAATACGGTGAACTGCAAGCCTTTTTCTGTCTATGTGAGCCTGTGAGTCTGTCTGAATGCATATGGCCTTCAGCAAATGTCCCCATTCATATGCGAGCCAGTATGAGTCGGTAAATAAAGCCGCATTCAGTTTATCTGCCGCTGACTATCTGTATCTTATCACAAGATGTTTTAAAAAGATAAAATGGCGGTGTCTCAACACAGCGCCATTTACGTCTGTGAATAGACCGATGGCGTGTGAGTTAACAGTATAATAAGAGACGCCTAAGGGTGCTGTCGTGAAAGATATGAATGTAACTGTGAATATGCGAGGAAGCCTGACAAAAGCGTCTGAACTCTGAAGGGCGCTGATTGTCAGATTGGTTTTTTCTCAAGTTTATTCAATGATTGGGTAGTTTTTAGGATCTCCTTTATTCGTTCTGTCTCTTCAAACCTAGCGTCAGCTAAGGAATCTCTTGAAATTAGCGACATCTGACAACTGCCTTGAAACATAATGGAGTTTTTCTTAGCTCCAAAGCAATGACCCGAATGATGGGGTTTTTCTGTCGTTCTGTTCGCTATTTTCGAAACCTTGATCAGGAGAAAACAAATGGGGCTTTGGCTTATTCCTGCGGTAAATGATGACTATGATTTGTCGCATTACTTGGGCGATAAAACAGGTCAATCAACATTGCTATTGAGAGACAAATCAATATGTCCTGTTTAATCAGTTGGTTCGAAAAATTCAACCTTATGATTGTTTGACGATATTAAGTTGCTAACAAGTGAGACCTTGTTGATAGCCAGAATGCCACTTTGCCTATTATAAATCCATACTCCATGATAAACTTAACCTAATTGGTCACACTTTATAATCACATTTCATCACCTATGTTTGAGCTTAGTTTAGTTTGGCACAAAATATGTGGTTCATGCTTAATTGGGGCCCATTAGCTATTTCCTTTCACAAACTAAGACTGCAGCCTTACCTCTAACCTTATATAAAGAGCCATATATTACCTGTAAAAGGGGTTCCCCTTTAGCATCCTCTCTCGCGCTTTCCTTCATGCATACTTTGTAGTAATGTCGAGCTTTCTCTATCGCTGACATTACGTCTCTTTCATCGGTTTCATCTTCCATTTCTAGCACCTGACATGAACAAACCAAAATATTGATTCCCGCCGTGGTTTGAGGTATTTATGACATTCTCCTGTAGGCAATAAATACAGCAATGTCATATATTGCATAGAATGAGTCAAAAATCTCATGGACCTTAATGATACAGCGATTTTGCCCAATTTTTTGATATTTCTCTTTTTTTTTAGTTGATAAAATTATACGATTGCAATTCTTTTTTAGGCATAGGTTGCTAAAAAGCCTTCGAAATTTGCTGGCAAATTATGAAAACGAGTGGCGAATGTGTCGAACGAGTCGTTTTTAGGTATTGTCGCTCAAACTTCGCCCGCCTTCATATTCGTGTCTTACAGCGTCTTCCAAGTGATATATATGGTCTATTCGTCGCTTCCCGTTGAGAATAAGCAACGGGATTTTACAGCGTTGACAAAATAGCCAGGGTCCCAGAATTGGACTTGATTTGTATATTTTGTCACAGACGAATTGAGAGAATTTTCTTATTTGTGAGGCTGGAATTCTCCCTTACATATCTCGACTCAGTTGGAACGAATGCGCTGTTCATCTTTCATGACGTCCAGGCGCATTCAACACATCTACACAAGGTGAACCTTAAATGAACTGGTATGTATCATATTGACTCGAAGCGTATCGATATATAGAGAATCATGCGCGTTGAGACGCCAAGAAGTCATGGCAGCGCAAACACAATACTAACCCGGTTTACCCGAACCAGATTAGCTTGGTTTAGAACTTGAAAACTACTCCAGATAGCCTTGTCTTGTGGGTTGTGAGGGTTCTCTGCAAACCCGGCACAGCTGAACTCATAGAAGTCATGGCAAGGATCCTGTGTCAGGTCCATTTTAGACAACACCTCGCCGGCTACATGGACGCAGTCAGGCGTCAAACAAGGTAACGACTGCAAGTATAACATACGTTTTAAGTTCGTCATAACACAAAACGCATTGATATAGAATCGGTAGGTTTTATTGAATTTCACAGATACGTGACTTATCGTATTGGAAGTTATTGTAGATATTAAAAGTCTCACTAATATTGATGGACAACATTATTATTGCCACTTATACCAAAGCCCAAAGTTACACTTTCCGATGCACGTGATGCAATGGCTAGAATAGCTCACATTGTCAGATAGACTCCACTGACGATAGAAATACAATGAGCTGCAGAGCCTGAGTCTACATAAAAACCACAATCATAAAACAATTCTCTAACACAAACATTTTTAAATTTATGAATAATAAAGTTTTAAATGCACCTGGTTCTTTCCATCGTGTACCTCCTCTCTTAGACCCTTCAGTTCTTGTGCCATTTCTGCCACCAGTTCTGTTAGCTCGTCAGTGCCACCACTGTGATGGTCTATTATGACAATGATGACGACGAAGAGGCCAATCACAGAGAGTCCGATGACAATGAGGAATGCCACGAGAAGTCCACGAGGTGAACATTCTCCCCCTCTCTTCTCTTCTTCTTTGAAATTGAATCAATGAAAGTATTGATAATAGTTTGATGAGGTGAGGCCACGCTGTATATTGTGTCAATATTATGTTGCAGATACAAAATATGAGCCTATTTACCTTGGTTGTGCATTGAAGGTCCGTTGCCGACGTTGATATCGGCCGTCGACATCAACTGGAGAGTGTAATTGATGCACGAACGTGAAGAGTCGCCTCATGAATCGCATTACCAAGAAAGTGCAGAGCATCGCAAATGCAAATAACCCGCCCTTTCATGGTGTGAAAATCATTACGACGAGTGGCAAAGTCAGTAATTGATGTACTGATCTGAGCCTGAAATACCACTTGTAGACACGTGTATTTGCGATATTTGAACGATGATATTGCGTTATCGCAAGCATATTAAGTCATTGTGCCTTTATTATAGGATTCTATAACTTAAGCTGCAAGGTATGCCGGTGTAAGTAAGCGTCAATATATACATGTATTCATGGGTATGTATGTATGTATGTATGTATGTATGTATGTATGTATGTATGCCCTGATACAATGTATGTAGGTATGTTTGTGTAGCTATGTTTGATGTATGTATCCTTAAGTATGTATGTATGTATGTATGTATGTATGTATGTATGTATGTATGTATGTCCCGATAGGGTTGCAATATGTATGTATGTATGTATGTATCTGTTTCTTGTATGTCTGTATTAAGATGCAAAATCCCTAAAATTATGAATGTATGTATTAAAATAGGCCCATTTATGCCTGTAGTAGATCCTAACTGAATGTCATAATGAAAGTGTGTATGTATGTGGTTGTATGCATGCCTACATTATATATGGAAGCCAAAGCTAGAAATATTCAAAATTGCCAGAAGCCTGCTATTGGAAGCTGCTAATTTCATCAAAGCAGTGAATGTTGTAGAGTTCTGTAAACAATTATTTAGTCTGTATGTCTATGTATGTATGGTCTGTGTATCAAGTGAACAGCACAAAGACGCCACAGTGCCAAGGATGTAACGTGATCATGTAGACAGCACTAAACTGATGCAAATATTTCTTGACGTTAAATCCATTTGCTGAGGATTTTCATTAAGAAATTCTTGTGCCTGGTGTAGTGGATGTCAATATACGTGAATATGGAGTGTGCGGCAAGGCCATTTATAGAAACAATGACCGTCAGCCAATATTCACTTATTCCTTTAAACGAAATATGACAAAGCCAAGACTCTTGGTGACGCATCGTCAGTGAAAGTGAATACCGAACAAATGATCAAAATTCTGAACTCCTGTTCCAGAGATTTCTCGTTTTCACAAGCTGGCGACTTGACACTGCAAGATATCACGGACTACGAACTGAGTCCATATATTGGCAGACGCCTATTCGCGGCAAAACATGTGTTCCAGAAGGCTGACAAGCCACAATTGGCTGATGCTCTACGGGATTACGCAAATGAATCCTCCAGCTCCAGCAAGGCCGTTCTAACAGATTCGACGCCAGATTACGAACATTTTGTGCTTGACGGAGACTCCTTACTTCATCCTCTGTCTTGGTAAAAAGGGAAGACCTACGGGGAAATTGCCGAGAAGTATGCCAATCTTACCCTTTCCAAGTATGGACAAGCCACAGTAATTTTTGACGGATACAGTGAAGAGCCTAACATCAAGGACAATGAACATTAGAGACGACAGACGAAATCACACCCGCTTGTGTCTTTTGAAATAAAGTCTTTTCCTCTGGCAGAATGGAGGATTTCATATCAAAGGACTCTAATAAACAGAAACTTATCCTCCTCATCAGTGACAAACTGAAATAGAGGGGTTGCGAAGTCATCAATGCGCATGGAGATGCAGATGTTCATATTGTGAAAGCAGCAACAACATCTGCAAAAGTTCGAGACACAACTTTGATTGGGGAGGACACGGACCTTCTGATTCTGCTTCTACATTACACTGAGAGGGATAGCAAGAAACTCTACTTTCGTTCGGACAAAAAAGAAAGCAAAACATGTATATGATATTGTCCGTCTGAAGGAACTCTTGGGAAATGACATATCTTCACAGCTGCTGTTTGTACATGCTTTTACAGGTTGTGATAGCACTTCCAGGATTTATGGTATTGGCAAGAAATCCCTTTTCCACAAAGTGATGAAAAATGATTCTCAGATAAGAGCTTGTGCCTGTTATGACTGACCAGAAAGCGGCTCCAGAAAGGCTTCTCAAGGTTATCCATTGTAACTATACAACAGGTTGTGATAATACTCGATGTAGTTGCAGGAAGTACGGTCTTCCATGTGCTTCTGCTTGTGGACCCTGCCAAGTTGAGTCATGTTACAATCCGCATAATAGTGATTCTACCATAGACGGTTCCGAGGAAGAAGATTGTGATGATAATAACCATGCTGTGTTTTAAACAATTATTTTGTGTGAATGACACTTGAACTTGATAAGAAAATTCAGATGTGTACTATGTCAATTATTTGGGACATTTTGGTAATTTATGATGTGTGACGTATGGCGTAGAACCATGACGTAGATGGTTCAATAGCCCTCTACAAGTTGTGGTTCCTTGTATATGTACATATGATTGATTATCAAGAGCCGAAATGTTGGTTTTCTACCAGTTCTGGCGGTCTTGATCTATTCAGGTATCACATTTATATATGTTTGTAATACATTTATGGGGTCTAAAACCAACCATTAAAAAGTTTGCTGTACATTCATAATTCAATGGCGGCCATATTGGATATTATGTAATTTCACCACTTTCCGGTGGCTTAAATTTGGTAAACTTTTAGGATGCGCTTAAGTACAGCTAATTGAACACAAAAAGACAAAAAAAACTTTTCTTGCAATTTTTTATGGGTCAAACCTTACTTTGACTCGCCTATTAACTCTACGGCATACTGGTGTTCAAAGAGTCGTTCAACAAGTTTGCAGTTAAAGCGTTTCACTATAGCCTGATCTGAATGAATTCACACAGCCATGCCTGATTGATACTTCGTGTTTTGTGAGCAGCTGATTCACTGCTCCCATTAACTCCCGTCCGGGGTCGACCTCAAGTAGTTTAGGCCAATGCAGTTTTCCTCGAGTGCATCTGCGACCTCTTTAGTCTCTTTTGTTGTCAATGGCTCAGCCGCTTTGTAGTATGAGGCTACATCCACCACCATGAGGGGAATACTTGTAAGTCCGGCGTTTTACAACGTCGTGAGGAAGAAATAAGAGATCGGCATGGTGAACCACATTTGGCCCAGACACATCACATTTTGGTCTGGGAAAGTGTTTTGGCATTGGCAGGTAGATTTGCCATATAGTTTGCTTAGTAAGCCACCCCTGGCAACTTCCTCAGAAACCCTTGCTTCTGTTGCAAGCTTCTTGATAGCTGTAATGCCTTTCCAGTAGCCCTTAGGATTATAGTAGATCTTTTGCATGCGACAATCCATATAAACGCTTGAGTCTCCAAATGACCTACTTAGCAAGCCTGTATGCAACCAGTCTAGTCCCAGCCATACCCAGTATAATGAACGTCACATCACGCCCCTTTTGACCATCTGAGGGCTCATAGTAGTCTGAAAGCTGGGGCTCAGAGTCGAGAGGGTCGACGAATTTACCCGTAATCATGTAGTACTCACGCATAGCCTCGTCCACATCCCGAAAAGTATGCTCGGCATGTCCCTGGCGGCACAGTTGCTCATTGTTGAAGTCTAAACGCTCAATTTTCTTCATGGCCAATGCAGCCTGAGCAGATTGAAGCTGCTCGATTGCCATATCGCGTTTACATTCCGACGTCTACTTTGCTACTTCTTATTTTAGAGAATAAAAAGTTGCTCCCAGAGAATGCACGGGCGTTAACAAGATCGCCTCCATCAAGTAGCGCAATTGTGGCCATGACTTCAGTATATCACCTAGTATAATCCCTTGTTTAATTAGCAAATCTTGTGTGGTCATGGCTGGAGCTACATCAGCAACAGCAATAGGCAGGTCGCATGGCTTGAAGTCAAGTTTGGGAACTGCCCAACCTAGAGCCGTCTTACCGAGCTTGGCATAACCTATTGATATACTGGAAACAACTGCACCGTGGTACAGCGCGTTATCGAGCATTTTTCCATCGGTAATTTGTGTTGTCATTTTATTCCATTTAAAAAGGATCCTTTAATTGTACGTCCTGAGCAACTAAGGGTTGCTGACTTTTGTGAGTAACAAATACCATGCTAGTCCAGCCAACCCAACGCCGCCGACAAACAAAGGTGGAGCCCATGTTGGCCAGGCCTGCATTTCCGGAGGCTTGCTCATTGGCTTGAATGCATCGTCCTTAGCGTCTGTAAGCCTCACGGAGCTCTCTCAGAAGCTTATCCTGATTGGCTTTTCGAGTTGCAGCACCCTTTCGCCCTGCTGCAACCCTTCTAGCGTTTTTTGTAGGTCGCTCACTGACCACCGACGTTATCTCTGCCACTTGATTCGTTTCATCCATCTTTACTTACTAAATTTGCTTGTCCAACTGACAGCTATTGGTAAGCATGTGCTAAGCAAATGCTATAGTGGAGTTAAGCAAATGATATAGCTGAGTTAAGCAAATACTATAGTGTAGTAGTGTTTACCTCGTCTTCCTCTCCCCCTGCGGTGCTTACTACATTGTTTTTCCAAATTGACAGTGCTTAACTGTTATTAAAGCCACGGTTAATTGGGCTAAAAACATACCATAGCGATGATATAGCTCACAAGTGGCAGTGATAAGTGCGTGCCCAACAAACGGGTCAGTCTCCAGGTCTGTAATTAGCTGGTGGGATTGGTAGAAACATACAAGCAATACCTGAGTATAGCTGTAGCACTGCTTGACTTAGAGTGCGTGTCATGCTAGCGCCTAGCCGAGCCTCGTATCTCACATACAGCTTTGTGATCTCTTCATCAGACATTAATTCAACCTAGTCAATTGTAAGGCGCTGATGACCAAGGCACTGCCCCCAGCTATGACAGCAGCAAGCTTATCTCTCTTAGAAGATATATCCCCTCTGGGTTAGCTCGCTCAGACATTGTGGCCACTGGGCTAGCCGCGTCCTGTACATGGAGTTGATCAATAATGGTATCAGGATCCATGAATATACGTATACACCTTTGAAGTCATATATATTGCACTGCTGCCAAGATCAAGATACATAAACTGGTAACTGAGGCAGCGGCTGCTATTAGGGCCAACATCACTTCAATTGACGATATATGCAGTAGGTTGATCAGTCTTCAGCAGCAGTTTTGCGTGCTTGGTCTTTGCTAGTAGCTGGCGTAATGTGGCACGTTCCTCCCTTGTTGGATCACATCATTCTCACGTAAGGCGTCTTCAGACAAGTCACTGTCCTTGGTGTGAAAGAGCACCATCCAGCCAGTCTGATCACGTAGGTCCTTCAGCACAGAGTTGGACTTTTGGGTGAGGACCCAGACACTTTGCTGCGCATGGCGGCCGCTAAAGGCCAGTTTGGATAACATGTTGAACAATCATTAATAATGTAGAGGGTAGCCTCACCCTTAAAGAAAATCCTTAACCCAGACATGGAGCTGCTCCCCTGGATCATTCCACACCCATGACCACACATGATAGGCCTCGTTGAAACGTATGATAGGGCAAAGGATTACAATATGCTTAAGAAGAAGGGCCCTTCAAGTAGATCGAGGATGAATACGGTTTTCCCGCATCCTGCCTGCCCACAAACAATAATCGAATAGGGACCATCTGGAAATGTAAACTTAGTAGACTGCGCTGACGAACCTGCCATCTTTAATGTTAAGCTGCGCATCCATAACAATATACATATAGACGTTCAATGCACCGACTGCCTCTGTTTTTTGTGTGCTCTGAGTGGTGATACCCTCAGACGCATTCTCCACGCTCCTGCCAAAACCGTGCAGCTGGTCGTCATCACTCGTCTTAAGTCAAGCCACAGAGCATACTTACTGGTTAGGTACTCTCCCAGGGGAACGTCCGACGATGCCAAGTCTTTTACAGCTATTGCTACACTGGGGTATCGTTTACTCGTTGCTGCAAAGGCCTTCTTCACCTCATCCCACTGCTAGTAGCCACGCGTGCCCTGGGCATAGAGTTGGTTGGGGATGCCCTCGATGGTCACCTCAACTTTTGTTATCTTTGGGTTGTAGAACGACTCTGTCTTCCTGGCGAATGAGGTATTAGTTGGGTCTTTAAAGAGCAGTAGGATGCCCTTCATGCTGCGAGCAGGCACGTTCAGATTAATGTTCCTCAGTGTATATTTTTTATTGTATACAAGCTTCCTATGACGGAGCACACGCTCATACGGAATTGCAAGTCCACTGGCGTACTGGGTGCGTATAATACGGGCCAACTCTGGTTGGGTAACCATGTCATACTCTGAGGAGATGCCATCAATTTTGTAGCTGGAGTCGCCCGTTGTGTGAATCACGCGGTTGTAGATGTTGAACGTGAGCTCGTATTCCAGTCTGTCACTAAGTGCACTCTGGTTGAATGGCATGTGGCTTTTTAGGAGTTCAAATCAACAAAGAACCTGTTACTATTAACATTGGCTACCGCATTGTCCTCTTACTCGGTCTCCTCCTTGTCTCCTGCCCCCACTCGTATCTTAGTTGCGTTTCTGTCTCTGATGTGTCAATGCCGTGATACTGGAGGCCCTGTCTCTCCTGTGCAGTCCACCACAAGTCGTGGTTACAGTTGTACACATCGCTTTCATCAATAGACATGACCTCATTGTGAGAAATCTTGATTGTCGTTTTCTTAACCACAGCACGACCAGGATTTTGCACTACGCTGCGGCTAGGATCAGCCGAGGTCAGCGTGATTGTAAAAGGCCAGCCGTGCTGGCCCTGGGACAATGACGTCGTCTGCACCTAGATTGGGGAAGCGGATCAGCTGTTGTTGGTTCTGGTCAATAGTGCTTTGATTGTTTGTAATAACTACAGACTGTCGCACGCACTTTACCCCTAGGGGTTCGCTATCCGGCGGATTTAGTTTGCATCCCTAAGTACTCGTCATGTTATATAGTAGCTAGTATATCTTTAACATAATAACATGGAAGAGTTTGAAAACCTAACGTTTGAAGATGACGTAGTGGAGGACACTGGAAGAGAGGATGAGGTACTCCCAGTGGCCACTCTCCCAGAGGCCCCTCATCCAACTCAAGAAGGGGACATTGAGATGAATAAGTCTATATCAAAGGGAGGCCGACTCGTTATAGGCGCTGTCGATGATTATTGCAATGCATTAGCTGAAAAAGGTCACACGCCAACCCTCGGCCGGGATTATACAAAGTTTAACCTTAAGTATTATAAATTTTGGTACCAAAATACTGCTTTCACTTAATACTATACCTAAATGTAGTGGGGGTCTAAGGTCATCAGTGACATTTGGGGGTTCACGGAATAGACCAAGCTGCTGCTAAAGCCGCAGAGAAGTTAGCAATGAGCAGCCCATAAGCCGTGACAGAACAAGGGGGTATAGATGAACAAGCTTCGTAGAGGGCGTTCATAACGCTATAGAAGACATGGGTACACAAACAGACGACAAACTATCCCTCAGAGAGCGTATAGGGCATGATAATGCTATGCAGACCCAGAGAGGCGAACTGGTCAACAACCTAGCGCGGCTAAGTGAACTAGATGTGAATATAAAACAGCAGGAAGCTAAAATGGCAAGCCTGGAGGAGGATGAGCGGGGGAATAGTGGAACATGGAAATTTCAAGCGAATGAGCTTGCAGAGCTGCGGGAAGAAAGACAAGTAAGACTAGAGGCTGCCTCTGTAAAACGAAAAATGCTGCAGACCCAAATTTACCGCATCAGGAAAACGATCAACAGACTTCTTAACGAGGACACAACGCTAGCTGAGCGTGTACGCACCCTGTTCCGGGAGCAAGGGGTAACAATCGCCTCCATCCTGACTGCGATTGGATTGGCAATCTCGACCCTGGTACTTGCTTTGACGGGTGAAGGGTGCACTAGTTCCGCCCCAACACCGACACCAGCGGACAAGCCTGGTGTAAAAGAATGCATTAAAAAACATCTGAACTCCTTGGCAAACGTCCTGAAGGGCCTAGCCCGAAAGGCAGCAGCTGCCCTTCCAGGGATCATTGGCTCCATCGTATCATGGCTGCTCAAGTCAGCTGCAAAGGTGGCTGGTTGGATGGCAGAACATATATGGGCAGCTGCTCTGGTGGTGGGGGGAGTTATACTCCTCATGCTCCGTGACCTACTACATAGCAAGCTACTCCACCCGTTTTCAACTTCGGATATCAAGAAGCGTCTTACCTATGCCAAAGTCGCTTGGTAATTCACATCCCGTCAAAAAGGGGGCTTGGGCTATATAAAGGTCACTGAAATATGTGCTTATTCAGCAAATCAATCGGTCCATTTTCCGATATAATATATACAATCGGTCATATATATATATTTATATATATAATATATATATATATATATGTATATATTATATGTGTGTGTGTGTGTGTGTGTGTGTGTGTGTATTTATGCATCAAGTTTTTGTCTAGTCGTTAATTCATGCCATGACAATTCGTATAAATGCGCTAAAGACGATTCAGGATCATTTTCGCCGATTTAAAATCGTTTGTGCCTTGATCCTCATTCAACTTCATTCACTTATCACTTCCTTGACCAAACATCACGCCGAGACGTTTATCGTCATAACGTACCTCTATGCCATATCTGACAGATGTCACGAGTGTTTGCTGAACTCTGTATGATGCTTTAGATTCTCATTAAGCGGAAGGGTTTTTAGCTGGACTACTATTTTCAGTTGCCATCTTACACATTATACCCATCGAGGCATTTTCCATTTTTTGTGTTAAATGCATTTATATTTATAAAATGCTGCATCACAATTGAATACACGTGTATTTGCACTTATCATAGCTGGAAAAGCTTTTAAAATGGGCATGTTCGATATGATTGAACAGAGTGAATCAGGAATGGAGCTAGTGCGGTAGCATTCTTGAGTTATAAGGATGGAATAGCCATTCACAATTTATCACATAAAATATCCTCTGCTATCACTTAACATATTTAGCGGGACGCGCCCTTCACTATGTAGAGGTGAATTTAATATATTTGGTTATACGTGTGCCTTCAAGAATCAATCAAGGTAACGCGGCGAAAGCATTTCGCAAAGTTACTAAGAGGCCCATGGGTGCCATACTTTGTGGCGACCATTGGACAGCACGACATGGAGGTGAATTTCGTGAAAACCCCGCAGATGTGACACCCTCTATACTATAGATAATTTGCAATTAATTGTGTTAAATTCTATGTTCAGAATGGATTGGGCTTCATTCGAGTGAAAACTAATTGACGTTACAACCATTAACGACGGAGAAACGACGTATTAACTTTAGATTTCACTTTCGCTGTAATATATATGCATGCGGAACCTCAAGTGACGTCATCAATATCCATAAATTTAGATGATTAGATTTGCCTTGACTATGACAATAAATGGCCAAATTTTCATGACTATTGAACCAAAATTTACGATTTTATAAGCAATCAAAAATGTTACGAATAATATCCCTGTGGAAATATATTTTCCAACTCAACGCGCTTTGTACACGACCAATACTTTGATAAAATATGTTGATTATAAAAGTTTGATAATTGATTCAGCTTTCAGAAAAAAGCTAAATTGTTTTTAAGATCAGACGACAATTAATTGTGAAATGAAAAAGGTAAGAGATGTTGACTATCAAAAGTTCTTGACGTGTTAGAATTTGCTTAACAAAGCATTATTTATAAAGACATATATGAAAACAAAGTTTTCAATTACATTGCACTTACAGAATATGTAAACTGCTTTAAAATCGAATTTCTATTCACTGACATATAAAGCATTGAACTTGTGTCAATTTATAAAAACTTTGAAGCTGTTGTTACCGGAAGTGACGTCATCGACAACCATAAAATGCGACCTTGGCTGTCATGGAGAATGGGTGACTGAAGGTTTATTATCAGCAGACGTTTATTGACGTCTGAATAAGCACTAAAAATATTAATGAAACTTTTGTTGATATTTAAACTGATACCACGATTTTTCGACCAATCAAAAGTTTACAATTGAATGAAACTACCAAATGGTGTAGATTAAATAAGGATCGGACCATTATCCACGGAGATTCAATACATTCACGTTTTCGATGACCTTGACCGTAGTCTCAGATCTATGTCAGCACAAAACATCTGGGTTCTGCGCATCATCTATACCTTCCATTAATAAAAAAAAATTAACAAACAAACTTTCCACAACCACTTCACAAACGGCACTGATCGGGAATAAAAGCAATTCGCCAAGTTAATTAAGGTCGTTTGAACGTTATGGGTGTTACATGCCTTGCAATCATTAACTAGTTGATATCATTGCATTTCATATCAGTTAAGAGCTCTATACAACAACCAGAGCATGTAAGTTATGAACTCATTATTCTGCTGTCGTATTTGCTGCTGCTGTGTTTTTCATTCACCCAAGAGACAATGATTTGCCTAATATGCTCATCTAGTTACATTGCTGGCTAAGGTAGCGGCGTATGATAGTCACTTTGGTACTATTTCGTTGCTCTTAAATATAGGAGATGCCCTTAGAGTTGCATCGTTGCAATCAGGTTTAGTACAAAATAAGACGTTAGTTGACGGAAAATGTTAATTCTGGCTATGCAATATCTATATTATCTAGTCAATTTGCACGTAAATATAGATAGAGTTGGCATGTCTCAATCAGACTGGGATTCATGCATACGATTTAGTATCATTACACAGTTGATTGTATATTGTGGCTAATAGGATACCACGCCGTGGACTGGAATCTGCTTCAAATGGTTAACTTATTCTGTCATTAACCTTAAAACCAAACTATTCCACAGCAAACTATGCGATATATTTGTGCATTCATATGGCGCTGGGATTGCTGAATTGCTTTCCCGGTATTTGATATATATCCAGCATTGGCTTTCAGATCAACATAATTTGATGGCTCATATTGCTTCCATAGAACGATTCCGTAGATCATACAAATATCAGAATCCTAACAAATTAAATTTTACAGGACAGGTATATCTTCTGACTACTTAAGCAAACACACGAGTCGTAATGAACGATGATTTTCCATTCATAATGATTGATGAACATATGCTCGCCTGATAACCTGATACTAGCCATTCCTCATGACTTCTTATATTCCCTTGGGTTATTTTTCTGTCGTAAAAAGTCCTTGTTTGCTACGTTCTGGTTTGCATGAATGATACACATTGCCACAAAACATGACGCGTGATCTATCACGTTTATTTTATATGTTATTCAATATCCATATCTTCAGGTAATCTTTGGGCATGGTGGTTAATTGACGAACTACATTGAATTCGTGAACTGAAGATTTGTCACTGAGGTACTAAACCATAACAATTATCATTTTGTATTTGCAGAACAACAGAAAACACACATACACACCTCATGTTAGGTATTTCCGTAATGTTAAGGAATTAAAGGCATCCGTATAAGTAAATTTCTGCGACACGACATAGAACATGAATTCGTGTTTAAGGAACAAACTTAAGGCAAGATTGTTAAGTGATAGACGATTATACCACGTGTATATATCCCTATGAATATATAGTTGAATATACAACAGGGGTACCAATTTTTACTGATATAAAGGTGCTACAGCGAAGTATGCCCACTTTTTCTTCATATTTCACCGTGCCAGTTCTTAATATATCATTTTCCCTTTAATACAATAAATGGCTATCTTTTTTTATCCCCGAAAGCAAAGCTGTAAAACTTTCCAACACACACGAGCCGGTAATTATAGCTATCAATCAAATTTTGTAGCAATTTAATGCTTGCCATGCTATTTTCGATCATAAATAACTAATCTATTTAAGAAAAGTTTATGAAATAATCAATGCAAAATGGAAATTGGACGTCTTGCTCTAAATGCATATCGCAACAAACTGCTATCGCACTCGAGATATGGTATGCACTAGTCATATAGCTCACAGGAAATTCATAATCATTATTTGTTGTGATAAGATTATTCCCTGTTACCTAGTTTCAGGGATCTTTAATCAAGGATTTATTATAAACTCCGAATCTTATTATATAAACGTGCGTCATTGTTCTTCTTAATAATGTTGTCTACCCAAACTCACCCAAACTGTCAGTGATGCGAAGCTAAACTTGTTACGTTCCATTTGCCATATTTTCTCTATTTGTCTGTGTCATTTAATTAAAAATTCATGGTGTACATATATTGTTCAGTTCTCAATGCAAACGAGCATGGAGCACGCTAGAAATACAGAGGTTCAGAAGCGATCACGTTTTGGTTTGGTATCTAAAGTAATATGCTATTGCAGAACGAGGTTTAAGTAATGCATGTAATCAACGTATATTAATTGTATATTTTTAATCGCCAATATTCTTCCTCACATCGTCATTCTCTACACATGGAATCACATATGGAATCATGGCCGGTAACCAACTGTACCAGAATTGATTGTAGGGCACATGCTGCATCAAGCCTTTCTCTATTCATAATACTTACATTATTTTAGATTATTATCTGATTAATGTGTACAACTTTCCAATCAATTGCCGCTATTAGTTATCATTAATGTGTTCATTAATTGTAATCCAAGTACAATTGTGATAATCGTATTAATAGGACTAATTGCCTGTCAGCAATGAATATACACTCTGTACTTTTACAGATATAGTTCTGCAATGTTTGTAACCACATAATCTACTATGTGATTTAGTGTAAGATAAGTAATAACCAGTATTCTAATCCAGGTGGTATAATCCACTAAATTTAAAACAGCTTCACCATTACATTGTCTTTATCTAGTTCTTACTTGTTAGGCAAATAAAAGGCAATGAGACCAAGGACCCTGTACTGGCATGTGTTGGCATATTGATTGTCATAGCAACACTTCAAAGGGGGATACAATGGCAATTTGGTGCATGCCAGCCGCTTACTGTAGCGACAAGGAGAAGTGAGTGAAAGCTGATGGCGGTGGATGTTATCAATTCTACGAAGCATCACCTATGTAATGTAATGAAATTAAAGGATTGCGCGTCAGTTTCAACAGCACGTTGTTTTTGCGACGGTGATAGATGAGGAAGATTGTGTTGCTTGTAGGCGGGGGGGGGGGGGGGTCTCATTTTCAGTGTTTGGCATTGCAAAATGGTTGTCCTTACAAATGGTTTTGTGCCATGCGGTTTCATCCAATCTTTGGCGCTATTGTGTAATGATTAATATTGATAATTGATGAACTCATTTGAAATCGAAAGTGTTCAAAATGAGGTCCTTTACTAATAAAGAGCAAATGGAAGGAACGTAATCATTTGTGAAGCGTCCGTAGTATGGGCATGGTTACATCCCCACATTCTACTACAAATGCTGCCTTTGTACTGTAATACGAATTGGGATCACAATGACATCCGTTAGTCTATTTGATAGTTAATTCGATGTACGATATATTTTACCATCCTAAGCAACACATAGATGGCTTTCAACCAATACCGAATAAATTTCTGACAATTGTTTTCATACCAACAAATTGTTGAATGAAATGCAGCATAATATGTGTTAATGGCACACGCACGGCTGATTTTGCTGCCAATATACAACATGGATGCTAGCTTTATTTATCCTACAATATCCAGGATGGCACTTATTTATTTTGGATTCCGTGTGAAATGTCACATGCAACAGTGAGTCCAATGAGCTTGTCAACTTGTGTGCTGTTCTGTTTTACAGTTTATCTATACTGATGACCAGTTAATGTTCTGTCCTCATCTTACTTTAGTGAAGATAAGTAGATAAATAAATTTGGTTCTATATGCGCTCAGTGCTATTATCGTCGGTTGGTGCGTTGCATGTTATATGTGAAATGCAAGACTAAACGCATTGTTTCTGGGTGTCGTGAGATGAGCATTTATTATATCATAAAATATAAAACAGCGACTGTAGGGTGTTGTGTTAAGAGTAGATGATGACAAAAAAATGATGCTGGTGATTGCGTGAGTGTTATCGCAGGTTGAAGCAAAAACGCGGCGATATGAATTAGACATGACAAACATCATGCATTGACATAGATGACTACAAATTATGCTGCTTATGTGCTAATGCGATTTCTGGTGAGCATACTGGGTGAATGAACCTGTTCAGATGCAATCAACCATTATGGTGTACTCACACAGCGCAACCACCGCAAACGACAAGCAGCTGTTTGCGTCTCTCTGCAGCTGAACTATGTTGATTAACACAAGTGACCATTGTGAGAACATGCTTCTAGAGCATACCTCCTATACTACCATACCTTCCGTGGAACTATCTTTAAAAAAGTATATAATCCCTATGTTGAAGTGCGTTACCACCTATTTCAAATGCCGTTTTATTCCAATATGACTTCAGTGCCTCGCAGTTCAATCGTGGCAATATGTACTGGCAATATTCTATACAAGATCCGTAAATGCGCCACATTTGTATTATGTGCCGTGGCAGATGGGGTTGTGTATTGGCCCATTGGCGATACTGAGTTGGGTATAATGGCACTTTTGTGCATCCCCTGCACTGATCGCTCGTGATAATGAAAATTAATGGAGCGTGGGTGCCAACAATGGAGCTGACCTAATGCAATATAGTTTATGATGTCACTTCTATGCAGCATCAAGTAAAGATGACTAGACCAGCGCATTAATGCGAGCAATGCATTACACGAACCTGTTTGCAAAAAGTAATATGAGCTCATAATACGCCATCACAACACATTAGAAAGAACGAACATCACAAATAAACCATTGACTTTTTCAATATGTGGTGTGGCTCATGATAACGTTATGCAATATTTGAGTAACACATGGCATGCTTTTTGTGCATCGACTTATGTTAGTTAGGTTGTTATCAGTAGTGGGTCATCTACATAAAGTACCCATAACATATCGGATCATTCATACTTTAAACAATAGAATAAATATTGAAACAGATTAAGAAGTATAAGATGGTATGATATTATGCAAAAAACCCTGTGTAAATAAATTAATTTAGTAGCCCCGAACCAGGAATAGACAAATAGTGCATATTAGTACATCACGTATTCTTGGAATCGGATCTAATGCATCATTTGTGGTATACATGAATTGTGCTGTTTCCGTGACATTATGTTAATCATTCATGCCATTCTTGTGGCATAAACTGTCAACAGATAATTTTTAGATACGCGATGTAGCTTCTAACTATAACATATGTATCTACCTGGAAACTATTGCAACTGCATGAGATCATTTACAAAATATTGGAATACTACCACCTCCATGACTGTTGTTACAGGGTTCGAGTTGCGATCCTAACCAGTGTACATTGATACTGCAAAGATAACTGTATCATCATCTCCAATCCTCTAACCACTTGCCATTGCCGACAAATTACCTCAAATCATTTTCGGAGAACAAATATTGTTTTTCATTTATACATGCAGTGACATGACATAATACGGAATTGTCCTATTCTCGGTCCTATTCTCGGACCCTAAAGCAAAGTTGGTGCAGTTGGCATAGTTAAAGTTCCATTTCTATGCAAAATCCGTGTTGAATAAGGACAAGGCGGAAACAGTTGTGTTCCGAGTTAAACTGTAGGCAGGATTCTGTAGCCATACGATCGTGCCTTTTGTAGTGTTTGAGTGTAGTGCTGCATAGATATTAGACAAATCGAAACCTTCTGCAATAAATAATAAAAACGCATTAATACAATAGTTAACCTATATCAATTCAAAGTTAAAACATTAGTTTGGCTGTTGGGACACAACGGTCAATGCCGATGCGTGGCAAATGTGTTTACGTTCATAGTTCAATTAAATAGTCGATCCAAAGGCAGCTGTAATCGTAGTTCCCTATGAGAACCATCTTTAGCTTTAGACAGCCTATAAGGCTGGTATAGGTGTTGCAGAAAATCGGGACGAACTTCATCGGGAGAGGTAATGGCTCTGAGCAGATGCGGGATACCAGACACCCTGGTGATGTATTTATCTGATATATTGCCTGAATACAGATTGCTGACAAAGGACACAGCTCCTGTATGTGTTATCCCCACCAAACATTTGAGGGTAGTTGCTCCCGTGTAGTGAGAGTACATCTCTGAGTTCAATATCAGGTTTGATGGTGACTGTACTTTAAATTCTGTGCAATCAGGAATCACCCACACACAAGGGAAGTGTGTCCGAAATGACTGGGGCATATGCTGCTCAATCTGATCTTTCGTTTGCCACATTTTGTTGGGCACCCAAAATGCAATAAAGAAAATTTGTCCAAGAAACGGTGTTTCTGCTGACAGTTGACTGGCTAACACAAAATTTGTCAGCGAAATCTTGGTTAAGGGAACCAAGCCGAATTTTACACAGAAAATTTGATAAATTAATATCGACTTGTTACTAAAACTTTGGTAAGTCTTTTTTGATCATTTTCGCGGCATATGGGTTTATGCCATCAAAGAAAGATTTTAGAGTGTCATAGTTGGGGAAACCAGTATAAAACTTAATCATGTCCTAAGCCTATGAAAATCTCTGCAAACCAAACTGCTCCAATTTGTGTTTTGTAACTTTGGCTTGCAGTTCCTCAATGTGCTTTTGTGCTGCTCTGAGCTGTTCTTCAGTGGAGGAGGGAATCAACCAGCACTTGCTTAGCGTTAGGTTAACCGATTGAAGTCATATTATCGCCTACAGCCAAGGCACTTACCTCGAAGTTTGGTCCTTCATCCCTTCTTATCATAGTAACCCATCGTTTCCTAGTCGCTATATTCTGCAGAACTCTTCTTGTGATATGCGGCGTACTTCTCTTTAAAATGCCTATTATTCGTTCAACTAGGAACCGAGCAATGCGCTATTGTTGCTTTCATGGGAGCCTCATTCTGACATTGCAATGGCAGATTCGTGAAACTGGCGAATGATATTCTAACAATATATTGTATTCTTTAAAAGTGGCGGAAATACATGTATATGACATGGCTATTCTCTTCGGATAGACTAGACCACTGGTACACCAAGTTGCGAAATATCTGCTTTGCAAGACGTCCCCCCACCTAACGATTTGGTCCGATGCGAAAATTTTTTTTTAACAGTCTGGCCCAAGAGCCTGTGTCCGTCGTTATGCATAGTCTACCCTGCCTGCCTGATAACAATCACCAAGTGACCAATATGAAACTCATCCTCAATATATAGTTCATAAATATGAAAAGTAACCAACCATCATTGATACGCTTATGTGTGGGACCTATTAGTACCAACGTATTAGCCCTGCCTTTTGTATGTCCTTATCAATATTGTGACTGATGAATTGTTCACCTGACAATTTATTCATCATCAGTAAGGTGCAGTCATAAGACGGTTGTATGTCAAATATGCTATCAGTTTAATTACTCATATACCAGACCACCAACATTATTTCTTACTGTGTCACCAAGGGTGTGAGGAAAGGGGGGGGGTTACTTGTGGGAACAGAAAGGGGTTGCACCCCTCTTGATTATGAATCGCGTTGTCGCAGTGACAAATCGTTACCAAATCATGGGTTGTCTAATATCGACGCGTTTTCTCCATAATATTTATCTCAGTTGAGTTGCTTTGTAATCGTCGTGTTATCTGGCAACAACAAAACTGCTGAATGACTACAATGGACACGATAAATACAGCAAGACAGATGCTGATGGTTGCATTGATTTTAGAATAACCACTGAACAGAGAAAGCTTAGAATGTGAATTTATTGTATCCACAATAAAGAGATAGAAGACATTGGCAGTGACAGAGGAAAGGATAGATGGACTGTTAATCATGTCAGTGTAGTCATGTCTAAATATTTTTCGGCGATATAAGCAATCCATGTCTGTCCAGCCATGTTTTTTCTTCCCTTTTCAGTGATAGCTTGATGATACATTGTGTACAGGTGTCGGATTCGTCAATACGCAGATAGGCGTTAATATTACGACATAATGGTCTTATAACAACAAATGACGTGAATTCGGGTATAGTCTCTATTCTGTTGATATACTCATTACCTGTTTCAGAAGCGCCAAATAAGTGTACAGAGTATATTTGTTTGTTGAATCAGTCGATGTTCTTTTATTGCTTTTTTTGCCTCATCTATGATAAAGACAAAGATGCAAGTGAAGCGTTATATACAATCATTCACTGTAAGCTGGCCAAAGCTAGGGCCACGATATCACGTCTGGCTGGTCTTTCTCTACCCATTTATCTGTTAATAAAGATCACTTCTAGAAAAGTTTATCTACCGAGCAAAACTGTTGTAGTTGAGCTATGTCCTGCTGAATTATATATGAATATATCGATTCATTATATTAATAATATTCCTGGATTTGACATTATCCCGTTTCCGCATTCACCACATGACTCCATCGTCCAGATGATACAGGTTATTGAAATGCGCCATACAAAGATAAACCACCAATTACGCACACAGACATAGACAATAGCTCAATACAAGTAGCAGTGTTGGGATATCTAAGGAATGTCTCAAGTTAAATTGAACCATATCAGCTTAATGACTAGATTAGCGGAGATATGATTTTGTATGGTGGCAGTGATAATATGCTGCTGTATGGTGGCAGGGGTAAAATGAAATGAAGCTGTATGATAAAAGCGATGAAATGAAGCTGTATGATGGCTGTAGGGTGGTAGCGGTCATCTGATGCAGAGCGGGAACTGTGGTGATGTCAAACTATATAGGAGTAGCCATGATGTGATGCTGTCTTGTGCTAGCGATAAGATGCCGCTGTATGGTGGCTGTGGTGGTGTGATTATGTGTGGTGTTGTC
Organism: Urechis unicinctus; assembly: GCA_034190875.2. Lineage (NCBI taxonomy): Eukaryota > Metazoa > Annelida > Polychaeta > Xenopneusta > Urechidae > Urechis > Urechis unicinctus. The sequence continues at coordinate 66,676,537 of CM067350.1, forward strand.
GGTGATATTTAATTCTGTGTGGAGGCAGCAGTGATGTGATGTCAGGTGGAAACAGCGACGATGTGATGCTTTATTGTGGTCACGATAGCTATACAGAGGCGGGTAGTGACAGGTGGTAATTTGGAGTTCTTTGATAACATAAAGGGTAGCATGCAATGGCAATACAGCTATTTATATTCGTCATGTGGTTATTTTGCAAGATACTATTTCTGTTCGTATCAATTGTGCTTATTATTGCCTTCGCCATGGTCGTCATGTGCCACTAGATTTTGAACGGGTTGCGAATTGATCATCAGAGCGGGATAGGGTGCTAGTCTTATCAAGCTATATGGATGTCATCGTTTCACAATTCACTAACAATGTAGATCCATATTGCAAAATATTTTGGATATATCCCGCATACGAAATTAAATTGCTAGTTCTAGCTGTCTTAATATGCATTATCTTGCTAAATGTATATCAATATTCTTTATTCAGGTGACATGATGGTAGCATAGTCTGCGCAATTATTGACTTTGTGCGTCGAAAGAATCGGCCTTCGCTTGTAATGCTAGCATCTGTAGTACATACCGAAAAAGTACTTACATGTTGAGAAGCCAGGCGTTGCATTAATTCTCTAGCGCTATTCTAGTAAAATAACCGTGTAATATAAAATAAGAACTAGCTTCACGCAGATAAAGTTCCAGATATCCTTGGTCAATGACTCGCCAATTAGTATTTGCTCAATACCGTTGACAGAGCAATAGACAGTTAAATATATAGTTCAGAAGATTAGCGGAGGGTCGGCAATCTATCAAAGTTATTAACTTGAACATAAGTGCCAATAGATTTATGACATTATATTTGTGAAAAACTGTTGACATGTCATTTTGCTGGGTAGATTTGAGGAAGAGTCTTAATTGCATTCACAAATAACGTCGTCACGACGATTGTTTGCAAATTAATTCAAACACAACTAAAATCTTTCAAAACAATCTGGACCATGTGTGCATTACATTTGGGTATAATAGCTCTCACACAGTATCATAGGTCTACACTTCCTATATCTGTCCGGCTGATGGAGGTTCACTGGTACTGAGTTCATGGAGATTCTGTCATAGGTCCAGGTGTTGTTTTAGATACCGCCATAAAGAAACAACTGATCATAGTGCGAACTCTGCCTCCTAATAATTTTATGAATCGTGACATTTGCTTGCCATTGGGTTAAATGTACAAGCATGTCAGGTAGTTTTGTTGTACACAGAATGTGCGACGTGTACGATGATGTTCCTGGCAAATGTCGGATATCTAAATTCTAAATCGCCCCATTTCTCGTTGAACCATATATGCGTTTGCTTCCATTTGTTGGGTGAAGGCCGGTGGACATTTGGGACGTCGGCAATCACAACTCTCCAGTTAGCCATATCAATAATGTGATGTATCGAGGTACAACACATTCAGTATCATATGGTCTGTGATCAACCAGCTTTGTTTATAATCTCACTTAAATGAGGTGACCATTGCGCTATTTCCGTCTATCATTATCGCTTGTTGGTGAATCTTATGCAAATGTGAATAACCACATCTGTAGTCGTGCCATCTAATCATCGGCCTCTAAAATTGCATATTGAAATATTGTACAATTGATACAAGATGCAATTGCAACCGCAAAACGACGACACCGCCTCACATCTATCAACTTTGGAACCCTCTGAAGTGTGATGGATCCACTGTCATGTGTCATGCTGCCTTGTTGATGTTATCGAACTATTGTGGTTAAAGGTATTGTCTAATTACTCAACTAACAAGATATTATGACCTTATGATTCTGCGCTGAAGCAAGATAAGCCAACTTTACCATATCGCCAGCAATGCGTTTGCGGCCGTTGGTTCATATAATCAATATTTAAGAGCGTGATTTTATCACTGCACGGAGCAAATATGCGCTCTGCTGGGGATGAGAGAGATGAATTCGATTTTGTCGCGAGCTTTTTAGACTGATTCGCTTTCAGTGTTGAATCCCTACTAAAAGTCCGTTTTGCCGACCTACAGGTAGTCCGCGACTTAGGTCATAGTCAGAGTTTATTGATATATGTGACAAAAGAAACTATTGAACAAACCCAGGAAAATGATGTTGTTTGTCAAAAAGATTTACCAGATAGAAATCTGACACCGCTCGTTTATATCGAGATTACAACATTTTGCTCAGTTAATATAATCGTTTAATAGCTAAATAATTTGAGTGCCTGAAATGAATTCTGACTACGACCCCGTCTCTGCCTCTGAACCTCAATGACTTGAACATCCCCGAGATTCATCAACATTGGAAAGAAAACGTTTATATCGACTTAGTACAACACGGCGTCGAAATTTACCAGCCATTCAATGATGTTTATGACCTTCAATTTAAAGCCCACGTCTCGGTCGGGACAGTGAGGGCCGTGACCCGCATGAATTATGCAGTAGCAATAGCATAAGCTACCATCAACTGTGACGTAATCAGATTTCTTGGAGTCCGAACTGCATTGCCTCAGCCAGAAATATAGCTTGCTACATTCATGAAGCAGCTACTGTAATATGGAGATAAATTCACTTGGTGTGTAATAGATTTAAAACAATGATTGTGTATCAAGGGTTCGTTTGTCAATGATGTAGGCTTTCGAAAAACGTTTTCAAAGCGCTCCAACGAGATATAAGCGTTACCATACTGGGCACGCGAAACATTTTCGATCGCGTTAGTCACGGTTTCATAATGTATCAGTATGCGGAAGCCAGCTCCTCACAAGGATGGTTTGAAACTTGAGTAATTTCTGAAAGAGTATTTCCGCTCAAGCGAATATTTCAAATTTTACTGCACCAATTCAGAACGCAGAAAATGAATTAATGTATGTGATTCAGAAGAAAGATTCTGTACAGATGAAATATACCTCATCACCCTTAAGACAACGGAAAACCAATGATCATTAGATATGTTTTGTGTTTTAGTTATCTGCCGGACTGTCATATTTTGTCCACGTCTGACCATGCGATAAGTGACTTTCGTTGGCCGTTGGTCAGCCACTCAAAACATCCGGCACGACATCAGCCCCTCAGCACACAGTCATGATTCAACAGTGTCCCCCGTGTGAGCGATTCAGGTAAATATTAACAGCAATGGGTGACGAGTCTGTCAGATTCTCCTAAGTTTCACAACTGCAGACCGGCATGTGTAGTGGGAAATAAAGCACTAATTTACCTTGCGAACAAGTACCAAGGACCTCTTCCACGTGCTACATATATTATGTCGATCGATGACCCAAACAATGACACTTTCCAGACCGATATTTGGTCATTGAGGTACATACATTATTCAAGAAAATGATATTCAAAATGCTTGGGTCATCCGGTGCCTTTGGTGATCGATGAGTTCTTATCCTCCCATTCGTGACGCACTCCTATGTAAGGTTTCTAATGGCGTTAGATAATACCATGTAAAGCAACAGTGTTATTTACATCAAACGAACATGCTTGTAAGTGTCGAGACAGTCATAAAGACTGAGCGCTCCATCGTCTATGTCATCTATCGCTTCAATACTGTGAACCTGGATCATACTTTCAATAGCATTGTTACACATAATAGTGGTGAAATGGAGCTGTTTTATCAAGGCCTGTGTAAAAGTTGATTGATAAAACATGGCTACTGGTTCATCACTGGCGATCATCATCCAAGATTGTCTTCAGATGATGTTTGGGTCGCTTCCATCGTTACTGAAACGTCATAAACAGTTCCTTGTATGGATTTGTTGACGTACTTAACATCACAGCCGTCGTAAGCTGCAAGTCTCGTGTTCAGCACTAGACTTATGGCTCACATACTGAGGCAACCAAAGCTTTTCGAAAGCAGCCAATTGCGGTTCGTATGGCATTCCACTTAGCGATATGTGATCTTGGATTTTATGGGAGTCATTGTGCGGACCACAGCTACATCTTAGCGCATAGAAAGCATCCACCTTGGAAAGCATGTATCTTAGCAGGTTTCATGCTATATCAGTTTGCCATGAGCCAGTGCCTGGTTGTCCTTTTCACCGCTCTCAACGGATTCCTGCAAATCGTTAAACAGAAGAAAGTCAACTGCGGAAAGGGCGACTGGAAATTTCTGGTCTTAACATTAGGGGAGCCAGGTCTTGGAAATGTAATTGGTGTATCCGTAGAATGGTTCGGTCGGGAAGACATGATCTGAATATTTATACACATATATATACCTATGTGTATAAATATTTATATATGTATATACATATATATATATATATACACATATATATATATGTGTGTAAATATTTATATATGTACATACATGTATATATATATATATATACATATATATATATATATATATATGTAAATATATCTTTATTTTATATATATATATATATATATATAAATATATATCTATAGATATAGATATATATATATTACATATATATATATTTATATATATTTATATATATTTATATTTATATGCATAGTTATGTATATGTATACTTACACCATGTGGTAAATCGTGATCAACGGCTTATTAACTGAACCAACTGAGAACGCTAACTAACTACTCATATGAAACCCTAAAAACGGACACTTATGCCTAGATATAACGTCATAATCACGTCATGCTTCTGGCGTGAAAAAACATGTTTCTCAATGTATATGTCACCTGTTATTGAGGCGCCATCAGATGTTTTTACACCTGAAGATGTAGACATAAGGTTGTCTGTCTTGCTGTTAATCTAATGATTTATCAAGGTAGCCTATATTATCATCCGCACATCAATTTTCTATCAACCTTTTTGCTCTCTGGTAAAGACGCTTTCATGTCAATCTGCTACATAGACAGTTGCATTAATTTGTAAATAATATGCCGATATGGCGTGCAACACTTTAACAACAACAAATACCTTCAGAGTCTCGGCAATCCATGTCTCGTGTCATGCAACAATAATAGATGCACAGGATGTCTGGTCGATTGTCGGCTGTATTGCAAGGGTCCCATTAAGACTGCAATTTTTAGCTTCAGCATTTGTGATATTTTTGACCATACCACGCAATTGCCTCGTTGTTTATTTTAATTTATTTATAGCAGTGAGAACGTAGCGATATAATTTTTTTTCTTGTTGTTTTCTGGAATTTGTCGATTGAACAGCGTAACTGTACTGTAATTGTTCATGTTATCAAGTCTTAATATGTACATAATGTGTTTTTAATCAATTGTTATTTCTACCTTCACATATCGACCGCCCGGCATGGCCACTACGCTCCAATCAAAACAACGCCATAATAACTTATTTTGCCAAAGCACTGTCAGTCAGGGGTATAAGAGTAACGAAAAATCAGCAAATAAATATTTCACGTCATTGGAAGCTTTATATAGCCGTAGATGCCCGTCGTCGGGTTATCGTGAGTACACTGTGGCAAAATCCTATGCAAAATATCCACAGCGTATCTCAAGTAATCACAATATTGCTTATTAGATTGCAGCAGTGCCATTCACGTACCCCGCAGTAGACGAGTGCGGAACAAATGACATTTTATGGTTCATATCTATTAGGCTTTATGTTACGTTTGTAGAATATGGAGCTTTATTTGGCTCTGTCCATGCCATACTGGGGTTGTAATCAGTGATACCAAGCAACAACAGGAAGCTATTGGCGTTGCATCTGACAAGCATCATGCCAAGAAGTATGTACCCGGCGCTGTATTCATTTCTCTCTTGGTGGTATTGTCTCATTTACTTCCTATCCAACATAAGATGATTGAAGGTGCAAATACTGAAAACTTAATCTATTAATGCGCTGGCAACACTACAAAGGCTGTATCTGTGAGAATTCAAATGCGTGGACTTTAAATTTACCACTATTTCTTCTTTGTTCCAACGTAATGTGAAGCCATCAAACCTGCATCATCCTTTGGTATTGTTCCAGAAAAGGTATGATATATGATGTGTGGATGTTTTCTATGGGCAAATATGTGGCTGTTGTCATCATAACGACTCCCCGAAACGCACAATCTCGTATAACCGAGTAGAATGCAAGTAGACCGTAAATAATGTGCTAAATACCAGACTTTGGAGACATGCGTACAACGATTGTTCTGCGAATTAGTTCGACGATATTACCAGGACGTTTGTTCAAGGTCAGATTCCGGTATTGGAGAAGAGGTGAGTGTTAGGACATCGTCATCTGAAGGCCTACGTTAGGTAACCCTTTCAAGCGATGGCTCGGTCCCATGCTTAATCGACTCGCTTTCATCCTGCTCTTGATTGAAGCAGAAGCACCATTTCCTCGATTCTGAGCCGAGCACTGATGATGGATGCTAGCTAATTAATTATGCAAATGTTTGATGTGAATGTGGCAGATAATATAATAGCATACGGCGTAGGCATCAGTCTGGTATGATTGTCATCGATGTAGCTATCGTGATCGCTAATCCGTAAACACAGTATTTATTACGTCAGTCCTTAGGCGCGTTAATCAATGTCCATCTACTGTAATTAATCAATGACCTTGACATTCTGTTATCTATGTGGCGCTCCATTGAACGAACCACGTTATTTGTAGTATGTTGGAGATGAGCGTGGTTTCTGTTGACAGCTACTTGCTTAGTGGCATACATCAATACCTTATTACTCGCAAGACGCGTCATACCCCGGTTGCCAAACGTGCGAGGATCTGGTTGACTCGACAGCCATGGCTGTCAATAATCATAAAATCCTGACTGTGAGTAGAGGAGCTTATGTCGGATGTATTAAGCGGCATGACGTCGCTGACCCATGGCCAATGAGAGCTACTAACGCATGGCCAAAAGACGAGAATCATAACGTAGTTCATTCACAGTTCGTTGTCGTAATGGCAAAGTAGATTCAAAAGCAGGATTTATACAAATACCTGTCAAGCAATTCATCCAACGCCAATGGCAAGGCTCTGTCGTCTACATAGAAATACATTATGACCAAGACATACCATCAATGTGAATGGTCCTATGTTCGACGGATTCAATACAGCGGTCCTTATATGCTCATGTTTGAAGATTTTAAGGAATGGATTTTCGACCAATTATACCCTTGACGCAGATGTCTCATTGCACAACGAGTTACCAGCTACTCACGTCCGTTAATTCATCGCCATAACCGCGTGATGTATGCAGCAGTTGAAATCCCCGGATCAGACAGCGTTATCTGGTCTCCAAGCCGGACCCGGTGCTTCCACCAACCGTGATTAATGATTAACGTTATTCCTGGTGCATAATTCATACAGGTTACTACCTACACTGTCGCCGCCTAGTCGTGGGCGCGTATAATACGATTAAAGTTTTCGGGAAATTTTGACGGATGCTGAGCTTGGCGTTGGATGTCATAGACATTATGATGGCTGATAGATAACGGAACCTTGCTGTGCTATCAAATTTTCGTTCGTATGCCTCACCTTGCCTGGGGCTGAAACCGGCATTAATGTTCATATCAAATCGAGCGAGATGACGGGCATCGCCGTTCATGTTAAAAGACGGGGGATGAAGGGCTTCGCATTTCATATGAAATTCGGGGGATGAAGGACATGGTAATTCATATTAAAACGCGGGCGATGAACAGCATATTGGAACATACTGAAACAAGAAAATGACGAGCATCGTGGTTCATATTACAGCACGGGAGATGACGAGCATCGTGATTCATATTTGAACAAAAGGGATGGTGGATATCATGGTTCATATTAAAACACGAGGAACGACGGATATAATGTTTTGTTAGGAGGGCCTGAAACTAGCGCCCCCTGTCTACCAATATTTTATAAAAACTAGCTCGGACGTTTTGAAGGTCAATTGCCTGCGGCCCTGCCGAGGAGAGACATTGTTGCTGCTCTGGATTGCGTTTTCTACTTAACCCCGGAGCTGTCCCCCAAATATCTTGGCTTTCTGTCATACTCTCTACTCGGACTCCTTGTGTTATTTGAACATGTTTAATTGCTAGCAAGTTAGAACTAAATGTCTTCCTCCAAGTTGAGAACATTAACATACGTGTCGAGTCCGCCTGGCCCATGGCACATTATTCCTCTAGACTCACCTTGGATTGTAGAACTTGCTTTTGATTACCATACCACAAATTTTGTGTGTGTTTTCTCACCGTTCTTGATTAACCCAAGCTTTCAGATACAGCATAAGATAGAGCACACATAAAAGCAATCCGGATTGTAAGTCGCTCCACAAAGTGCAAAGAATTCAGTCGATATTTTCATTGCCCATCATGCCGAGAGCAACCCCTTTGCAATTGTCGTGAACTTACACTATACAGGGTTAGGTTAACGACACATTCTAGTGGAAATGTATAAAATGAGAAAAATCGTTTCTGTAATCAAGGAGCCTGCACGGAATTTGGAATGACATCAAAATACAGCTGTTTGTTCCACTTGGTTTTAGGTTGTGATTGCTACTGCACGAATTGTCAAGGAATTGGCGCGATAAAATGTTACGCAGCATTTTTTGAGAAATTATTTGGAACATTGGCTATTCTAGCTGATCCCTTTCATGACCCATGTGAAATACGTTGAATGCTTCGATTTGTTTTTTTGAAGGTGTTCCTTAAGGACAACTTGTTTAATTTTCTTCCAATTCCCCAAAAAAAAATTGACAAGCTCATTATGATGACACCATCCCATATAAGCGCGTGCGAGTGGTGCTTATGGTAGTTTGACGAAGCATTGTCGAGTAACACGATACAAAGCTACAACATCTAACATCGCGCAGGCCCAAAACGCATGGAAATGTCTGTAGCGTGTATTGATCACCTCACGCTCCCATACATTGATTATATGGACGAACACGGGTGCACGTGATTCTGACGACTGAATAAAGCTGGTTTGTCTTTGATCAGCGCAGAATCAAAGGTTCTTATAAGCTCTTTGTATCACTTGCTTCAGTACCATCAACGAGGCGACTTGGCGCCGCAGCAGTGGATCTATCACGTGGACGTCTCATTACGCGAATAAAAGTTGGAGGAGATCACAGACTGTGAATGATATCGTCTTCGTGTTATTTCACCTATAATCTACGGCACGTGCAAGATATATTTTATATATAGATAATTGATATGGACCAAGAAGACCAAGCGTGTGTGTGGATCGTTGATTCAGCTTTTCTGGGTTCTGCTTTCATTATGTTGGTCCGATGTTATTTACTATGTTTTGCCAACTTTATACTGGGAAGTTTCAGTAAAGTGGTTGATGCAACTATAGCTTGTTATAGCAAAATGTGAAATACATAGTACACACACTCAAATGCCCGGTTTCCAAGAAAACGTTAATTACTGAATTACTGTTATTGGTAAGACCAATCCCTGGATGAGTACGTGAGAGAGTTCATGGTGGGGAGAGTGAGTGAGTGAGTGAGTGAGTGAGTGAGTGAGTGAGTGACCTCGTAAATGTGTGAGTGAGAGAGTAAGTGATTGTGCACGTCAATCATTCGATCAGTGAGTGAGCTACTGAGTGAGTCAATCAGTATGTTAAAGAGTAAATTCGCCTGTATATGCCACAACGTCTAAGTAAACTATGTGAAGTGTTGTGTGACCGGCCTCGTTGCTTGATACTCCCCTGAGAGCGTAGAGAACGCTACCTGTCAACATTGACCTTAGAGGGACTGGTGTGGCTATAGCTTCTTGCTTGATGTTGACTTAAGCCCGAAGACACTGTGAATACACCCCGCTTCACTCACACGGCTTCCTGGTATATACTGATTGAAAGAAAACCTCTCTGCTAACTTAATGACATTTTAAGGTGTTTTTGCAAAATTATTGTTAGGGTAATATGCGTCAGGGCAGTTTATAATCTATAGATGTACAATTAATTGCACTATTGCTTTTTGTTTGGAGCTAATAGGCCCCACCATCTTTACAACACCTGTTGCAGTCAATTATATTGAATGACATTCTAAGGAGAACAACCAAGAATCAGAAAGCCAGAACGGATTTAATCGTTTGGAAAGAGTCCTACCAAGTAATACTGTGTCATTGTTATCATTTAAGCCAATGATATCTTTTTAGCTCGCATTATTCCTCAATAACCAAAGTGAATAGACCCCTGATTGACAACCAGTTCATACTGGAGCTACATAGTAATATTTGTAATGTTAAATTCAGTTCATTACATACTATAAAACACTGATTAACGACTAGCAAAACCCTTTGTGTGCATATTGTTGGTTAATCTCTGTCGTATTTTGTTTTGTTTAGCACACTTTGGGAAAAGTAAATTAACAGAAATAAGCAATCTCCACGTATGTGATTAAATTAAATATAATCTATCAAAAAAAGGTAAAATGAACATCGAACCGGATTAAGATGCAACATCTTTATATCGGAAGGATGAATTCGATGTTAACGTCAAGTCACATTTAGCAAGCAAAACAATTAGGCTGACTCTGATAGCCGCTCATAATTATTTTTTAATAACACATTTATTCCGATCTTGGCTACAGAGATACCATGTTATCGGCTTACACATGTTGACGTAGATTTGGCAGGGATAACCAAATCAGCGTTCTACCTGAAAGTAATCCAAGCACGAGTGAAATCAAGTCTTTGTTGTGATCGTTGCTCAACCACTGAAAGAATTTGTAGGAGGTTAAAATCTCACTACTGCTATCAAAATTTACATCTACTTCCGATCAAAGCACGTAAATAATCTCTACCAAATCTGACACACCTCTGAGGGCTAACTTGTGTTTATTCATTGCGGCTGCCTGGTTATATATTTAGTTGGCAAAACCTTATCAAATACTTTGAAATAATACATTACTTTGTCCAATTTGCCACGTTTTTCTATATGATCTTGAACAATTTGATTACAAATAGGGTAAGCAAGTCACTACGAGGCATAGTCACTCATGTGCATAACACTGTATGTCTGGTTGACTAGGCTATTATATAAAAATGACTACAAACGTAACATGTCCTGCATTCCAATTCGGAATATAGCACTAACTAAAACCAGTATTAGCCAGAACTCGTGTTAAGATTGGATAATTCATTGACCGAGTGGTTACGAGACGCTTGAGAGAGAGGGGTCTATATCAGGTCGAGCTTTTGCGTTCTATTACTTAAGTTGAATATCAAGACGCATTACTGTTATTGTTGTTATTTCAAGGTAAAGCAGTTCGCCAACTAGAGACCACGTACTGCTCAAGATGCATTGCAATCATCGAGAACAGTGTACATGCATGGCACCCCACGACTCACATACCTGTAATTGTAGCACTTTAAAGCTAGAATATCGGACGGTACAGTGAATAATTTGTCTATCAAACGTCTTGTAATACAAGCCATCGATGACGAAATAATATATATGTATATCCATTTGGGTAAGCTAACGCATCCAAGTGCATCATTTTAAACATTCAAACGCCATAGATTCAATTATTTTAGGATTGGTAACCAAGTTGAGTAATCATGTAAGCGTTGATGACATAAAGACATGAAGTACTTGTAATAAAATCAAATGGGTTAAGAAGTTGGGCCATCCAGCGAACTTCAGCACAGTAGTCTGACCCCCCTATCACGACAGAACGTAAAAGACGACAATCCATGATTAATAATGTAGTTTGCTGTGTAATCGAATAGGGGCAGTACATAACACAACTGCTCCGTAGATTGTTGCAGGGAGAGCACATGCAAATATAACCATTTGGAAATAAATTTGTTGACATGGCATTGGCACAGCCAGGTCACTGGGTTAGCTATTTACTGCACACCCCAGAAAATGCTGCTGTAACGACTATGGCGCTCTGTTCCCTATCACAGTAAGCAGCAGTAACGAGGGAGATAAACCGTACCAGGGTTACACTGGCGTTGCTTTAAATGGAATATCTGTCTAAACCAGGTGTATTATAAAGTTTATTATGATAGCGGCCAATTGGAAGCCGGGTGACATTAACTACTCAGTCATGTCCAAAGGTGTTTAGTTGTTGAGAGACAAAGAGTAATCGCAATCGTCACGGGGCCTGAGGAGCAGAATAATTGCATTAATGCACTCACATGCGAGGCCGTTTGACAAACTGGATTTTGAAATCAAACGTTCTTTAGGATTTGCAAGAGTCACTGATTGGCTCTGATTGACTAATCACTTACTTGCCAGTCTGAAAAAAGCTGTCTGTGTCTAGCCTAGTTTTGGAACGTCATTTGGTTACGTCATGGCTTATTTCTCAATTCTAAACCGTTGCATAATTATTTGGGTATAAGCTGCAAAATAAACATCCAATTCAAAAACCGTGAAAGTCTGTTATCAATATATTTGTTCACACAACCCTATTGACCACGTATTTTTATTGTGTTTATGAGTGAACTCCAACATATGGCATTGCTGCCAAAGATAATCTGCGCTCGTAGAGTTCTGAGTGCCTCTTGTGCCGCGTCGGACTAGTCGTTTAAAAGTCGATCATGGCAGGCTCAATGCTCAAACTATTATATTAAGCACCAGAAACTTTATTCGCAGTGCTTGATATCCCGAGTGAGAATGAGGGAAGGGTGAGACTGTAGGATTCATCGGTTTCATATCTTCGTATTGCCCATTTATAGCTGCTCGGCGCTTGAAAGCAAGGCATTGGTATTCGTGCGCCCGTGGAAACACTGATCCACACCTTAGTACCATCTAAAAAAGACATTGACAACTCAATGTTATATGTCAAAAAAGAATCACAAAGCCAGAAGCTGCAACATGCGCAGAATACTGGTGCACGTACGCGCAGATATCAACCTATAACGAATGTCCCGAGAAAACTGCACTGGCTGCCCGTGCGACTGTTAAAAGCAAAATATTGCTTTAAAGTTTCAAGTTGTCGGTTAACGCCTGCATAAATCCCTGACCTGCCGGTGCCCTACAAACCCCAATAGTTTGCAAATCATCAGAACACGGCACAAGTGTACATTCACAACTCGCTCATAAAGCTTTTGCAAATGATTCACCGTATTGTGCTCCTTAATGTCAGTAAAAAGCTCAATATTTTAAAGTACAAACTCACTAATCATTCGATGTGTGCGTTATGGGTATTGTGTCTGGCAAATCATACGATGAACTAATCCGTAAGTAAAGACACAGATAATCTCCTAGTACCACCCACGACCTGCTAACAGCGCAGCGCCCACTTATACACGGATCCCCAGTACAGTCAGTCATAATGCGTGCGTTAAGGGCAGATATCCTGGAGGGCGGTGAAGGAAGCGGATGCCATACAGAATCTATGTGCATTGACAAAAAGTCATGCAGTTTTTTTTGGCATTAGGTAAGCCATGATATGAAACATTGCATGAACCAAAGCAACACCCACTGGTTAAGGCTAACAATGTTCCACCACTCTGCGAAATCAGGTGCACCCATCCGGAAGAATCGATTCTTATTCATAGCTCGGTAAAAATCTTTCTACACCTGATCGCCGCTTGATCTTATGCTCGACAGAAGATTCAACGACCGTTAAATTCCACCCCTATTGCCCATCGACAGCCATCTACATGGATAATCTCGGCTTAACGGAAACTATTGTCAATTTAGCGACATCGGTGCAAAGTACTAGGACCGCATATTCCAGGCTCTACAAGTATTCATCCTTTTCTTACATACGATAATTGATACGCTGCTGACTTCGAGTAATGAGCTGTACTGCAACATTAATGAGAGTAATCAGATGTATTGCAATATTGATGCGGGTAAACATAGACCACTTCCGGCTAAACTGTAGCACCCCACATAGCCTGTGCTTAGTCTAAGCGTGGTCGTGTGTCGCTTGTATGCATAAACTCCGGACAGATCTGATGTGCGTTTAGTCATTGCTAACACAAAATAAGAGATTAAAATGTCTAGGCAGATCTAGGGTTATTCTTTTGAGTCTGAATACTTGCCCGACGAACTACACAATGTTATCAGAGATGTTACAACAGATACAGACAGCAGTGACTTCTGAAATAGAATGAATCGAACGTTAGACATTTTAGAAAGTAAATACAATGTATTGAGACAATTCATTTTAATATATGATCAACAATAGTAATATGACAATGCATTTGTTTTCAGAGCATACAGTGCAGTTTGACAGTGCTGTTAAGAACATGTCTACAGTCTCAATACACGCATAGCTGGTTTTTGGAGTCTGAAGAGCATTCTTACCTATTGTGGCTGCAGAGGGCTTCACATTGCCACATTTCTGAGCATCAGATGATCTTGCTGTCTGTGTGGTCCTTGCATAGAGAGCTGTGGTGTCACACTGTGTTCAGTGGTGCGAGTGGTGGGCCTACATCGCTTACATTTTGTTGGATGAAATAACATGTGGTACGTTATAATTTAAACTGTCCACTGAAACTGTTTCACATACAATTCATCTCCAGTCATTGCCTAATACTTGTAAATTATATGATAGAGATTAAACAGATTTGATACAACACTCATTTTTTCCTGAACATGCTTACCAATAAGTACCTTACCCAATTGGAGTACCCGGTTATCCGGCAGCTCACTACAGTTTATCTTAGGGCACGGGTAGTCTACTTAACAAGCTTTTGTATACGCATTAGGAGAACAAAACTCAACCGGGATTACCCATAAAGGATATAGTTAAACACAGTATCGAATACATACTATGGGTCACATCAAATTACGCCAGCAACTATAGTCTTTGACTAACCTCAGTTCGCTTGCGTTTGTTGATTCTGTTGACAGTGCCACAAGTACCTTACGAGAGGACGAGGGTGGTGCTGGGAAATGGTTGGTAGCGTATCTTCACTGAGACTGTATCGCAGCTGCTGGAATAGGTGAGGAGCGATGATGATTTAATTGTCTTCGAAATGCTTCTAGGCAGAATTTGTCGGAGAATGCACAATCATGTCAGCCATTGTTGAATACGCTCACGTGTATTCCATGGAGAGGCGAAGAATGATGAATGTTGCTGGCTTTTCTAAATTTTGTTGCAATTTTGAGCATAACACGTAGACAGTACCCACAAATTGTTCAAGATTTTCAACAAAATCCGACACAAACGTGCGAGGAACAAGTGCGTCTTTTTCATGGATTGCGCAAAACAATAGACTTCATCCACCACCGCCTGCTCACGACAACTACTGCCTACGTCACAGGGTGAAGTCGAGGTCGCTATGGACAGCGATCTGGAATGCGGCGCGCGAGCGGCTGATACGGGATTGTTTTTATTGTTGAGTTATTTTGTCAATAGTGTCCAGTTACATCATTGTTTTCAGGGAAAAATAACAGCTGCAAAATCAAATGTCGAATCAATTAGATTTTTTCTCTCCTCTTGGATAGCAAATTTTCGACCAAAGCCATCCTTTAATGCGAGCTGTATGCAACATTGATGTGATTTATCGGTTGTACTGGAACATCAACATAAGTAATAGGCTCTCTTGCACCATCGATATGAGTCATGAGCTGTAAAGCAACATCAATGTGAGCAATAGGCTCTATTGCACCATCGATATGAGTCATGAGCTGTAAAGCAACATCAATGTGAGTAATAAACTGTATTGCAACATTAAATTCACGTTGTTTCTGAAAGTGCAGCATATGCTTAATACTAAGCAGTCCTTTTTTGCATTACATTGATTCCGAGTGATAATTGTAGATGTAAAAAATAGCATCTCATCTGGCTCCAATAACATCACATTAGTTAATGTGCTATCCTGTAGACGGTAGCAAGGCATGTCATTGTTTTTGTTCTCATCCACAATCAACGGGTTATTTCACATCGCTCCAATGACCCTAAAATGTGCTATTTTAGCAGTATCGGCATGTCATTAAAATGTTCTCAAAAATTACTTTCATATATTAACTTACTAACAGCAATCAAAGTGCAAAGCAGACATACAAAATATGCTCTATATTGTGACGTCTGCTATATTGGCATAGTGCTGGCTTCCCGTGGTTTACAAGGAATAAGGTGTCCCCGGAATTGACTGGAATTGCATCCAAATTATGTTAGACATTCAATAATGATTACATTATATTTAAGGCATTAAACAGTCGCTTATGAACTACACTCAAGATACAAGGAATACGACAGCGGCTTTGTGCTGAAGAGACGACTGCTTTGCAGTGCATGGCATATCAACGTGATCCTTTTAATGGGATAATGATGTACATTATACCAGTGTCACATAGGTATTGCTATTAACTTATATTAAAAATACAATATATTATGATTCTGAATTTATGAAGAATCGTATCTTAAGATAGTGAATAAAGAGTACCGACTGCAGTCGATAACGTTATAGTGTATATTAGTGCTAATTATATGAACACTTAATACGTTATTTGATTACCGCTTGGACAATACCAATAAATAACATATATTTTGTGACTTCACTTACATACACACAGAGATGCAAAATCAATGTGTATTTTATCACTAATTGCCCCGTTGGTATTGTCATCACCCTCTCATGCATTCCCACGCGTATTTCCTAGACCCCATACAAATGTGCAGTGTTTGTTAGTCAAGGACAAATTCCGACCAAGGTAAATAATAATTGCAGAAAATTATGTATGTATGTATGTATGTATGTATGTATGTATGTATGTATGTATGTGTATGTATGTATGTATGTATGTATGTATATGTATGTATGTATGTATGTATGTATGTATGTATGTATGTATGTATGTATGTATGTATGTATGTATGTATGTATGTATGTATGTATGTATGTATGTATGTATGTATGTATGTATGTATGTATGTATGTATGTATGTATGTATGTATGTATGTATGTATGTATGTATGTATGTATGTATGTATGTATGTATGTGTATGTATGTATGTATGTATGTATGTATGTATGTATGTATGTATGTATGTATGTATGTATGTATGTATGTATGTATGTATGTATGTATGTATGTATGTATGTATGTATGTATGTATGTCTGTATGAATATGTATGTCTGTATGTATGTATGTATGTATGTATGTATGTATGTATGTATGTATGTATGTATGTATGTATGTATGTATGTATGTATGTATGTATGTATGTATGTATGTATGTATGTATGTATAAATGTACGTTTGTATGTATATAAGTATGTAAATACAATTGCATGCATTTGTGTATGATTTCGTTTTATTTGCAGATACAGAGACATATGTGGCAACATCTGTGTCGGTTAAGCACGGGTTATTCGCAGTCACAGTCAATAATTGCCCATTGCATTTACAAGTATATACAGTAGGCGTATCCCTCTTAATTGGCCTATTTTAAGCTTAATCACGTACAATATCCAGTGCAGTGAAGCGACGAACAAATACAAAAAGCAATTCCCACTCCCTACTAGAGGCGTAAATCATCACTCGAATCGTCATCATCCGTCTACAACATGCAGAGGTAAATTATACCGTTTGCAGCATAACTTAGATGATGTGGAACATGGCTGTTGACAATATTTACTCACCATTTAGTAAAAGTTATGCAAGCTGATTCAAATGTTTCACCAATGAGAAGGAGGGCCGAACTGGAAAATAGGGTAATTATCTCTGCCTCTGTCTCCAACTCGAACGGCCATAAGGATTACATCCCGCCGGCACATCATTGTCATCGGCAAAGCACAACAACCACCATAAATTGCATTACCTACTAATTGTAACATGTCATAAAAAGCCGGAGTTTGACAGCCAAGTGCGTCGTATATACATCAAATGTGCTTTGGGACTAACGTCAGAGTGCCGACTAACGAGTTATGGGTACTCGTGTCCACATTACTTGAGCCCATTATCACGGAAATATACCCATGGTGGTCACGTAAGGTGATTTGTGAAGATGGTCCAAAGTGGCACCCAACGCGGTAGCAGCCCTTCAGACTTGCTTCGTACCCCAATGTGAATCTGACAAGGCTACAACACGCAACGCCTGATGAACCGAACCACGAGACTGTTAGATGTATGTAACTAATGTTTATGTAACTGAGTTGGCTGTGGTATAGTGCATCTTTTTACTTTAGATAATATTGTTTGCAGGAAGATGACGAAGTGACATATGTAGTTTACTGTCATTCTTACATTATTAACTTGGCGAACTCGCATTCGCCAAGTTATGGCGATCAGTCCGGAGCAATGATGTTTTGTTTTGACCTTGATCGGAAACTAAGGTCAAGGTCAAAAATAGAAAAACTAGTATATCGAATAACCCTGCTAATAATGGTCGGATAAGTTACAAAATTTGCATCAATTTGTAGCCCATTTTAATTGCAAACTTTATTCTATATATAATCAGTCCGAATGTATTGTTTTACCACATTTTTCAATCGCTTATAAAACCCCCAAAAAGGGGTGGATGGTCATAACAATTGCTTCAAATGATGTAATGGCCAACGTTTAACGAATGGTAAGTGTTAAAAGGATGAAGATGACGTCACTTCCTGTTACGAGCAAACAATGTTATTCAGCAGTGTAATCGGAAGTTAACAAGTCGTTTATCCGTCGTTAATGATCGTATCGTAAAATTGATTCACTCGACGATAGCCCATGCTATTCCAAACTTATATCTAGACCAACTAATTGTATATTCTCGATAGTTTTCTCAAATACTAAGCTTAAACTCCAAAAACGCCCCCTAAGATGCATTAACTCCCCGATATGTTTATCAATACTGTGTCGATTTTGAATTTTTTTCCATGAATTTGTAGGTAACTCTTCTAGTAACATTTCGCTGCCTCATGTCGGCATGAATTATGCCTAGTTTCCTCATGAATTGTAGGTGCAAGTTCGGAAAAGAGCTACAATTGGCAACAAATTTGCGTTCGATGGTCAAATGTTATCATGGACATTGTCAACCGAATTGTACAGTGGCTGTCATTTCTGCTGGCTCTTTACTTGTTTGTTAAAGGTCTCCGCTGCTGGGTGCTCGCCTCGCGGGACGCCTGCAAGTATGGCACCCGCGGTGCTATCTAAATAAACTAAGCCTTTCCCTGAGCCAGCCAGATCGTTGTCAATATATCATAGACCCGTAATCTGCAGATGGGTCAGAACCATCTGCAGATTATTTTTTTCTATATCATGTTTTCTCTGTGCTGCTTAGAATATGATACTACGGCACAACTTTGCGTACACAAGGTTGCACGTAACGGAAATATATATATATATATATATATATATTATATATAGATATAGATAGAGAGAGAGAGAGAGATATATATATATAGATAGAGATAGAGAGAGAGAGATATAGATAGAGAGAGAGAGAGATATATATATAGAGAGATAGATAGTATAGGAGAGAGAGAGATGTAGAGAGAGAGAGATGGATATAGATATGTATATATATATGTATCTATATATATATATATATGAGATGGAGAGATATATAGAGAGAAACATGTAAATATGGGAATATATATATATATATATATAGTTCTCTATAGGATATCTCTCTATATATAGAGATAGACATATATATAATACAAATATGGAAATTTTAAATATCTATATATATATATCTATATAGATATATATCTCTATATATATATATATATATATCTATATATATATCTCTATCTATATATATATATATATATATATATATCCACTTTCATTTAATCAGGAGAGCTCTGAGCTTACGAGGTATCATTCGTTCAAATTTGGAAGCATTTGAATATTATCAGTTTAATAAATAAGCTTTAAAAGATGACCAGCGTATTGATTGAACATTGAGCTCTATCGAACATTTTGATCAAGTTTGAAACGCCTCGTCATAATTTGTAAATACTACACACATTTCTGACGGGTCAAATACAATATATACCATACAGTGTTGTAATAGAAAATGTAGAATCGATAGAGCATTTAAATGAACGGCAGATGCCTTTAAGCATATCCTGCAACATCATCCCGTATTGATAACTAGGGGAGAGATGCAAGCTTCTTGGTTTACATTCAGTTTCATTTATATCTTGTCTTATAGATATGACTGAACAGTTTGGAAGTGAAAGTAAATAATCCCCTCTGTACTCTTCCACCAAACTTTTATTGGATATCGCTTTGGATAGACGTGGATATCAAGGTAAGGTAAATATAGGGTTTAACGGCACACTAACACTAGTGTGTTATATGGTGCCTCTGGATATCAAGGTATAGTGCTGTCAACTATTAGACTGATTAAACCATATAATGCTGAATGTTGAAATGTAACCATCTTAAATTGCAAATAGAACCCATCATAACTGTTTAAAGAACCCAAATCCTTATTCAACCTACGAAAAATAGGTTCTTTACAATGAACTCGGAGCATTGTCAAGCAAACGTGTCGCATTGTGACTTGACGGAGTGGCCCAGAGCCAGAGTAAGAAATGCTGACTGATTCGAGTTAATTCCCTAAATGACCATTTTGGTTAATGTTGGCTTAATTGTATTGCCACTATTTTCTTTCGAATGGCACTTGCCTCGTTTCATTCGTACAATAGAAAGCAATTATTCTATTCAAATAATTGCTGAGGTACGGCCTCATTAAACTAACGTAGCGTTATATGGGCGTGTTAAAGAATTATTTACCACTCCGTGGATAATTGATCGAGGTTATTTTTCCAAACAAAAAAGGTACCAATGATGAATATTCGTTTTAGTTTTCATGAAATAAAAAGAAATCAGAAATTTATTATCTTCATTCACTTAATGTTTTCACAGTATACAAATATTCATAAGATGCCATTCATTTATATTAGCAAACAAAGACAAATCGGAGTGTATACTCTCTTAGTCATTTATTTACATTCATTCCCATAGGGAGCAAATGACATATAACACAAAAACGAGAATATAAATTGCATGTAATCAATATCAGAAATGAACTGTCGTGTCTATGATACACCTTTGGGTATGAATACGCATTATGCATCATACGTGTATCATAAAATTGCTCTTAATAGTTACTCCATAAATAGAACCCGTTATATAAAATACTGTTGTCTGCCTTATAGCAATTTGAACATAGCATTTTGCCTTGTACTAATATCAACAGTTCAAACTATAGATGAAATAAAGCAGGCAACATATTTTAATAAGTTGCCATCAACTCCATGAATTAATGATAAGCTCACTGGGAAACCTGCATTTTGTGTATTTCATGCTTGTGTATTGAGTGAATGGACATGGAAGGGGGAGTCATAGACGATTGAAAGGACTGCTGTCTTGAAAAACTGTAATTCGTTTATTGAGCGGATGGACAGAAGGTGTGCGTTGTATGCAAGGCTGAATGTGGAATTTATGTCACCAAAATATATGAGTTCTGTGTACCGAAATTTCAAATACTAGTATTTGAATTTTCTTTATCTCGATCGTCTAGAATAAGACTTTCACCAATCACAGTTATTCTCCAGTGCCAGTAAATCAACAGATGCATGAGCCAAAGCTCCGATGGCTAAAACATGACCGCCAATTCGTCAATATGCAACCGACCATAGCAGAATTTACTGCTATCGGAACATGACATTGAACTGTGTTGGTATTTGGCGAATATATGTGAAGCAACGAGCAGGCGATATACTTATTCAAGCGCCATTTCATGTTCAGCATAATATAAATCAAACTTTTGAATTACAGATGTAGTTATTGGACGTAGCAAACTCGCAATGAACAGACGCTGATTAGTAAATATTACATGGATGTCATACATAAAACCACATTCTCAGGCGAGAAGAGCAGCCCACCGAGTCGTGCTCAGGGAATTATACATATGTATGTATATGTATATATATATATATATATATATATATATATATATATATATATATATATATATATATATATATATATATATATATATATATATATATATATATATATATATATATTTATATATATATATATATATATATATATATATATATATATATATATATATATATATATATATATATATATATATATATATATATCCGACAGGCATAATAACAGTTTTGAAGTGATTATGACCCCATGCGTATTCAATTTGTTTATGTTTTAACCTCCTTCTACAATATCTGTAATGGATACAGTATGTGACAGAAAATGTCTTATTGTGTTTATTACTGAACTCTAGTCAATAAGACCCCTCATATCCACAAGCAATGAATATTCATCGAATACTAATAATATCTACCTCTATGTTGCTGACTGATAAAGGGTGGATAAGCTGGCTTAGAGTTTATTTAAAATATGTCGTGTATGCCAATCTTCCTGAATCAGCCTTCAACGTACAAGTGCATGTGCAAAACACGCCGTTCTCTATCTGTAGCATGCATAAACAGCGTGATTGTTTTTATATTATCGATATATGTGTATTAATGATAAGATGCATGTCTTAAACGATGTACACTATTTTGCAAAGGCTCCCTGTCATATTCCGGGTTGTCAACAAGGCACTGACGTCACGCAAAATGAGTTAGCAGAAGCTATAGTTTGTACTTAACTTCTTTTTAAACAGCGCCCCCTTCGTCATCGTTGTGTTATATTAAACCTCGACGTCTTCAACAACGACATGATTCATCAGCCACCCAAGGAGTAGGGAGGGAAAAGCAACTTTAATAAAATGGCTCTGTTATCTAGCAGCCCACTCATTGTGTCTGTGGCCTTAAATGCCCAGCTGCACATCAATCAAAATTGATTGGAACTGATAATCGTATCAAACGGGTCCATGTCGCGTTCGTGAGATTGTGGGTCGTGACCCGTATGAATTATGCATCAGGAACATCATAAACCCGTCAGCAGATATGGTCAAAACACCGATCCTAGCTCGGAGACGAGATCAAGCATAAGCCAGTAATATGAACATATTACATACATAACGTGACAAACTTGGGTACGTGTCTCTTTGTTTGATGTGTATGAGGCTAAAAGAGAAACCACAGTCGTTGCTACTCCAACTTGCATTCCATTTATCATTCATCAAATTGAACAAGTTGAATGAATTGCTTGCGAAATATATTCCAGTGCTTTGCATCGTGCGACTGCAACTAGATGTACTGATCACGAAAACGCTAGAATTCGTCGTTAGTGCGGCGTTTGTTGCTACCGTGGTATCAGAACTAATGTGAATAAATGGAATGTACAAAGTATTTGCCGAATGAAAAAAAGCAACAGCCAAATATATGTCCGGTTGACAGTTTAAATGAAATGCACATCAGATTCTGAATATATACCAATTAGACACGATAATATGTATGTGAGGCCTTTTGGTGGTTTATTGTTACAGTAGGGGTTGTCGAGGTGAGGTTTGAGAGGCTGATAATTATTCTTTCTGCCCCTAACAAATCACAATAGCCTCACTCAACAGAAGTATAACCTCCTTGAGGTTGACGCATCAAGTCATTATTACGCCAGTAATGACAAATATTTCACCACATAGAGATAATGCATGTGCGCATAAACTAAGACGCCGTGCAGTCTCTCAGCCGTCGAATTTTATCCATAGCAGCAGAGGCTGGGCTGGACTAGCTTGTCTCGCGACTTGCAATTATATCGATTGCCAGATCAGTAGCCTGCTAAATCGCGGTTAATTCCCCAATTGCATTAGAGGTAGCGTGTTAAATCGATTTAGGGCTGCTATAAATACTTACGATCGCTTTTGTGGCGTCACCTCACCGGCAACTATGCTGGTTCCTTTATGTAATTGGTCTTATTCGATTCTGTCAAGAATTCGGATCAGACGACTTAAAAATATCATCTATCCCACGACACGAAAAAAATGCCCTTCAAATTGATTGATCTTCCCTATGATTGGCATGAAAATTTTGTATCTTTACTTCTTTAGACATATATGTATTTGTAATGTTGGCATAGATATCAGCTCGCTAGGTATGTTAATCTTAAGTTTCAGTAGTTACAAAGAAATCGCTAATTGAACAGAGTACCTAAACCGTTATAAACAGGCGTATCAAAACAGTTGTGTCGTTGGTTTTGCCCTCTCTACTGTAAACATGTATAAGAATGAGATTACGTTTCGATTGCTATGGTTATGATAAATGGATTTAACCTACTTGTAATAAATATTAAAATAAATCCCATCACTGAAAGAATAATAGCAGTCTATTATAAAATAAGTATGCATATGACTAATACGTCTAATACACTGCTTAACTCGGTAGACTAGGCTCAAGGTTTTTAAATCGCTTCTAAGAACAATAAACTATAAAGAAAATCATACATATCGTGCCAATAATTGAATAAAGTTGTTTTAACGGTGATAAACGAACATTTCAGTGATAGAAAACCATCATTTGTCTTAGTCAATGTAAGAGCAATGAAACTGGAACAAAAGGTGATTCTGGCATTCATTCACGCTGTGAAATTAAGACATTGCGACGCGGTTTGTTCACTTTCAGAAATATAGTATGTAATCATGATGTATTGTGGGCCTATATAGCTTCATTGGTAGAAACCCACTAGCACAAATTACCTAATAAAAGGAAAGGATGGCAATTGCACGCTTACAAAATTATGTTTCGGCATGCAAAACAGACAGTTTGCAATAACTGCCTTCATGTCTATTGCGCTTCAACCGGCTAGTTTCCTGTCCCGAAGAGATTACAGGAAATAGAACATAAACTTCAACACTGCAAATTTAAGGAAGAAATCTCCGTGGTGCCAGTAACAAATTAATTTTGATCGGCACTGCCTAATTCTATCGAGGTTTGCGGTATAAATGCTTTAAAGAAGTTCCGTGTCTTAACAGCATAAGGTGCTGCATCTAAATTGAAGCATCTATCCGTGAATCAATTGCAGTGGTTGCAGTAAGTTGATGCAATTATTCAGATCAACAGGTATGATTTGCTGAAACATGACTCCAAACATTCACAATGACGCATTATATGAGGTACATAAGATGAACACTCGTGAAATATAATCCCAGGCAATCGTCATTGTTTTTTTCTTTTTCTTATTCTTGAAGCCCAGCAACACCAGTTCTATGTCGGACCTGTTGTCGGTTTTCATATTTTCCACCGTTTTGTGTCTCGATGTACAACAGCAATGGCTGGTGTATAGCGATCTTGAACAAACACTCAATAGTTTTCACTCGAGCATTTTATATCGCAATCTTATTTCGAAATGGTCGTACCAGGCATTTGAGCAGAACATTATGTAATCTATTTCGTGCAGTTTAAGGATAACGGCCATAGAGATTATATTTCGACTAAACTGTAGCGCAAGACATAACACCAGTTGTGATAGACCCAAAATACAAAATATGCATTTAGATGCACATATATATTTCCTTAAAGTGCCTATCGCACGGTTATAGGTACTTCGCTGAAAATCAATTCATAATGTGATCAATAAACTCAAACCGGTCCAATAACCGTCGCATCTGATCAGTTAAGACCAAAATTTAATAGCATGCCCGACAAAACGCTGCGGCAGCCATTATCTAGGTCAGACCCAGGCGTGTGACGTCAGTAAAGTGAGCCCGTTCTCAGAGACGAAGGGAGTTCCCCGTTGTCCGACTCGCAGCAGTGACATCGCCGGTGTCTTTTTTCTGTTCATCGGAGACGCCTGAATCGCTCATTTCTGGTTAGAATCTGCAAGGCGAAATTTGCTCCGCCGAAGCAACGATGGTCTGCTAATGATCTGCGCTTTCCCATTTCTTTTCGTCGCTCTCCTGAAGTGATGAAATAGCGAAATTACCAGCAGCCCTTTTGCGCTAATCGTAGCGCAGTTCGCGCCTCGCAACGAAAACAATGCCGGAGCTGACGTCACGCGGAGGCGATTAATTATTCATGAGCTCGTCGTCTCGATACGCCGACTCTGACGACTGATATATAGAGACTTTGACGACTAATATGACATGATATTTGGAGCGATAGATTCTGTAAAGCAGGTCTCACGGAAGAGAATCCAGTTCGATGAATGCATTCAGACACGTCATTTTTCATAGCCAAGCAAAAACATGTCAGTAAACTCTTGAGAGGCAAAATACCAGCATTGCGCAATGTTTTAGCATGTATTTAATCTTCAGATTATGTACTACTAGAAGACACATATAAAATGGTGAATGATTACTGTATTTTTAAGCATGTGAATTGTTTTTGAGTTCATTCGCGGCAGGGAAAAACATGCTAGCTATGAGCAATTTCCCAGCTTCGAAGTAATACAGTTACATGGTAATATGCCAAGCTATATGTGTATTTTTTTATTGATGAGCTTTGGTAACAAAAGAGGTTTTGCTTATATCTACATATGCAACCCAATATAAAAAATGTGTCATGCTGTTAGGATCAGAGCGTAGATAATTGTATTCGGATACAAATTATTTGGCTGGCAACAGATTTGCGAATTATTTGAAATAATATGCCAAGTCTGAAATATACTTGACCTTTCGTTGTGAGATCCTTTTGCAGTCCGCCGACAGAAGATGCGACGTTGGCATCTTGCTGTTAACAACCGCAACATATTCGTTTAAAGTACCCCCAATAATTAATGGAACAACACGGCGCTTGGGCGGATGTATCTTGTACATTGATACAAATGTGTTCTCCCAGGAAGCCTCCTTGTATCATGTGCACCAGGTCGCCCATCTTATCGCATTGTGTTGTGCTACCCTAGGGATTTACCGACATACTTTCTTATTGTCAATGTCGGTGACCAAAATGACAAGGCCTTTCCCGCTTGGTCTTAACATATCGACGGAAAGACCGATTTAATAAACGCTGTAGTATTACAGCCTTATGAATGTTGTGGTCTATTATTCTGATCATACGTATTCGTTTAGCATAAATTGCATATAGTATAAGGCTGTCAATTAACAATACCGCTAGTATCATCAAACCTCAAATACGTGTGTATTTATGTGGATCCCAAATTGGAGTAAATGGAGTGAATGGCATCAACCATTTTGCTTACTTTGCCTTTGTTGTGCCATCTGAATGATTTGTTTCATTATGTTAATCATATGGCAAAAGCACATAAAGTAGCGGACATATACCAAACACAGGGAAGATGATAAAGGGGGAAAACTATCTGCTAAACACATTCTATAGTATCAGATATCCAATATCCATTGCCGATCGATGTATGCAGTCATCAAGCAGTTTCCTGCGCACTTACATTTATTTTTGCTTTTCGAAACTTCTATAAAGGTGATATTACCGGTGATTTGGTGAATACATTACAAGTCTGTGTTGCTTGCAATGTCGAACTTGGTCCTCTGACAGTGAAAGGATTCACGCATTACTGCGATGTCGAGGGTAAAAATTGGGCATTCATTTTTTCTTCCAAATCACCTTACATCCAACGCTTTTAGTTCTTGTATCAGCACCGATCCTATATCGACTTTTCATATTATATCTTTACCTTCGAGGCAGAATACTGAGCTATTAAAATCAACTTACATTGTAATTGATGCAGTTGCAAACTACGATTATGCCAAACATGGCCAGGTTCTGATCTTACGTGTATTCCATGCAGTTACTGACCGCAAAATTGAGTTTAATGCCCACGAGATTCATGCTGTTGCTGAATAATCGTAAGTAATGACGCGATAATCGCTAAATGCGTCAACATAAAGGGTATATAACCCAACATGATTGTAGATTATGGCGACAAGAAGGATCTTGCTTTAATTAAACGCCCGTTCAAGCTCTGTTACTCCTATGATGAGAATGCATTACTTAAAGGCCTGAAATACACGGATGCTCACGATTACATTAAGCAATGCTGTAAATTCATAATTTACGTGCACATATTTGTTTTACGTCAGTTTTATATCGTCCTTGCAAGAATTAACCCAATGCACCGTCTACTGCGATGCTACTTGTTTTCACATTTATCATCTAACAAAGATACAGTAAAAGGTATTACTGACACAACTTGTAAATGCTCCTTGGTTTAACGTCCTGAATACAGTCAGGCTTATATTGCCTTGCATCTAACCTTTTGCACATCACATAGAGAGTCATGCTACTCAGTGTCTTTACTACAAATGCAGCGATTGCTTTAACCGAGTTAGACTCTGTTTCAAAAACTAGCTGCGTCATTCCTAGTACGAAATTTATGCCCACACTGTGCCGATGGGCCTAACATTCACCTGTCGGTTTGAAAAATGTAATATGCATTTATCAAGGTTTCATCAAGGTAGGGTTACTTAACTGACAGCATTCATTTTTAATTATTCAAAATTATACACGTGCATATCGTTGTTTGGGCTCATGCAGTAAAACATACCCCAACTCTTGACATCTTGCAAGACCAACTACGATTCACACAACTCGATAAACAGCGCATTCCAAATGGTTCGCTACAACTGATTCCCTTTTTGTACTGTTTGTAATTGTCAATATAATTAGAGACGTAATTCAACATGTCTATTTCTCAAAGTGCAATAGCGCTTGTTCTTTATTGATGATAGTACAGGTTATAACAGTAATCTGCTCTCGCTTCAATTGATTCCTCAGTTGACGTGCATATTGGTGTCGAATGAATGGATCTGGTAGCTTCGTATCACACAGGTCACTATGTGGCCACCATAGTGACATTCCATAAGGCTGCCTAAAACAAAATATTAATCGTTCTTGATGCATTTACCATAATATTGCGATATTGTGATGTACACACACACACACACACACACACACACACACACACACACACATACACACATATACACATACATATATACATACACACACACACACACATATATATATATATATATATATATATATATATATATATATATATATATATATATATATATATATATATATATATATATATATATATGCATATATAGTAATACATATAACTAATCGTGCTGATAAAGGACGCTTATTCGTTTGGTTGGTGTCAGTCAGAGAGCCATGAATGACTATTGCAAGGAAAAATGTATTACCATATTTATCATGTTTTCATAACGCGAGAGTATTTAAAAATAGGGTAATCGATTTGGCAAAAATGGAATGAAAAATTTCTTTGAAATTGGCTATTGTATTGATGAAGAGGTTGGGTGAATGTTCATTATGGAGAATAACAAGTTGTTGAAGGTTAAAAGGCAATAAGCATTTTCTGCAGAATTCCATGAAAGTAATAATGGGTTAAGAATATCCTCTGCCATTTTAGTTGAAGGTGGTCTCTGCTCGTATGATGTGCCCGCTTTAGGATGACGTAACCCCATTGGTATACCAATGGACTTGGGAAGACGCGTTGGAACATGTTAGCAAAGATGAAAGGGGTGGTGGTGGTAGTGAACCACATGATGTGCCGTAAGGCGATGTTGAATGCTTTATAAAGAGCTGGGAATCAGACCATTCTTCAATCACTATGGAGTCACCAATACCACTAAGCCTTCGCGTGAATATACGCGTGTTGAAATGTAAGAATGGCGCTCCATTTATGATGTGGTAGTCGATGCGAGTGTCCAGAAAGTGTTTAATCCCGATTTTTGCCATCTTATTTGGCCGCATTGTAAGTGACGCACCCCATTTGAAAGATGCAAACAGAATATATATGACGGGTGATTAGAACTTGGTCAGGCATTATGTTGCTAGCCGTCATTCGAATGTCGTCCAGCATTTCAGAGGGGAGGAGCGAATACCTGGTGGTTGAGTTTGATAAGCTGTTGAGTGCAGATGTATTGTCCCGTGGTACATAGCCAAAGCTGCAAAAACCACTTCAATTTGAATATACAACAAACAACATGTTTTGCCCCAGATATGTTAGGCGTTACAGCAACAGGGTTTATAACTGTGCAGCAACAAGTTTGCCGACTGGTTGACGACAAGGCGAAGGATAAATATTGGAGAAGACCATGACAACTGCAAAGAAAGTGATTCCAGTCTGCACTCGCGACTTCTCTCGATTTTGGTTGAGGATGTGTAATAAAGATAGTGAATTTCTCCTTGACACGGATGAGAAATAACAGATAGATTTGGATTTGATAGACTTTTTGTACAGTGGCTATGAATTACCAGCTAAAACAGAGACCCTAAACGCGGTACAAGTGCGTGCGCATTAAGAGCGGGAACTTTCCATGGGAGCTAGAGTCTCTTTTAGTGTTAAACACCCGATCCCGCTGGTGATTATAAAACATGACCAGGTGAAACTGCGTTTAGATTTGCTTGGCACATGTTGGTTGACAGTTGGGAGGAATTGAACGATCGGTTTGGTGCTAAGATAGAACGCCAGTTGTAATTATTCCCCATCATATGTTATTCTATTTTAATGTATTTTTGCTCGGATTCGCATATTTTCGGCGTCGCATTTGTAGGTGTTTTACTAACTACGGTACTCGCATAATGAGTCATGGTCTTAACAAATTTAACCCATGAACAAACTCTCCATAACCCAAGCGACCTCATTAACATGTAAGATCTTCTTTACACATGCACTTTCCAATTGTTACACCCACCCCAGGCTTTACATTAAAACCATTGAAATCATCTTCTTACAGGGTCTCCACCTGCATTACGTCATATGGATCACCCGCCCTGTGGTTGCATATGTCCAGATACGTCCACAATTAAAGCTACTACATCTTTCAGTTCCCTCATTCCACAATGTATTATGTCATGTCATGCGATTCTCTGCCCCTTTCATCATTGCTTTCATGCTCAAATACATGAAAACGTCTTTCCAAGTCTATTACTAGCCTTAAGGGGCAACGTCATTATCAACTGGCGTGGGCACATTACACAATAAGAGACCTTTAACTCAAATGGCGGACCTTAAGACATTCTTAAAGCATTGTTATTGCCAAGCATTTCATTAGGAAAGACTAATTACCTTTATACCCTACTAACCCATTTAAAAACACCGAGCTTTGACAACTCATTGACAGATGGTCAGAGATCCCAAATGGTAGATGATATACTTGACCCATTGTTATTCTCATGTATTTTTATAGAACATGCTCATTACCTTTTCACCCTCCCTCTATCAACAACACCGGTAAGCTTGGTAGAATTCAGAGACACACTTAATCCCTATTGTTTTTCTTAATGATTAGCACTCACCTTCATCATGACAATATCAGACTTCAAAGACGTTCTTCACTCCATGCTTATTCTCATTTGTTAAGCTTATTGTTGCAATTTAAAATTTACGTAACCTTCATAGATATACTTTACCCCTATTGTCATTCTCACTAATGTTCATTCACTTGACATTTTCATCAACTCAATAGCCAACTTCAAAGACATTCTTCACTCATAGCATCATAATACACAGGCCAAAACACGTAACTTGTTCATTTTCTTAAGGAATGAGGAGCAAGTGGGGTTGAGAGGACATGTGGGAGGGAGGTGGGGGGGGGGGGGGCTATATATATAACGTATATATTTGTCATCCGGTGTGACCTGTGCACGCTATCTACAGATGTCCTATGCAAACCTGAAGGGGTTAGCTCATGAATCACAAATTCAAATGTCATCAGCAATATCGACAACTCGGGTTCCAACAGTCCAACCTGATATGAAGTATAAGCCAATTGTGTCATCGTATAACCCAGCGTGCCTTACAGCGTACAGTAAAACGCTTAGCTAAATCTTTCAAATCTACTACATTTGCGTAACACAACTGTAGGGATAGTGAAGCAATTATCATACATATATT
Source organism: Urechis unicinctus (assembly GCA_034190875.2). Lineage (NCBI taxonomy): Eukaryota > Metazoa > Annelida > Polychaeta > Xenopneusta > Urechidae > Urechis > Urechis unicinctus. Next base: position 66,708,092 of record CM067350.1, read on the forward strand.
ATAAATATGAAGTAACTCTGCCAGACCATTCTGAAACGAAATCCTTCCACATGACTTCCGTTTGTCAATGCAAAGTAATTATGATTTTCAGCCGTTGTCGACTAACCTTTCTAAACGTATCAGCAACGATTTTGTCAAATGGCCCGAAAATAGTGTGGCTTTATTCAGACGGAAGTGGTACAGGAGAGAAATACGCGACTGATTTCATTCTGCTGCTCAGGCTGCTTGTGCTTTGTCTTCTAACGGATGGATGCGTTGGAGACATGTCGACGTTGTAGATTATGCAGCACGCCATCAAACAACCACTTATGATCGATCGTACAAAAACAATCTAATGCTCCTGGTTCTGAGAGAGTTTCCGGATGAGTCTGGGTAATTAAGGTCGGGATTTCCGCAAAGAGTTGCATTATTCAATTTCAATACAGTATGGCATCATATGAACCTAGTTTGAGCGAAATAGTATTTAATTTAATATTCGGGGGTTCATGTGTTTTAATTAGCAGTGTAATAGCTTATTCAATATATGCACAGCAGGCACTTGTTGAGAAATTATGTGTATTGTCCGCTTTATTTACTCCACCACACGATATGGTAACACATTTGACCGTAAAATGTTATCCAGAATATAGAGTTGGCTTACGAAGCTTGGGAACTTTAATAACATGTTACGTTTACTTACCCTCAACTTACTCATTTTTCTGCAACGACGAAAAGCGAAATGATCTCAATGTCAGTCTGTCCCTTGCCAATTCATTTCTTTTATTGTTGCTGCGTACTGAGATAGGGAACCGAACGCTATTAAACGTGTCGTCATACAACAGGTTGCTCATTGAAACTAGGTATAAGCATAGAGCTATGACCGATCAAAAGCTAAGAAACGTTCTTCTTAAACATTACTGTTATTGCGTAGGCTTTCTCTCTCACAATTAACATGGCAATCGTGATATAAATTCAAGAAATTTGACGACAAAACGTAATACCATAGCGTCTTTGCACTACTGTCTCAATCGAATTTTTAACTTACTGTACTATGTCTTAATTAGCTAATGATGCACTTATGTTGATTACGCAATCTTTCATGTCGCATTTGCTCAAAATCGCTGGTACATAATATTGCAGACGGTAACATAAACTCTTGACTATGATTTTGATCCCAATGCTCACATGATGTAGGATGAACAAATATAATCTATAGCGTTGGAATATTGACGAACGCACAGCGTGTGAACGGGTGCGTTTGCTTGCTGAGATCTAATTTACTTAACCTTTGCATTCTTCTTATGATAGATTGCATGTCATGAGCATCATTAATCGTCTATAACAAGTCACTCTGTACTTCCGATATCCCGGTGATAAGGTGCTATTATGATTGATGTAAGAATCGTGCGTCATCATGGCGAAAAACACGATGTACTACACATTGCGCTCACTATAATTGCGATGTTTCATGATATTTCCATTTAGCGTTGGGACTATAAAGTTTGATCTTTTGGCAAACCTGCGTTCACTGAAGTCGCTAATGAATCAAGTAACTTACACAGGTTGATTCAATATCAAATAGCAAGGCCGCTTCTGACTGAGACCGGTCTTAGTAGACCCCCAGTAGATACAGAACATTCCAAATCAATTGAGATTGCAGGATATGATGGCTTTATAAGCATCTAGTCAACCAATAGTTTAATGATTAACAGTAACCAAGCTTGGCAGAATAATTCTTTTTCTTGTTTTAGAGGAAATCACTATCAGCGATGAAGGTCATATATGATAACAAGGTAAACATGGACTGCTTGTTCCAATACACTTATTGACGTCACATCATAATTTTATGATATATATTCACAGGGGATAAAAAGTGCGTTTAATTATGTATGATTATTTTCTAATGGTAGGTCCTACTTGCGTATGCAGAACCCTTATCGATGAGCGCATGGAAACCTGTCATTCTTAGTAACTTTACAATAACATGGTTATCATCAATACATTCTTGCGGTGTAAACTATCAGCATTGCGTAAGGTTGTAGAATGTATGTACTCTGCGCGATATGATATTCTAGGTATCTTAGTTATACATATATGATCACATGATTAGGCATTATGTGGTTTCAGACACCCCGCAACACACGAAAAATCTTGTATGATGATCCAATTTCGCACTTTTGACTTTTACATGCTTGATCATTCAATGCCTAGAGGTGATGCAGCTGATTATTTTATTGTTCGTTAACTGATATCCCCACCATATATACTCTGGAGTATATTCGGCAACAAGTCGCTCCGTGTTCTTTTGTGGACACATGTCTGGTACAGACCAAACCAAAATATGGACTCCGTCGTCTTTCTACACAATCACTGTAATATTCATCATTCATTCCCGGCTTAATGATATCTTACATGCAAATGAAGCCACACCTTTAACATTCCCCGAAGGTCTTAGGAATGAACGCCATAACGTAAGTGTAAATGACTCTCAGATAGATGCGCTCAATAATGAGGGGAACAAATCCTGATACACATTTCTCACTTAACCAATTTCTCATTAGGAATACAGCGATACGAAACCCAGGTTGGTCATTTTGTCAGGAAAGTCATACAAATCATGCAACAAGAGCTTGAGTCAGCGCTTCCAACGTACGTCATGAGCGGTTTGTTATTCCTGATGCATAATTCATTTGGGTCAAGACCCACACCATCCCGATCGAGACATGGACCCGGTTGATACGATTATTTGCCCAAGGAAATATTGATTTATGGTAAGCTGGGCTTAGAGTATAAAAGCACTAATGGTTGTCAAATTGGTAACCCAATTATGTAGGTTTACGAGTTTTGCTTGTAATGCCTTCTCGTATTGGTAGTTGTTAGTTGACGGTCGATGGGTAGCGCCAGTGTTTGAGACAACTACGTTCGTGGCAATGATAAGAATCGTGATTCATATGGAAATTACACGTCAACATTGATTACAATTCCTCAACATATTTGGTTGAGAATCGATAAACAATCACATTCTTCATTCGAACTTCACGCCGAGCAAAATGAACCGTGCAAAATGTATTTAAACAACAACGTATGCTTGTGTTCTAATTGTCAGCAAAAGCAATATCTATGTGCACTTTATGCTTAGAATTGTTTATATGAACGGGCGTAACTACGCACAGGGCTGTATGATCGCCACGGAACGCGCCCACCTTTCGTTAATATGCAGACATACATGTATTAGCGATACTGACAATATAATAAAAGCAGGTTAATCTTTTATCACCAAAGCAACAGATACGCTGATTGGCTAATTACTCTTGGAACTGCGAATGGTCGTGTTAAATGGAGGAAGCAGCAAGTCATGTAATGTAACGCGTCCATGCAATTGAATCTACATATTTAAATTTATTTTTGGATTAAACAAATCAACAAAAGGCAAGTCTGCATCACTAAGGATATGTACATCCCTGCTTGCAGCTTCTTTTTCAAGACATGAGTCAAATACATTTCACCCACACCAGCATTCACCGCGGGATAAACACAAAGAAAGCAAAAGCCGTCGAAATTATGCCAAGGTATTTATAGAAGCCAATAATACGCTATTAGACCTTGGAACGAATTAGGACACATGATTCAATCGGCATTGTCTATGCACTTTCGTCTCATCACTGATAACGAAAACCGGTTTTGCAATGCTATCAAATGGTAAATTGGCTGAAATGTAATATAATAGCTCAATAAGGCCAATGATTTGCTTTAGCAAGCCAGAGGTCCCATAACTACTGCCAGCGCTGTTATATAACTAAGCATAATTAGTTAAATTACACAAGTTACATAGTTAAGACCATAACCAAGTAAGTGGAACCTGTAATTGCTCTTTTTTGTTGCTCAGAGGCAACGCAATCATTACGCCATCTAACCCATGCCGCTCACAGCAACGGATGTAATTCATTGGCTTTAAAATGATATTGCAGAGAACATGCGAGTATGACCAAGCGTCTGAGTGGCTTCTTCAATTATTGTGAATCCCTGGTGCTCGAGTGAACCCGCAATGTGGCTACCGCATATCTAAAAAGGGATGAACACCAGTCGTTATCTTAATGGTGTCGTGTTGGAACGCAATGTAAGCTATGTTATCAAACCCTTATTAATCACCGAAGCGATTGTGGCCCTATCGCTCTGCCAGTGTCATAAACCCATACTGTATATGAGGCTAACTTACCAATTGTTATGTTTTATACTTTCCCAGTTGCGCAGATCACCCTGCTAGTGCCGCAGCTGATAATAATGCTGTGCAACTACAGCAGACAATGAACACTTGGTTGTATCCAACTCACTGCCACCTACGTTTATTAAAGAAGCATCAGTGACTGTACACTGCAGCCCTGTAATCAATTTATACAACACACACCTGTTCGCTGAATATAAGAAACAAAGCATGTTGAAATATATCTCTTATATATTGACAATCACAACTACCAATTCAACCGCTGCAACTGGTTGTCGTGGCTGGCATGCTATATGTAACAATGCCATATTAAGATTATCCCCAGAAAAATAGTAAAAATGTTGCTTATCCATGGCTGTGTGATAAGATAATGACCGTCGTCGAATGAGAGCACAAATGTAATTCCCAATAAGATCCCAGTATCGCTCTACAGACGCCATGAACAAGTATTCCTATTTATAACACCAAATATATCAACTTCGTTTATGCTTTCAGCGATTCCGGGTGTTTGAACGTGAACGTCAGTTGCATTTGCTGAACATTGGGTTCCCCAAACAAAAACCAACTTACCATATATATTTTCAAAAGGTATCACCCGAAATCAATTCTACAAACGGTAACAACGTTCGACGGAATGATTGCATTCGCCGGTGGCATGTAAAGTCTAAATTATATGCTAAAAGCTATGGAATCATAATATAACAGTATGTTTGAACATCCAACAAAGGCTTAAATGTAGTTTCTATACCGGCTAAACGACATCCCTAACATGTGTAATCCTTCTCCAATAAAGGTCGTTTGGATTCCCATCGGCGAAAATAAGTTTATATTCCGCACTAGAGAAACAAGATTATGAACGAATGACTATCAAAGGTTCGCGTTTCTTTACTTGGATATTGGACGTCGATGCTGTCGTATATGCTATCGGTCCTGGACCAATGTTTTAAATTTAGGGATTCGTCCCGTCATCAATCCGTCTTGGTTATTCCAGAGAGCAAATCGACCCGGAGAGAAAAGAAACGGGACGATCATTTCGTAACAAAACACAAGACTACAAGCTATTTCGAAACACGTCTGGGAAATGATATCACAATTTTATGGCGAAAGGATGCGGCGGTTTGCTATGGAGATTATCATAGTAAAGGGACATTAAGAAATTATATAAGGTTCCGTCGGATGTTGGAGTCCCTGACGCAAAAAAGGCTTCATTGTAACAAGATTAAAATTTTCAACTGAATTGATCATTCTATTACTCTCTTGAAGCATTGGCACTTTACATAGTCATCGGCGTAATGTGCCAGTTGTAAACATATATGTATATATATATATATATATAGATATATATATATATATATATATATAGATATATAGATATATAATATATATATATATATATATATATATATATATATATATATATATATATATATATATATGTATATATATATATATGTATATATATATGTATATATATATATTTATATATGCATATATATATGATATATATATATATATATATCTCTCTATATATATATATATATATCTATATATATATATATATATATATATATCTATATATATATATATCTATATATATATGTATATATATGTGATATATAGATATCTATAGGATATATATCTCTATATATATTTATATATCTAGATATAGAGAGATATATCTATATATATATCTATATATAGATATAGATATTCTAGATATATATATATATATCTATATATATATCTATATATATATAGAGAGATATATCTATATCTATATCTATATCTCTTCCTATTAATATATAGAGAGTCTCTCTCTCTCTAGAGAGAGAGAGTCTCTCTCTATCTCTCTGTCTCTATAGATCTCTCTCTCTCTCCCGCTCTTGCTCTTTTTTCTCTCTCATCTCTCTCTCTCTTCTATCTATCTCTCTCTATATCTCTCTCTCTCTCTCTCTATCTCTCTCTCTCTCTTCTCTCTCTCTCTCTAGAGAGAGATCTCTATCTCTCTCTCTCTCTCTCTCTCTCTCTCTCTCTCTCTCTCTATATATATATATATCTATCTCTCTCTCTCTATATCTCTATATCTCTATATATATATATATATATATCTATATATATATATATATATATCTATATATAGTAGTAAACTTAGACATGACCGACGGGGTGTCCCAGAGTCTGGACTGTAAGTCTGAAGTGGCTCCCAGGTCCATATTCCTAGCTATTTGAATACTTAATTGATCAGACTTTTTTATCGGATCAACTGGCAAGTGGTCTAATGTAGCAATCCACTCTTCCTTGTTAAATACCATAAGGGTAAGTTATGAAGACGTGAAGCTACAGTACAGTTGGCGCTTTTCCATCCAGTTTGGGGTAGGTATTGAAATACCAGCATCCTTCTTCCACCCTACTGGGAACGCTTCATATATCCAAACTCGTCAAACGTTTCAAAGCTTGATAGTGTGTACAATCAGATTTTGGCTGATTTTGGCATTTTATGTGTGGGAACTGAGTTGTATTTATCTCTGTTATTGAATGCTTCGCAGGGGTCGTTTCTGTCTCATAAATAGTTTTAGAATTTGATAGTGCATGTCATCGGGCCCATTTGCTGCGTCGTTTGATTTATTAAACGTGGCAGATAACTAACGTTTAGTGATCACAAGGAACAGTTTTATTTCATTATTATTTGATTGAAATCCTTGAGATACTCTTTAAAATGGGATCCATGGCATTGATTCTTAGTGGCAGTTTCAATCCCTTAAAATCCTTGTTTCTTGTAACTGGCGGATTATTTTGCTTCTGGTAACTCGATAAGATGAATCTATTGCACGCGATGTGTTTTGACTAGATGCTCTTCCGTTTATTTACTTCAAAATTATGTTGGCATTAGCTGCATTAAGAGAGGACAATGTCGTTGGCGCACTGTGAGTCTTCGGCCTATATGCGGCCATGTTTATATTTCTAGAATCAATGGTGTTTTCCATAACCGAAAAACGATGTTCGTTGTCATTCTTCGCACTCAGGACATAGCCAAACAGATGAAGGTCTTGGACGTCCGTCACAATCAGCGCACCCAAATGCAAGGGGCATATAAGAGCCACTAATAATTGAGTAAGAATACACTACCCTTCAGAATAGTTGAAATATGAGTGGAACGAGATTACAGAAAAAGAGTTGCCCTGAGTGCAAAAGTTGATTAAGAAGAGAAGGGGTACGGTTGTCAAAGACATCATAGATCAAGTCACCAACATCAGCCAATCGATAGAACTAAACCATTCCTCTCTCTCGTTTAGGAGAAAACCACCAGGAGTCCATCTTCTACGGGCAGAAGTTGCTAACGGTAACGAACGGTATAATGTAGTCTATTCCACCTAGCACCACTTCATTAACCCCAAACTAATATCCTAAGGCTTCCCTGCCAAGGCAACCAAAGGATGCTGCAATAAGCATGATTGCGATTTATATCATATTTGGAAGCTTTTGCAAATCCGTTACACTCTTTATGGAAAAGTATGAAAGTGAAGAGATAATTATGTGCATATCAGCTGCTGTCGATAGCAAACATGTCTAAATCATGCGCTTATTTGTATTGACCAAACATGAGAATAAAAAGAAAGTCACGAAACTAAAAACCATAACCTGCATATAAAATTATATTTCCGTACATATCTCACATATTGCAATATCGCTAGCTGAGCCATTCTGGAGGTTGCTCAAAAGCTCCAATGTTATAACATTATATACCGGTAATAGTATTCGAACATTGCTGTGTTAAGGTTTTACAGCCCATTATAGCCATACAAGTTGACGGGTTTGGGGAGGTAGGAAAAACCCACAATAAGAATAATTGGAAGGCGGCTCAGCTGGTTTTTGCTCTGACCAACATCTATGTGCGGTGCCCCCGATACGACTGGAGTCAGCGTAAACTATAGGATACTGGGAGTCGCTTTTGCGCTCTTACTGAACATTAAACCTACTGACCCACAGACGCGGATACCTTTACCGCACACTCCATACAACTGAAGTCAACGTATTTTGTAGGATAGTGGGAGTCGCCGGTCATGCGTATGCCATAGGATGACAGTAGCGCCCTGTGGCTACTGGAAGACACTCTCGTCAGCCTATTAATACGACGAAAGCTCCCGAATCAAGAGGAGCACATCATCTGCATTTACTTCATGGGAATTTTTAATTTGATGAATTGTTGTTATATATCGCTCAATTTGATTATTATTATGAGTGAACAACCTGGGCTATTAAAGTACAAGACCACCTATTGAGCATTGACTCATTCAAAGACAAAATTAACTCCCAGGAGTGGGGATGCGAGTAGGTGAGGCAAACCAACCTGCAGCGTATTGGAAATGTCGGGGAAAAAACCCATTGTTAAGGCGGACATGATGAACCAATGACGGAATA
>CM067350.1:66721711-66784211 GCA_034190875.2 Urechis unicinctus
TGACCATCACACTCACACACGCTCTTTCATAGTTTCAGTATAACAGCACCTACGATTTAAACATGATATCCTTGATTTAACATATTCATTATGCATCGTGAACGCATTGTAATCGGATTTATACTCTGATTATGTTACATGTTTGCACTTAAAGAAACACATAGGTACCTAACATGATATCAAATGTCAATCAATTTAAAACATGAACCACTTTAGGCATTGTAGCAGAATTATGACATTTTTCGCATAATAGTTGGTGCACGATTTCAGTCTGTGTATTGCAGTTATTCGCTTTGTCCACCAGATTGCAATTTGCGGAACACCATGCGGTATAAGTAAAACGAATTATTAAGGGTTGTTCAATATCCACGGCCTTCTTTCTTTGTCAATCATTGCACAAGTAAAGAACATCGCTGCACCAACCAACACGAATAATATGTCCTGTTACACACGATCATCGTTGGCCCTAATGCATTTAATGTGATAAGAAATGACATCGGGAAGCACCCGAGATGATATCTACATCTGAGGTTGCTTGAGTGAAAGTTGCATGAAACTGGTCCAAATATGATGTATATAGTACGAACAATTAACAATCCAAATTAATGAAAGGTGGGTGTTCCGGTGAGTTATTGCTATGCAATAAGGCCGTGGATATTAACTGTACGAGGGCGTATTACTTGTTGCGTTCCACAAGGCTCAATCTTGGGGCCACTCTTGTTTTTAATCTATGTCAACGACATTGTTAATGTTTCGAACTGTATGCAGATGACACTAATATATTTGTAACTGGTAATAACATTGATGATATGATAACTGTGCAAATGTGGAGCTTACAAATTTAGTTATCTGGCTGAATGCCAATAAGCTTTCGTTGAATGTCAATAAAACTATAGCCCAACACCAACTCAACCACTGTATATCAATAATCATGTTATAAGGAGAGAGAACTCGACAACATTTTTAGGAGTCAAGTTAGATAACGAATTGACATGGCAGTCTCACATTCAACATATAAAACTGAAAATCGCTAAAAATACCGGTTTATTTTGTAAGGCGAAAAATATTTTTTAGAACAAGTACCTTAAATACTCTGGATTATTAGTTTATATACCCATACATAATATATTGTCTGGGCTACAGCTGCCAAGAAGTACACAAACTCTATCGTCAAATTACAGAAACTATGCTGTAGAGTAATTAACGGTTCGCCAAAGCGTACATGTTCGGTGACATTATTTAAATCCTTAAATATGTTACGTTTAACTGAGTTGTATGAATATTCTATCATGTTGTTTATGTTTAAGTTATATAGAGGGGATTTGCCTATTGTATTCAAATTAATGTTTAGTAGGAAATTCTCTGATCATACAATTAGTACTAGACAGACTAGACATTTTATTATACCTTTATGTAAATCACAATTTGCCTATAATAGCGTGCGCTCGAAAGGCGTGAATATCTGGAACGCAAATTGCACGAAGTTTAATGTATATTGCTCATTGCATTCTTTTAAAAAAGCTCTACGAATTAATTTTCTTGCCAAGTACATTGTATGCATTCGTGGACTCCAACCATTCGTGGACAAATTTTTATAGTGCGTTTTTGCTATCATTAATTATCAATTATTTATTCGGCATCTTTTAATTTATACAATTAAATAGTTTAAAGCGAATTAAAATCTTTTTGTCATTTTTTATTGCTGGTATATACTTTTGGTCCTCGAAACGTCGTCCACGAAAGGTTAAGACATTAATTTATACGTATAAATCCAACCTTTCGTGCCAATATATATTTTTGAATATTTGCGGAATACCGAAATATTCTAATCATTTTCAGTCATCATGGATTAGTAACATAATATTTGTTGTAGATGTGATCAGTATGAACCATTGGTAGAATTTCGCGATCTAATTCAATGTTGTAGATTATTGAAAAGGAGAAAAATAGAGTTTTTCGGTAAAGAAATTTAAGAATAAATCAAATATTTTAATTTTTCAAATAAATATATCCCACACATATGATTAAACATTATTTCGGAAATTTGGATCGAAGTATATACGGTTGTATGGAAGATATTTAGGTGTGCGTGTTATGTCAACCAATGGTTAGTTGTTAAAATTTTATTTTGCTATTATATTCAAAATCCAAAGAAATCACCCGTGAAAGATTATTTGTGTACGTTACTAAGACTAGACTATCACATTCGCATGGTCAAACCAAAATATTTTCAATTATTTTCGACGAAAATGAGCGATGACTTTATGTGGACACACTGGTATATCCTTTCGTGGACCAAAGTCTACGAAAGGTTGGCGGTTTGTCCACTTAAGGTCGCGTTCGTGCTAATATATATATATATATATATATATATATATATATATATATATATATATATATATTATATATTATATATATATATATATATATATATATATATATATATATATATATATATACAGACTATATATATATATATGTTATTGTGGTTATCTCTGCCACTCTATCCCGCTCAGAATAGCTTAGCCCTGTTAACAATTGATTAAATGTAATAATTTTGTATTGATCATCGTTGGATTCATTGAATATACGTAAACAGTTAGGTCAAGCGTCGTGAAAGTCTTCATTACGATGTCAGTTTACCAAATGAAGAAGACATTGCACACATTGAACATTGATAATTATTGTCAACCAAAGAACATATTCTGAAGGAAAATTGTTAACTCACACATCATCGAAAGAAATGCAACATAATGATGCTCTCATTATATATGTTAAATATTTCTGTCATGGCGAACCAATGGGTTCATTCAGCATGGCGAGGATAAATCCTCAAATATTATAATTATACCATCTTTTATAAATTACAAATGTAGATAGATACAAACATAGCATAGCCTTATATAGAACAGTCTGATCTTGGTCTCTGACTGAAGAACAGATTTATTTGTTTACATCAGATGAGCAATCAATATTGACATTTCATATTACATAATGGCATTGCCTTTAAATAAACGGTTTACATTCATAACGCAAATAACCATAAACTGATACCAGGTTATACTTCAGAAAGTAACCCATGTTCCGGTAATATTGCTTAAGGCTGATTGCTTGATAACTTCTATATGAAATTCTCTATGGTAGCACGTATATTGGAGGTTGGTCTAATCAACATGAGGTCACAACTCTCAAAACTCAATTGCTACACACCAGAAAATTTAATTGGATATGACATAGCGGTTGGTGGTTTGTATGGTGAAATAGGGTCAAAGGAAAAAGTGACGCAAGACTTGACGACATGAGTTTTCATCTGGTTGCATTGGAATAATGTTAACGAGATATCTTTGAATGGGTTAATGAAGTGGAAACATTTCTATCAATTTGACATACATATTGTCAGTTGTCTTGTGAAAAGGTCTACAATGTGTTCCGGATGTTAAAATGATCTCTATTGTGATTTTAGGAAGTGGTAATTTACTTCCTCTATGCTAGGTAATAAGGTGATATATTCAAGTGTATATCAACTCTGTGTGATTTCACAATCTCCTCAGATATTACACAATCATTTTGTCTGACTTTTTCGAGAAAACGCGACAGTTAAAAATTACCTCATGTCAATGACCCGTGATCATATTAGTGTATATAAACACGAGAGGATGGTCTCATTTGATCATATCATGGCTGGGAAGTGACAACTGGAACCTTTCTATGAGTGATACAGACTGGTTACAAGCCGTGGAACAAATTGAGATGGAAAGCAGTGAGAATGCTTTTATTTCTACACATGAATTATAGAATAAGCTGGTATTCGGCATACATGAATGACAGTATTTTGTTACTTTTGTGTGTTTCAGTGTTAACGAGAGACAGATATTTTACACGCCGCCAAGGACGCATATGAAATCGAATAGGCCAATGCAGCGCTAGAATCTTTAAACAATGCTCAACACACAGCGACATAAATGGAGCGAGCGCTGCGGTTGACAATGCCATGGGTAGGTCGATGACAAGGTAGAATTGCGGAATGACCTTATTCTTATATATGATCATGTTGACAGACACTGTGTTGACTGCTAATAAAAGAGCTATTTGGAAATTAGTAAGGATGCCCGCCTAATACCCGTTGATGGTTAGTGCGAAGAAACTCAAACAGTGTATCAGTTTCACGGATGTGTATGGCATGTTTTTCTTTGTCTGAAATTGACCCACAACCACCCCGTCAATGGAGAATTGATGATTGATTAACATGCCGAGACAGACAGAAATATCCAATATTTGAGAGGGTTAGATTATAGTTTTGTAGCTGAGTGGGGATGTGAATGGGCGAAAAAAACGGTAAACAGACCCTCAGATCAAAGCTTTTACTCTCCCTCAACCACCATTGGCTTCATTGACAGAAAAACAGATTTACGCGATGGAAGCTTTTTTGGAATGGCCGAAGTAAGCATGCACATGGCAGAAACCCATAAAGACAATGTAGTGATTTTTATTTAATATGGACAAGATGGCGGACGCTAATAGGGAGCTACAAAGGTGCGAAAATGTTGCTTGGTAGCCCACTATTAAAATGGTACTTGGAACATGTCCCGGTGGTCACAAAGATATACCAACCACTGGAGTATGAACCCACAGCTTGTTTCAAACGATGTGCTGAGACCGTATCAGAAGCCAGGTATATACGAATACACGAATGTGGTTATATGTTATACTCTTTTAAGCATTGTATTTTTGATAATGTTATTGTTTGTGTGTAGATGTGGGGGTGATGTCGACCGGAGTCAGACCATTAGAGACCAAACTTTTAAGTTACTCGGTAATTTGGCATATGGTAAGTATACTGCAATGGGCTATTATTAATTCTTAGTTTCAAATTAATATCATTATTATTATTTGAAACAATACCTCTCAAGTGCTTATGTGTGTGTTTGCAGGTAAATGCGTCAGGGATTAAACTAAACACTGTGATTGCAGATACGCCGACCTCAGAGGGGCTCGAAAATTGATCAACGAAAAAAGATTCATTTACGAGTTGACCTCCAACCTATTTGAAATTGACATGGCCAAAACCACCATTTATCACAACTAGGCTATTTTGTTTATCAATGCACAAAATGAATAATGCTTGAATTATACTACTATTTTATTGCGAGATTAAATTTAGCCTATATACAGATAGAAACTGATAGTAGTTATAATGCCCTTAATAGTTCATATCTAGCTGATGTCATTATATCCAACATAAAAGAACAATTTTACCGAGATTACCCTCAACGGTTGCCAGCTGTAGCAAGTAATGATCATATTAGCAACTTTATACGATGTAAAATGAGCGGAACACCGTGGGTACCTCAAGCGTGCTGTGTGACTCTCCAAACATATGATAAACGAACCCCGGGGTTATTTAAACAGGAATGGAGTGGAGATAGATTTATAGAACTGTATATTAAAATTTATTACTGTTATGGAAATACGGATAAAGTCTCATGTAAAGAACTCACTAAACGTCAAAATGAACAGAATAAGGAGAAATACATGAATGTGCTGAGAGAACAAAAAGTGTGTCGCCGTGTGAACCGCGGCTTTCGCGTTAACAACAGCAAAATGTATTCGTACACGCAAATTAGAGATGGATTAATTTATATTTACCTTTAAAGAATTGTGGGTGCAGATGGTGTAAGCACTAAACCATTAGATGTATGATATGTTAATATGCTATTTAAGAAATATGAGGTGCAGTCATATATGTACTATGAACAGAAATTTAACAAATCATAGGTCATCGAAGTCTATGGGCAGCTACAATGGATAATTTGTTATATGCAGTGAGTGTGGTCTATTACAATATTCAAGCCTCCATCAAAAACATTCGAACGCTGACTTTTTAAGTAAATGTGGTCTTCTGGTGCAGTGACATATGTACCATGAACAGAAAGTTTAAAAATCATAGGTCTTAGAAGTCTATGGGAACCCACAATGGATGATTTGGCGAGGGGCAGAGGTCAATTAAATATATGCTTAATTCCCATTACCTTGTCACATACAGTTCATCAACCCATTCAAGGTCGTCTGCCATACACATCAAAACTTGTTCTTCAGGTTTTGTCATCAAGCAAAGATCATGCTGTAGCTAACTGGGGTGGTCTATCTGGCATCCGTTGCATTTTCCTCTTATTAGGGTTATTATTAAGCTAGCAAGCGTGTCTGTGTACACCTACATTAAATTCGCTTTCTCCACGTGGGTTCCGTAAAGCTGTTTTTATTCATCCCACACTTCTAAAAGCATATGCTACACGTAATCATCTAGCCTCATTGTCAAGTGACCCCTCTTAAGCATCACAATAGGGGTTGGGTAGTGTTACCTTGACACGACTCTCTTCTTCAGCTTCTACCTGGTTCAGAGCTTCTGTGACGGCAGCCATTTCATACCCACAGTCTAATAAACAGTTAATCCCCCACTCTATGTGACATTTCATGAAATTGGGTTTCATAAATACAACATCTTACTCCCAACCACTATCGAATACTGCGCAAAGTAGCGAGTGTATAGCAGTTTCGCTTGATCCATCTCAATGTGTTACACGGCTTGTAACAAGTCTGTATCGCTCATCAGTCTACCGCGTTCGCTCGCAGCAGAGAAAGGTTCAAGTTGTCGTTTTTAAGCCGTGGTAAATGATCAACGGTGACCATCCTAATATATTCATCGGTCATTGACATGAGGTATTACCTAACTGTCGCAAATGTCTGCGAAATGATTGCGTTATATGTGAGAGTAAATCAACCCTTGAGTATTCTTCATCGCTTTGGGGACGCAGCTCACAATTACTCAAATCGTTTGACACCACATTTATACACGACAGTATAACATTTATTCATATCTACTTTTTACTAATTTTTACTTTTTTCTAACTTCTATCCGCAAACAAAACAAAATATATTTTAATCTCTAAGAATGAGAATAAACTGTACGCGAGAATCTTAAGCATTTTTATTTTTTGGTACTCACGGTAGGATTAAAGTAGATGATTGGGTTGTCTGCAGACATATATAATAGCAACATATATAACAGACAACGAATCTATACTACGATGTAGCGTGATTCAAATGAATGCCCACTGAACAGGGTAGGCGTTAAAGAGGCGCGCCCCTTTCAAGATCGCTTAAACCCAGTTGCTGGGGACCGAGGTAAATCCAGGATCCAGGTTACACCCACTACACTCTCTAACTGTTGTTTTGTTTGTCCAGCCCATTGTTCTTCCAAATCCGGGTTAGTTATCGTTTTTACCACTAGCTCCTGTTTATTTAATACGTAAACTTAGATTTTTAAGGATCCGTGGAAATAACATGAGGTTTATATATATGTTCCGTAATTATTGTTCTGGCAAATAATTTCAGATGAAACCTATATTCAAATAAACCCACTAAGCACTATTTGAAACCCATAACCTCACCCCTAAATATGAGAAATAACAAATCTACCCACTTTGACAATTTTATTCATCTGAAGTTAAATTTTAAATGTTAAATAACAGTTCGAATTAAACTTTATTCAGTTTATAATGATAAGGTCTCTGTAATTTTTATTCATCAGTATTTGAACACCGCTTTAATATCAACTTTCATTTACCTGCAAACTGAAGACAAAATTAGAATTGGATACCAGTGTTCTTCAGACCGTTGAATAATATCTCATTGACAGAAGCCCTATGTCAAATGAATCGCAAATTCTCAACCTCTTTAACCAATTCAAAGATATCTCTTCAACATAACTGCAATAGAATCAAGTAAAAACTACGTCGTCAAGCCTTGTTTCATTTTGTTTTTGGACCCCAAGCCGCCGCTTGTATTGCCATATCCAACTAGATTGTGAAATCCATCACCATGAAAGGTCAACACAATGATGGTGTAATATCTGAGGGTGAAATTCGTTAACCAAAATATCGCCCACGAAATCCGTGAGCGCAAACAAAATATCACCACCTCCGCGTACAGGGCTTCGAAGGGTTCCTTCCCCATCGGAAAGTTATCTACTTCATCCCCGGTCAAACACAATGGGTGAAGAGGTTCTTACATCTGATACCTATATGTTAGTCTGACACACAACAGCTAACATTTGTTCTCGTTAAAACATAATGATAATGGAATATCCGAGAATTGCTCCCGATGTTTGTGCGTTCGAATATTTCGGGTCTGGATATCGAGGCGAGAAAAAAACACGCACTAACCAGCAGAACTATTACACTGAACATTGATTGATTACCTACATAGGCACCATTCATCATCTCTAACGAGACGATGAAAAGACGCATTGCCACATGAAACCCGATAGACTGGCATTTGAAGGCAGTAATGATATATGTTGTAGATATTTCATCATCATCAAAACTCTGTAGACAAGTATTTTCTCATGGGTCTATATAAGTGGTTGACTTCCTTATTCTATAGGGAATTCTGTGATCCGCTCATTTACGTAGCAGGGCGTTTTACGCAAAAATAAATTGCGCACGTAGGTGTAATTCTAGACCACATCACAGTTTCTTATGAACAAACCTCAATATCATTCGACCAAAATCAAGAGACCTGGCGATGTGATCGTAGTATCTAACATCGGCTGCATATACCATAGGATAGTGAAACATTATTGACATGTTCACTGCTAGCAATATGACTGTGTCTGGTATGATGTCACTGCTATATATATATATATATATATATATATATATATATATATATATATATATATATATATATATATATATATATAGATATATATATATATATATATATATATATATATATATATATATATATATATATATATTTATACATAACATATATATATATATATATATATATATATATATATATATAGCATGACATCATATATAATCTATATATATATATATATTATATATATATATATATATATATATATATATATATATAATATATATTCATACATACATATTTTGAGCAAAGACGATAATATTTATTTATTAATTACCCTTTGAACTCCTGAAAGTGATATTTTTTTTAGTCCATCACCGCAACCTGAAAAAGGATATTTTGATGCTGCTACGTCCTACTGCTACATTTTTTAACGTGTCGCACAACGACTCCGTTTCAAGGCAATTTCAAATGTACGAGCGGTCATGACGGAATCCTTTGTGGGGATTCAATGCAAGTCGTGCATCTAATATGGACTATGTTAACTATTGAATTACAGATATAACCAAGTCCTTCAGTCATCTTCTTATAGACGATGAAGGATGCCCATGACAATCCATTAATGTTCTATCTAGTTTTTATGTTAACGAGATCATCTGGTCGAACTTACTCTAAAATGTACTAATTCTGTTAAATATACGAAGTACACTGTGGGCACAATGAAAGACTTAAGTAAAAGGGAACAGTTGAACATCATGCATAATAATTATGCCAACTTTAGATGCCCATATTTGGCGATCATGAATCATGATTTACCCTTGTGGTGCTATTGCGTTTGAGACACAAAATGACGCCCAAAAGGAACTTGTGGAGTACAATTTCACTGCATCCATTGCAATGATCTTGAATAATTGCAAAATATCCAACCCATTACAGTGTGCAGAGTGTGCAACGGAGCTGCATGTCAAAAGACTTACTGCTTTGTTTAATTAAGTAAAATGAACCAGCTCATCAATACTGTCATCATATAAAGACCTATAGAAGCTATAACGTTGCGCTTCCAGAACAACACATCACTGAAATAAATGTCTAACATGACTTATCTATGCACAGCAAGCATCCGTGTCATATCACAACTAACTAGTACCACTCTTACAAACAACTACTTAACAAATGCATCGGATCAAATATTCTAGCAACAGAACTGACCTAAAAGAATGAAGCTACAGATATGCGTAAGGATGTATCTCTAAAGTATTTCATAATCAGAGCAGGGATTAGATTTGTGGCTACATTCGCAATACCCAGCATGGTGGTGCAACTTGATTTGTTTGTGGTTCTCGTCGAGATTGAATGGCTGTTGATATACTGACAAAATTACTTGTTTGTGGACCATCACATACGCTATCGTGGTTTTTACAAAACAAATAGAACTCAGTAAGACGTGTATACACTTAATCACTGACCATATGTAATTGAATACTAGTACGTAAGCATCATTTACTTACTAACTCTCGTTAATGTAGGATTTATGCTGATGCATCTAGTAGAACAATTGTTTTTCCTTGATACATTCATGATCAAAGCGACACAGCAGTATCACAAATTAGTATTGACATGCGGTTCGAAATATGCAACCAGGAATATCCGATTGATACAAATACCCAA
Organism: Urechis unicinctus; assembly: GCA_034190875.2. Lineage (NCBI taxonomy): Eukaryota > Metazoa > Annelida > Polychaeta > Xenopneusta > Urechidae > Urechis > Urechis unicinctus. The sequence continues at coordinate 66,732,044 of CM067350.1, forward strand.
TGTGTTGGCGATCTCGTCTTTGAGATCAAGCGTAATTGTCTGTAGATGCTGTGCATAATAAAACGTTTTGATGTGAGCGCACCAGATCATAACGTAGCCCCTGCTGCACACAATAAGTCCATGTTCGGTCCTCTTAATCTGACTGATGTATCATTAGGTGTGGTGTCTCATAAATTCGTAACAAAGATTAATGCTCTTGGGTTGGGTGCCACATTGGGCAAAATGTTGAGCCTTGGGCAAGGTTTTAACAAATTAACCTACCTTGTCAAATCGAGTGTGGGATCCGTACATCAGCACATACCAATTGAGACGTCGCATGAAGCAACATGGGCATTGAAATGCATATAAGGTCGTGAGCCGAAATAATTTACTGCGGAGCAGATGCTTAAATGCTCTCATGTCTATATTACGTGTGATAACGATCACACAAATTAACCCATCACTGTCACATAACATGATTTGTGGTTTAAGTGCCAACAAATGACACCAAACACAGGGACATGTATAGACGTAATACACAGTGGGTAATGAAACTTCTTGAGGTATTTAATCTACACAAACTTTGAACGATGATGTTGGAGATAAGGCTATCTTTGGTTGAAAGGTGAGCTAACAGGTTTGTATGATTGTAAAAAGAATAAATTGAAACGCCTCCAAACTGATAAAATTCTGCCCTTGCGAACCTAGGGCACAGTCGATGTCCTGGTGGACATATTGTCAATGTAACCCAGGCGCGTTGTTTTAAATTGGTCAATTACAGGTTATGTATTTAAAGCAAATAATGAAATAAAAATGTTCGAGCATTTGTTAACACGCTGAGGCTTTTAAGGGCAATCTACCAGCCAACCCACGTCTACTGATAATGCGTCCACACAACTATGCACATAGTCTTTCCAGAATCATCTACAGAGATGCGGATCGAGAAAGAATAAACACGACAGAAACGACTTAATTGTCTCAAGGGTTAACTGTCACTGAGGTGATCTTTTGTTGATTAATGTGAAATTGGCCATGGTAAATGGTCTTGGGGTTATGAACTATAGCTACTGTAAGACAAATCGCGTAGTCTTCCGATAAAAGCCCCTTTTTGGGCACTCTGCCAAATCTGGTACAAACCTGTGAAGGCTTTTGCTTGCTGGTTTATTACGCCTGAGTGGCCACACTATTTTGAAACGACAAAACTTGTGCCGATAACGACAAGTCGGACGCACGGTTAACATATGCTTTGTAACGAGTTTGTCGACTTCAGCATATATAATGCTTTTGTGATATTTTCGTGGGCCATATTATCAATATGTAATGTAATTCACTATGGGTATTGATGTGAATAAAATACAGATATGTGCTTTTTGAGCGACTTGAATGAATTCTCTCGGATCGCTGCGCCAATTTCATTGCATTTGTCAATAAATGAAGGGAGAGGAACATCACTGCTGCAATTAACACAGCACTGTGTATATGTAAATGTTATCTTGATCAGGTGGTTATTGTGTGTATTCCGGCTATCACTAGATGAATGGATCAATAAATTACCAACCAATATATCTGATACTGTTAGTCCCACATGAAGGCTCTTTAGCTTCTCCTATTAGTAGACATCAAACTTATATTTAATCAGGATATATATCTCTGCCATCGAGTTTACTCGTCGGAAACAGTTTATGGATTAATGGATCATTAAATTACTCAGCAACCTTTTGCTGATACTGTCAGTCCCCAAATGAAGCTTCTACCATCAGCAGACATCAAATATATCTAAATAGGACATCTGTCTTTGTAATCAACCCGAAAGCATGGTAGTGTGTTTATCTTCTTGTTTAATGAAAAAAATCAGATCATCTGTCCCAAAATGACGCAGTAATATCGCACATCACAGGCCTTTCAAAAGCAAGCAATCATAACCATTGTGTATTTGGCAGGACTTGAACAAGATTCGAGTTGCCACCAAGTCGTAGTTACCGCACCATTAAGTCGCATAGCGCGAGATTGTTATCACAATTTCCGCTTTAGAAATGGAGGTATATGAGCTGTATCGTTATCAAGCTAGAACGTTGATGGAGCGATACAAGAAAACAGGGTTGTTTTAACAGACAATCGTCTGGCTCACATCAGTGTGCTTTGTTACTGACCTCGTTCATCAAGATCACCGGCTCCTGGTGACGAATACTCTCGTTTCATGTTAAGCCATGACTGATGTGACAGCCATAAAAATGGCTAACCCTCGTGATTTACAGATATCTAGATGGCAGCCTGGATGTAATGGTAACATATTATATATCTTTAGTGTGTGGTTGATGAAACACTGCACAATTGCGTTTGTATGTCACGCATTCTAAGAACAATGAATGTTGGAATTCAAATATATATGTTTATTTAACAAAAGAAGAAAATGTCAAGGCAATTCATTATGCACATTGTTCACATAACGTTACCAGGCGATTCAGTTCATACAAATTGCGACATTGTTTAAGTAAAATTTGTCGCCTTAAGGCGAAAAATTAAGAGTATCACCGAAATTATTGGACGTTATCTTTATCCATTTTCCTGACACACAACAGGCCGGAGAATGATACATATAGAACTAACCAATTAACAATCATAATTGCAAATGTTCCAATGATTTTCTAATAGACGACGATTTGTTACACCGATAACCTATCGACAAGCAACTGAAACATTCAGCTGACACACGCAGGAATAAGGCGAAAGTTTTGTGACAGATTATATCAGTTCCATATTGGCGAGACGCAAGCACGGACCATTGTTCTGACCTGTTTGTCGCATTTCGAGTTTTTTTCTCTAATCTACACGCTAACCCTTAAGCATTCCAAGGGAACTCACTATATATGCGATCTGCGCGAGATATTGTTCCCCAAGGAGGTGATATGCAATTGCGATATTGTATTGACTGTGATTGCTATATATGACCCATGAAGATGACCCATACATATATTCGCTACTGCTGTATGATCATTAATGCTATATATCAGCAATTGTGCTCTCACAACACAATACTCGTCGATACATTAACGGTTTGTTATTGGCACTCTGCAGAATGATTCACGAATTTCATGATTGATAAGCACATGCAGTGGCATATGAGCATTTACCCGCCAACGGGCACACATACACTATAGACATGCATCGTAGACACTCGAGATGAACAATGACCAGATAAAGCGCAAATGAGAGAAAGTAGCGTTTGTCAATGTATTATGAAGGCGTAGTTGGTATACAGTAAAGTTGCAAAATACATGTTACGGCATTAGAATGAAAGGACTTGCAAAATGCCAGTGTAAAAAAGGAACGAGAAATAGTGGATGAAGAAATTAATTGGCCAATAAATACAAATTACGACATTGAATATGGAGCATCATAGCGTCACGTTACCAGAGACTAAATTATTATCTTTATGTACGTGGAAAACTTGTGAAGAATAAAAACACTTGTGTTGTCCAAACTTTACGATGCATTACCCTTGTCAACAGAGCATTGTTATTTTAGTATTGAATGCAATCATGGTTGATGATAATCGCCGTCTACCGCATCACAGAAAATCACATCCATCATCTGGCAACAGTAATAAACAATTGCATCTAAACGTGCCTCACAAAATTAACCCTCGTTTGTAACACTGACTCATGGATGCGACAGCAACTCCGGAAAGCTTTCTGTTATAGAAAGCGATGGCTCGGTGAAGTTACAAAAAGAGCGCCCTCATGTTATGTTATGGGTTACGTGCGTTATAAAGGACGCACCGCTGTGGCAGCACACAGAAGACACTTATAATTGATAAATGAGTTCGGGATTTCTAGCATATTGTTTTCACTAAGTCCAATAGATTGTCGACCGCATTTTGACTAGAATTATTAACACAGACCGAGAATCACAAGACTCGGCCATACGTCTAACATATTTAGTTATATACGGGTTAGCGCGTAAGTCTCTGTTTTAAAAAAAGACACTCTCTTTACGCACATCTTATCAATAGCAAACCACAAGAGCTGTGCAGTAAGAAAATTCCCCTGTCTTTTTTATGTGATATATTCATTCGGTTAAGCATAATGGAGTAAGACTTTGAAGGTTTTGTACTGAACCGTTCTCTGGGGCTCTTGTTGTTAGGAGACCCAAGAAAGTGACCACCCTGTAGATTGTCGTTAATATCAAACACTTGCGGATAAGTTCTTCAACCAATAGGACCATCAAAACAAGCATGCGACAGGTGTTACTTCCTATATATCAAATTATATTAGAAGGCTGACTTAACAGGAACGTAAGTCTGCTATCAAATAAATATGCCATGGGACATTTTATACCTAACAGTAAAATTGTATTTAGTTCATATGGTACGTAAATGATTTTTTTAAAATATAATTATGTGGTTGGCACCCGCAGCACTGCTCTAAGCATGCAATCTGACAGACATAGACGCTATTACCAAACCAGACGTACGCCCAATTAATCAATACATTAAAATTTCAAAGTAGTTTGGCGGATTGTAATATAAAGCGCTGTGGTGAGAACTTAAATCATACGTTTTGTTACAAACCACGGTACATTCTTGTCAAGTTTCAGCGACGGATTACGGGCTATCCTAACGCAACTGCTGTCAGTATCAACTACTGCATGCTAACAACGTTACAAACACATATGAAACAAGAACGTAGTGTTCGACTTTCCCAATACAAATTGCCATTAACATGCCAGATGACATTTGACATTCCTACAGTCTGCTGTGCTAAACTGTCAAACAACTTTAGCGCATCTAGTATCACTTTTCCATAGAGTGCGTCCTTCTAATCTAAGGGCAAGGAATAATGCTGCCAGCATTAAGCAATATTGTTATTTATGCGACTGCTATCGCATGATCATATTGAACGCATAACTGTTATTATGCATGACTCACTAGATCGTTTATGATATGAAACCAAAGAGGAGTGGGTTGTGTGGGAGTTCCTGTTTCAATACAGCATTTGCACTAGCTCAATGCAAGTATCACGGTATTAATGCTGATATGATCAATCTCACGATTCACTGGGACCATAACACTATCGGTTTATATTTTACACTGGCTTATTACAATCATCAGGAACACATTTGTGATGGGAGACCGTTTTTAAATGACACACATCAATTTAAGCATTCTTTACACCCGTCCCAAAGTCGTATGTTGCTTGTGCAGTTTTTTTCGACCTGTGATTTGAACGTTGTCGTTATATATGTATCTGCAAAAAAAAAAGGTCGATTTATTTGACAGTAAATAATCACTTGGTTTGCGTCATTTACCACTAGCGATCCCACCATTGACGAGTTGCACACATACCAATGCCCGGCATGATGCCGACTTGAAACTGGTGTTTTTAACTAACTGCAACATTCACATTTATCATTGTTTAGTAAAACTGAATGCATTTGCTCCCTATTTTGACGAAGAGAGGTGCCTGTATTGAGTGCTCCTTTCATCTGATTAATTTAATATCCTGGCAAGTTACCATGGAAGTTCCGTATTCTACATCAAGACCCTTCCGTTTGTTAGCAACAACATGTGTCTTTTACCTGCGAAAACCTAACATATAGGTATATTGAGAAGAAAAAGAAATGGTTATGTTTAATCAACCGGCACCCATCAAGACATCACCAATAACTTGGGATTCATGACGTCAGGGACATGTATTATTTGTACTTGACACATTGATTATTTCTTTCAGCGAACCGAATAGATTTTGGTTCAAACTTCTACGATTATTCAATACATTTGAAGTGATTTCAGTATCATGAATTCCATCACCAGGAATTACCGGTCATTTTCGAGCGCTCGAACGCAAGAGGTACGAGATATTCTACGGTTAATATATATTAACCGTATTACATATTATATATATATTTATATATATATATATATATATGTATATATATATATATATATATACACACACACATATATATATATATATGTGTAGATATATATACATATATATATATAATATGTATATATAATATATATATATATATATATATATATATATATATATATATATATATATATATATAAATATATAAATATATATATAATATGTATATATTAACCGTATAAGGGCTGGCGCTAACATTTTTACAACAACCACATATGGTCACTTAACAATAGAATTTTTTTATCCATTTCATGGCACTTGCAATGTGTGTCCATACCCGTTGCAGTCTTGTGCCTTGTCAGATTCCGTTTTTCGCCGATTGGGTCTGAAGGTGTCACTTTGAGCCATCTGCTTCAATCACTAACTTTGGACGCCACTGCTGTATTTGCGTGACAATTTGCTTATGCTTTAATATCAATAATTGTTGTGTCGACATACTCACATAAATCCGGCAGCCCATTTGATGCATTCACGCCACACTTGCCGATAACGGTCCGCCATTTAATTGTATAATTAATTTGAAGATCACACAATTTCTGGTCGCTGATGCGCTTGGTCCTTGTACATGAAGTAAGCAATAATCGGATATTTTTGTTTGAAAGCAAATATCAACATTAAGTTATGCAAACATTTGCGACCGTCATAAGTGAACAATTGTTCACTGAGAGGCATTCGAGTTACATGCAACCTTGAATCCGTTTAGATACGTCTAACAAGAACAGAACATTTGTTTAATGGAATATAATAATGCATCATCATAGCAATTAGAATATTCATTTGTGTGGCAACACGCGTTAGGTATAATGTGCCACGAGTGTCAACGTTTTAATGTTGGTCGAATCTTATACCTCTACATAAGTAACATTTTCTTGGCGTAGCTGTTCATGCTTATCACTGCGTTTGTACTAGCAGTGATATTAGTACCCGCTGCTGGTGATCACCAGTTCCCTGCTTGTGACTGACCTTATGATTGATGATTAACGTCAATTAATCTAAAATAAAACATTGTGAGGATCTGGACTTGCTGATATAATACTACCGCTATTTTCGTCAATTATATAAATGACATACATGAGTGGCTGATAGTAATGACAAGGTATCAATCGATCTAACATTATCGTGGAGTATGTATGGGTTCCAAGAAACACAATTTATACATCCTAGCGTCACATATACATATTTAAACATATACCCCCACTTACATTACAATAGAACCTACGTATCACGTAAGTAGATATTGTTCATGCAGCTTATTGATAAATAAATAAAATAAGTGGCATTAGCGGTCACTGGCAACCGCATTCATGTCAAAAGCCTATCATCTTCTAGAATGCTGACTAAATATCATAAACACGTCTATATATGCAGTTTATTATGCTTCGCGTAATAAATTTCAATTCAGTGCTTGATAACATGACCTTGTTACTGGTGTTTATTTGCCACATATTCAATGCATGGTAGCAACTTATGTGCAAACTCCAGATGATACTAGTTTGTTTCATATTAGATAAGTAGTACGTTTGCCTCGCATGAATTTATTACACGTTAACATACCAGTACTCACAGTTTGAACGGGATTTGTTTCTCATTCTTTTGCGTTATTGAGTTATGACAGCTTATGTATAAGGTACAAAGCTGAAATGCAGTGTTTAGAAAACACCATATCCTGTTCCACGCTATTGCTTTCAAGCAAACGGTTGTTTTGATGTCTTACAGAGATGGAACATTCTTTTCGTCTTCTCTTTCGCTATCTGCATCCCGTACAATGCATATAAAACATCCATCCTTTCATACTGCTTCTTGCCATTTTCAACGGAATGTGTTTAAGATATAGCAATATGAACCATAAGAAAATGTTTTACGGTGATCTACTGTTATGACATACGACACTAAGAATACGTTTCATGCTGTTAACCAATAGTATCCTTACGTCATATTAGAAGTGTTCGCAAGGCAGGTTTTGCTGTGGTTCGATTGCCATGAAATTGATAATCGTAAATCCGTTGGATCGTAGTTAGCCGTTACTTTGGTCCATGGCGCTTAAATGGGGTAAGTGGATCAGCTATTAAAACATACAATACAGGTCGAGACGTGGAGATATAGATCATCTAATGGTCTAGCATGCAAAGTCTACATTGTGCAATCTACCGCGATGTGTTCGTTCAATCATTATCAACAGAATCGCCGTGATTAATAAGCGAGATTATATATATGTTCATTGTTTTAGAAATAAAGAACAATCGAATGAATGATGCATTCTAATACAAATTCTTTTCCCTTTATTTAAGTAATTTATTCCACATTGCATTCGTCCCGTTTATCCTCCTCGAAATCATCTGCATGCGGATAATGCAAACTGAATGCATCTCTTAGAGACTCGAGTAAGTGGGCGTCTTGCAAGACTTTTGCTAGAAATCGTGTCTAGTAATCTTAAACAGGACTTCCCCGGTTGAATATTTTCCATTCTGGTAATTGTGGAATTCTAATAGATTTTTTAATGCCATTATATGAGTTATCTGATATATTCTACAGTGCACTGCGGGGCGGTTATTGATTTATTCAATTAGTTCGATATAGAAAGGATAAGCGCATGGTTGAATATGGAATCGACAATTGTAATCAACGTTGTCCTTGTTATACCGTGTTAACCCTATATACTGTCAATAAACATACCATAATAGTACATACATTCTAACCTCTGCACAAGTGAAATAGGATTTTTTTCGGATAATAATCAAATAACACATATTGCATGCCAGCTTCAATACTATATCTATATAACTTGTATGAAGAAACACACCTCGCTATGACCGCCAATTCTTAGGGCTACCTGCAAACAGGACATAAACTATGGAATACTAATCCAGTTTTACACCATTTACTAGGCATTAAAAAAGGTCATTTCACACAGTCATGCAGAGGAGGGAGAGGGGTTTGTACAACATTTTTTATCATTTCTTTACCCTGTCGCACAAATCAATTCGGTCTATGAGTTTACGTTAATATTACCTTAATTATTATCTGAATTGTTTCTGTGTATTGTAGAGTCTTGTGCGGCTGCCTGCTGAGCTACTTCCTTCAGACTGAAGCTCCAACCCCACTAACAAAGTCATGTCATATTTAGCGATATTGAAAGTAAACCATTATTACCTGTCATTTAGCATGATTTTTATTGGCGGAATTATACGTTCAACTAAAAGATCACTGACTGTACATGACCGGCAATTATTGGTTTATCATTTGCAAAGCTATCGATTGGTTAAATGTGCATATTCAATAATCTGATCAAGCCATCACGCATACTTTTGTAAGATTACTTTTGTATAGATTTCGTATGCATTATAATTCATGCATCCTCGTTCCACGGTATATTTCTGACCCGCGTCATGGATAAAAAGGCACGTAAATGTACATCGGTAACCATCATTCTGCTGCTACGGCTTTTAGGCATACAAACGATAATTGTGGATGCTTTTTCCAATTTAACGAGGGAGAGATTTGGATAAAGCGACTGGATGGGATATATCGGCCGGCTTCTAATGACTTCTCTGTATGGATCATTAAGAACATCGTTATATACTTAGTCCAAAACATTCGCTACAGCATGATAGATTAGGAGGCGTTGACATACCAGTAATTGTACTTGAAATGTAAATTGGAGAATGTATCCTACCATGGGTAAAATAAAGTATATATAGAAGCTATTTGTATCGTCACGTAGTATCTGCGAAGACAGCGGCATGCCCATATAGTGCAATGTGCACATAAAGCTGGTTCAGTGTTTTGGTGACAAAATCACCTTTTTAACTGCACAGCTCGAAAACAATATTTTGATGATCATTGAGTGATATCTTACCCGAAGACAAATGCTATGTGTTACTGTCAAATATTTATGACAATGTAATTGTGGCATCTGTACAGCTTCTATTATAACCCGTCAAAAAATCTAAAGTCAAACTTTAACGGTCAGAATAAAATATGCACTCTCATCAATGTGGGTTCTGCAGAGTACGGAAATGACTGTGGCAATCGAGAGCATTCCATTCTTGAGTTCACTGGAATTGCTTACAGGAATTTTATCTTAATGTCTTCACATATGCAAACAATATAAGACTTTGCAGCTAACTGACTAATCAAAATCCTTCTAATAATCACTGTGCACGTTCCTTTGCAGAACGGTACAGACGCGCCGGGTAATCTATTAGCGTTTTCAAAAGGGGGCTTGATCGGACGCGATACAGATACTGGTGTGGAGCGGGGCATCCATTGACCTATTTATTGCCCCAAGATGCAGTACACGATATAAGTGAACGACCGGGCAACGCTTGGAATGCAACTTAAGCTAGATTTGGATTTACTGCTGCTTATCGCAATCCGCCGTTGATATTTGGATTGACTACGACCAGGACTGGTTGTATCACATCTCTCAGGCATTGTGTATGGGAATCTATCAATTAATCTCTGTTACGGATTATGATGAATTGTATCATTTTGAGATATATAAGAAGTATGTGATCCTGGTGACCTACGGTAATCTATGTCGACAATTGCTTTAATTCTGCATGAAATAATTTGCGTAAATCGCGTATGCATTTTGTTACAAAAGCATATTGCTCAGATACCATTTCAGTTCGCAGCTCGTTCACAGTGGCCTAATGCTAGACATCCTCATGCATCTAGTAGAGACTATGAGAACAAGGATTCGCTGTCATATGATATATAACCAGTGTTGTATACTGCAATCACAACACTAGCCATATGTCGACACTGATGATCTTTAGAGGTTTGTGTATAACAAATTGTGATGGGGTCTTTAATCTCGCCTGCTTGCGCCAAAATCTTTTTTGCGAACGCCCGTCCGGTTGAAATAATTTCTAATAATTAGACATAGCCAGCCATGGAGCTTTTATAACACGAAAAGTTGTTTTTATACCGAGTTTAAATGGTGACGAAAATTCTCCAATATTAATCATTACATTATTTGGCGGCCTGGATGTCGGGCTAAAGATGGTTATTTGTCGTTTCATTTGTGATAGATGATGGATAGTGCCCATCATAGGCTATCCATCAATATATAGTGCTGTGATTCTGGTACGAATTAGAGCGAGGGTGTTCGGTATTTTGTTCAACACTCAGCATTTGTAACACTTTTGATTACCGCCTCAACAAAGCCCCGAATTGAGAGCTAGATGTTCTTAGACATTGTGGTTTCCTTTGAGACCGTACGGCATAAACACGCCGGTGATTGCATTATGTATAAGCAATGCTAATCACCCAACAAATGTTGCTCCTCATACTAGCCACGGCCAGTTGAACAATTATATAAGCAATATACTAAATAATCAAGAATGGCCAAATCAAACATCTTTCGTAGATTGCAATCATAAGAAAACAGTAGCGATATCGATTTTTTACTGCATGTGAAGTTCGAACTGCTCATCAACAACCGATTATATCTAGACAGAAACAAAATGGTTTTGCACTGATGATCGTAAAAAAAGCAATCTTCCTATTGTGATGTGAAAATTACTAAATAGTAACTTGCTTCGAGTGGCGATCTTTAATAGCAACGAAAGTGTTTATCCCAAACTCGGGTGGAAGTCAATCGTGCGAACACATCTCATTTTATGTCAATTCACGAAATCATACAGGGGCAATTTTGCCTTGTTTGGGAAATTATGGTAGCACATTTGTTGACGCGAGGCTAGCATGTGATGGTGAATCAGGTTGGTGCCTGTAAGCTATGCTTTTTAATTAGCGACGAACTGCATCACTTGTATGGGTTCAGGTGCAAGGCTGATACCCTCATTACATTTCCCATATATCAACACATATCATAACAAGTAGCAGTTGTAGAGACCTGATAGATATGGTGTCTACAACATAAGAGGTGCTAAGGGTGCTCAAACAGGCGGTACGTTGCGCATAGGATATTCTTTCATTACATATGTAATGTCGCCCATTACCATTTCTTCATGACCACATGACCTTACAACAGTAAATGGTATATGATGGCTTGACTACTTTATCACTTTAGACTCAGTTGCATATAATTGATGGCACCCTCTGAGCGTTTGAGCGTTTGCAGAATATGTAGATGAGGTTCAGGTTGAAAAAGTTATCGTTTTATTGAATATATTGAGCTAAAATACCCCCGACGTATATCATAGGGCTATGCACGAAGCGCTGGACTGTCTAACTGAAGACTGCAACTGGATATAATCAAATGTTCAATGTTGATTTTCTGTGCATACAATGAATTGAAGGAGACATATTGGTCATGAATTAACGTTATCTAAAATGTGGCGCGCTGATAATAATCTAGTGAACGAGCGATGCGCAGGAGCTGAGTGACAGTCGTGGAGCCCAGCTAGCAGGCTGTCGGTGTGAGACCGGAGCGGCAGGGAAAGCTATTTAGGGATGACGTCGGGGATAGATTGGGAGGGGGTAGACTGTTGAGTAGAAATCTCAACGGCGCTGGAGTTGAAGCCGGGAACTGCATATGTGAGTGACGTCATATAGACATTGTATATAATTACGCGACTGTACGTTATTAAAAGAATAAGTAGCCCCACATATTTTACACTAAATTTAGTCGTTGATGCCATTTGTGGCTCCCAAACCTTCCTCTTCTACTTATCACCCACCACAAGTAAAACCAACACTGAGGAGAGGTGATGTAAGTTAAGGCTCAAATGAATCAATCTTAATGTGTGGCAGTAAAGTCCCTCTTCCTGTCAATACCCGATCCAATGAATCACATGATTTTATTTATCTGACTGTTTAGATAGTCATGGAGTTGCTATTCTTTGATACACCAATCTGAGTACTTGGATAGCAAGTAAAAGCTTACCCGTGGGCAAGCTGTTGTACCTTCTCAGCCAAAGACGAACAGGAATTTATTTATGGATGGACGAAAACAACAAATAAGACAGTGTTAACAATAATTGTACGTGCTTTAATTTCGATAAAGCCATCAAATGTTTATTCACTAATGAATGATAGCTAATTAGCCAAATGGACCTGGCTTCTGCTTCATGATACTTATGGCGTATATGTTATGGGAAAGTTCCCAAGAGGTATTTTAATACTGCTTTACCATCATGTTTCACAATTCTGCTGTGAAAAGTAATCCATATTAGGCATCCATTCAAAAATACCACAAGACGTCAACAAGCACAATCCACGAGGCCACAAATCTAAGCGCGCTATAGACCACAGAGAAACGAAACAAAATAGTGATAATTATTCACAAATAACTAAACATATCCGACGCGTATCAATGCATGCACAGTTGTGTGTTATCATCGTTAGAGTTATATACTTCCAGGCAAGCCATATTGTGAATTTTATGTTATAGACCAATGTATATTGCATCGGCGATGACGTCCGAATCAATCCAATTCAGCACGCGGTCATATCCGGTCCTATTGTATTAAACGTATGGATTCCGTGACTATCCCATCTTACAACCGTCTGCTATTTTTACAGTCCTTCGCTGTTTTTCTTGTGTCAACAGAGCATCCATAAGTCTTCCCGGTCGTATTAAGACCGACCTTGTTCCTTATCGAATAAGGTAGCATGATCGATCAAACAGGCTGCATTTCACCAGTACGGACAGTGCCCTTTTTAGCTTTTTGGCGGTTTTATTGGGTTAGGAGAACATATATTGTCGTCCTGTACATTTATGAGGGTTTGATATGGATTCATGTAATACAAGCACAGTAGTCTTTACACAAGCAGAATAATAGACAAGCCTCTCAGGCGTAGACAATCAGGACATCCACAATAGCTGCTGCCAAAAACGTATGCTATCCACTCGTACTGCATCGTACTACAGGCTGAAGTGGTAAGTGATATCCACGAAGAAGTCATTCCAGACTAAATCTAAATTTATGGCAACCTTACAAGATATTATGTCAGCTAAAGTTTAAAGTTGTGAATATGAAGTGCATATAGCCGTATTGGTCAACATATTCGTATATTTAGTTTGAAAAAAGATAAGAATTGCTTAATCATCGTAAAATATATTAATGAATACTGCCCAAGAGAGGATTTTGAATACTCATACTGAATTGTTTTCTGGGTTATATACTTGATGCCTTTTTGTAACACTGTACATTTTGTGCTGTGAAAAAAATTATTGAAGAAATTCATTCCAGTGGAAAGACTTGATAGTGGCATGAATGATTTATAACCAGCAATCTATCAAAGTATCACGTTATGTTTGTCTTCATGCCGGTAATATATAGTGTTTGCAGAGTGATGCTTTGAACTAATCGTGTGTTGTGTGCGCAATTTCCAGGTGCTTGTATGGATGAATGTTAATATTACAGCTTGCGACGTAATAATAACGTCACTTCTTGCAATAACTATTGTAATAAACATTAGCATTTGAGTAGGGTTCACGACCGGGCAATGGGCTAGGGACAACGGTGTTAATGTGTATGTGACATTACTAGAATAGTGGCATTGCCATCCGATGTGACATTGCTATACTCTTGCGTGGATGACTATTGCAAACATATTTAACATTGTTTCTGTCTGACTGAACATTTGCTCTCTTAGCAATAACTAATCTGGTAGTTATCGATTGTCTTCGCCTTCTGGCCACCTACCTTAACAACCCCGCCAATCATTTGTGTTCGATTTTGAGTGGATGTCAATATGTCCATGCGTAGTGACAATTACACTTGATAGTTTTACTAGATGTGGAGGTTACTTAAGGATTTCCATTGTTGTCTCTTATAATGATGCGTATAGATTCGTTAAAGTGTACTTCTCGTAAAGCATCATTCATGAAGATATAATGTCGCCATGGTCATTGTAGACAGTTATGCCTACAGTCGCGTATTTGTGACGCGTCATACTTCTTCAATGGCATTTAACGAGGAGCAATCGCTTGCGATCATCTTCTGTAGCAGCATAATGTTGATTGTCGCAATATTGTTTGATGCTCCTAAGTCACTTTACTAGATACGAAAATATGATGGCCACTATGCCGCTTTATTCTTCCATGATTGTAATGATTACTTTCGTATCGTTCGCTATCTTCCTCTATGTTTCCTTCTTCAACTATGCAGTATATCAGCGTAGTATATAAGCGATAATGCCAGAGCCTAAGTAATGCATTATATTCAATGGCACGCTCGAACGTGCCTTGTTATAAGATCATTAAATTGGACTGCGCAGCGTAAGCAAACACAATTACCTTACATTTTGAATAAATTGATTAGTTGCGTTATTCTGTATCGTTCTGTTCTGCAACACAAACTGTGAACACCATAGGAGGAACACAACAATATCCTAGACGTTAAATTAATATTTAGAGGTAGATTTTGATCTGACAGCCTACGTTACAATACTCATTTCTAAATGCGAAAGTACCTTTAACAGACAGACCCCTCAAATATTAAAGTAACTCATACATGGCCCGATGAACATACGACCGGACGTTAAAGGACTGGTTCCCTGTCTCAGTGTGGTGTCAGAATTGTCAGTACTTTATAGCATAATCTTTCCTGAGCCCGCCATGCAATACAGTTCATCTGTCTCCACGCTAAATCGCATGGCATATTTAGCGCATATCAGGATATATTCTTCTACCACTGAACCATTCATGGCAAAACTGGATTTAAGCAGAGGCGTATGTTAGTTATAGTCGGTTATTTGATCCCTAGATGCTTTCTTGGCCATAGCGATGCAGGAACGCAACGAATCGTCATATCATCTGCGCTTCATTACAAATACCAAACGCACATCAAATTGGTGCCAATGCCAACGTCTGGCGATCCCCTCTCTGTGATAACAAAAAATACATTCGCATACAATTGTGCTCCTGATGCTGCGCAGAATAAAACGTTGTTTTTATTGGAGCACCAATATCGCTTATTCACATCGTAACAAAGCACCTGTCGTACATAATAGCCTCTTCGTGTTTTGTTACCTTGCATGTTATCATAGAACCAAATGATTTATCAACTACAGATGCCTTTTTTTGCATATTCAGAGAGACCTGGATACGTCTTGTTTTGTCGAGGACCATAGACTGTCGGCTTTATTGACATTTTTTAAATTCAAGGGCAATGCTTACCAATAGCCGTTCAGTAGGGCCCAGCATAGTCAACACTCCGTCGCCAAAATGCGCAGACCCATCAGGAATTGTGAGGTTAATATCCCCATTTACAGCATCAACTTCTAAACCCAGACCTTATCTGCTGCTGAAGAAAGCCGGGGTTGAATTAGTTCTTTCTTTCTCAGAAGTTTCGTACGGCCTTACAATGATCTCCTTTGATTGAAGGTTGTACCAAACCACAGTATACGTGATTGACCTACGGATAAATCTCGTTCAATATTGTCAATAGAATTTTGCTGGGGCACAGCCTCGCTGCTTTGAACAATTGTCAAAGTTTGATACATAGTTAATTATGTCAACCTTTCAATTCAATAGCCATGTCACATATAAAGCACCCATGAGGGGGCAGAGCGCTTCACCAAACTGAACATGCAAGTCGTTCACAGCGGCGGTACATTCAGAGCAAACGTTCCAGAGTTTTTACAAGATGCCACCGATAACTGCGGATAAGCCTAGGCTCATAGGAAAACAATACTGGCAGAACCAGATATATTTTGTGGTTTGGTGTGCGAGAGCAGGCTGCTGCTGTCATCCCACGACAGCCTCGAGGCCAAGATCTCAATTTTCACGTTTACTACACAGTGCGGCTCCTACTGGCTGAGCTACAAACCCGTCTCCCTCCGAACCATGCCCGTGATCTCTATGACATTTCGTATAATCGCAGAGTCTATAATCGAGTCTATGAGAGACAGTAGCAATTTTTGACGTACCTTGATACACATGATGCGTATGAGTACGGTAGCCGGCCGTAACATCCGAAATGACCCTACACGGATGGCTTTTGAGGCGGATAGGGCTAAAACTCCAGGGTCTGCAACCTACAATCCTTTCAAGAGCAAATAGGCACTGTGTTAAACCTAGCAGAGGGCTCTGAGGCAGACGAGGCCCGGAGTACCTTCACCCTGAATACGTCAGAGGGGTTCACACACCCCAGCGTTGTGCGTATTGATGACAGCATTATGACCTACGTCAGGGCACTGCTGGTGGCATATGCAAAGACTCGTAGCCGCATCCAGGGTACCATGTAATTGCTCAGTAATTTGTGTTCAGTCATCAGGCAATAATGGGCAAATTTATAATTTCGCGTGGATTAGGTAAAGTATGAGGCTTGTTGCGTGAATATACATTTATCACATGGAATACTATACAATTTACCGCTGCTGAGAAGGTTATGAATTAGGTCCAATGTTTTGCATATCTTGGTTATATTTGAACTCCCACTCTAGAATGAAATAACATTGGTCATGCTCAATTTGCAAGAGTAAATGGATGGATATAAATATTGGAGGATCGAGGATACATTGTAAGATATTGCATCACAAATGACTAGGAGATAACTCATTCTGTTGGCGAGTTTACCCAACAGTTGGTTCATCTTCAGGCCACCCAATATACTATCAAAATAAAACGTCAATCTTGTTGTCATTGATGATTCCAAAAAATGATGATTGTGATTACAACACCCTTGTCTCAAGGTCGTACATCAGATGTACCCAGTAATGAGCTGAACTGCTGAAGCTCATTGTGAAGACACATGGGTGTGATTGTCAAAATGTCTTTAAATCACTCAGTATGGGAGAATGGCGAACATAAGAATCAGGCAAGTTCGTTGTCTTGTGTAATAATATGAACTTGACATAATCAAGCATTTCCATTGATTTTGTGGCTAAATAGATAAAATGATATATAATTACAGAGAAATAGGCACTTTCTACCGTCTCAAGTACCCCGGAAGAAACTGTTAGTAACCGAGTAGCACTCGCATGATGCTGCTGTAAGTTATCTCTGAGGAAATAAAGATAACAATGCTGGAACCATGTGCGATGGATGTGAGGCACACATATCGACATCGATATTAGCCATTACTGGGCCATGGTGAATCACCTGGCAAAGGAATATTTTGGCGTTAATACGGTATCCATTACCTGCATTGTCTCCTCTCCCCCTCCAGTTACTTTGCTTAGCAGAAGAAGTTCACTTGATGACTTGTTCCTTTTCGTTATCCTTTTGAAAGATTCTTCTTATATGCATCCAGAGAATTACTGCCCCCGACTCGACATAGCCCCAGGGACAATAATAAATATGACTTTTGCAATATTTCCTTGCTAAAGATTTTATTTTAACATACATACATACATACATACATACATACATACATACATACATACAGACATACATACATACATACATACATACATACATACATACATACATATACATACATACATACATACATACATACATACACATACATACATACATACATACATACACATACATACATACATACAGACAGACACATACATACATATACAGACATACATACATACATACATACATACATACATACATACATACATACATACATACATACATATACATACATACATACATACATACATACATACATAGACAGACATACATACATACATACATACATACATACATACATACATACATACATACATACATACATACATACATACATACATACATACATACATACATACATACATACATACATACATACATACATACATACATACATACATACATACATACATACATACATACATACATACATACATACATACATACATACATACATACATACATACATACATACATACATACATACATACATACATACATACATACATACATGCAATCACGTAGCTGTCTCAGTCTTGACTGATTCTTGAGTCTTTGGATCACCTACAGTTTTGATTAACCGCGTTCTGACATATGTGTAGGCTAAGAAATTAAATACTCCGCCCATGTTGATAAATAAAACAAAACACATCGGATGCTAAATGCAGGATCTCCAACCCACACCATTGCTTTGTACACCAAATTGCTCCA
Source organism: Urechis unicinctus (assembly GCA_034190875.2). NCBI lineage: Eukaryota > Metazoa > Annelida > Polychaeta > Xenopneusta > Urechidae > Urechis > Urechis unicinctus. The sequence goes on from CM067350.1 coordinate 66,750,953, forward strand.
CTATTGTAGGACAAAGAAAATGACAAACGTGAAAAGGATAACACCTGTTCGTCGATATTTGCTGGTACCTATCGTACCTTCTGGTGTTATTTTCTTTGCTGTATGCTTCATATGTAGCCATATTCCGAGGTAACACACGACACAAGCTACCAGCGTGACCAAGATTGCAACTGTCCCACAAGTGTCCAACAATGACCCGCCAGGCTCTCTCTTGTCGATACCGCACCTGGAGACATCAGAATGACATCAGTAGCATTTCATGTACATTATGTGGGCAGTATTTGAATCTGAACTTGATATGTACTCGAGACTCGGTACAATGGCCTACAAGCAGATATAAATTTGATACATACATCGTGTTATATGGCAACATATAATGACGGTTCAACCCTGACAGAGACCCGATGTTGGCGAGATAATTTCCAACCAGTCCCTTATCAGTAACAAGTTTTAAATGTAACACTTAAATGTAACCATTGTAAGGACGCCAATCACATTACATGCACCCCAAATGTTCCAAGTTTCCAGTCGATGTTCACTTTAACGATTTGCAGAAATCCGTGGAGCGGTTAGAAGGACAACCATACATTGGCTCACGGCAAACTGATACAGCATGTGGCCTGCCAAGATACATGCTATCCAAGGTGGATGCTTTCTTTGAGAGTCAAGATGTAGCTGTGGTCCGCACAAAATCCCATAAAATCGAGATCACATATTGCTAAGTAGAATGCCATACGAACCGCAATTGGCTGCTTTCGAAATGCCTTTGGTTGCCTCAGTATGTGGGCCATGAGTCCAGTGCTGAACACGAGGCTTGTGGCCGTGCATACGATGGCTGTGATGTGAATTATGTCAAAGAGATGTCCAGAAAGTCCATACAAGGGCACAGATTCCTGTATTTCAGTAGCAGCGGATGTATCCCAAACATCACCAAAAGACCAACTGGTATTCTCCCACTCAAGTGATGAATCAGTTGTCATGCTTTCTCAATCAACTGCTACGCAGCTGGCAGTATAACAAATTGATTTCACCAATATTCTGGGCTATGTTTCAACGACGAATGCTATTAAATCTATGCTACCGGCTTATGGTATGAAAGCGGCAGATAGTATTGCCGTATACAGTGAACGAGTCAGTCTTGCATGACTTCGATTGATGTATTATTCAAAACCTTACATTCGTGCGCTCTTCATTAATGTATGACGTTAAGGTCCGCTTGGTGCTTATAATCAGGGATGACAGGTACCCTACACGTCGCTAGTGGAACAGATGAAAAGCGCATTATGAAATACATTTGTATAAATAATGATTATACGTGAATTGAGAAATACGGTCCTCCTATTGCCCTGGTGTGTGGGGCATCGATTGGTTGCATTTGCGAGTTACTTGTTTGATGGTTACAATTAGTGTAATGTTTCCCTCCTTTCCTCTCTGCCCGATGTGATCTAACATGCAAGGACCTGACAGGCTCGACAAACGTTGCTGTTAAATCCTGACTGTTTGTATAGAGGCTGATGTCGTGACGGTTGTATTGAGTCGCATCGTGTAACTGACCCAGAATCAGCGATTCATTATGTTGACGTGACGTATATGTCTAATCGGTGACGGGGGGCGCCGGTGACCTTGTATCTATGCCCTGTGCCCAGTAATGGAAATGTAACAAAGAGGCTGTCCGTAGTGTTTGGACAAGTACACACGATGCTGGTTATAGGCGCTCCGATCAGCTAGAGCCTGCATTAGGCCCTGTGGCATATTCAAACAGACACCAAACACGTATTGACTACCGACACGAACATATGTCTCAGGTTTTCATGTTCGTATGTATTATAAGGTTATCTCTGTGTACTGCTGTGGTCCTAAAGAGCTCAAGGTTACACTCCAGTCAACAACATCATTACGCCGTAGTATATATATATCGAAGGTAAGTCTATTTTGGTGAAATCAGCTCTCGTCGTCGGGGACGCCAGTGTTGGTGCGCCCAATTTGGTGACGTCAGTGGCGCGGGCTGCACTCCAGCTTGTTGGTTGTTTACACCACGCTTTATGCGAGCGAAGAGTTTGTCATCAAAGTGTTTGTCATACTCATTTTAAGCGGCGAATTAGGATCCTCGGCGAAAGACTCAACGCCATCGGGGTTTCAAAGTTAAAAAGACAAGACTGTCACAGTCTCCACAGACAGTGATAGGGCACGACGTTCATTTAATTATCGATCAGAGCAAAATGTTTCCCAAAGAGCCTCCATTTTCAATTTCTATGAATAATTGACATTTATGAGATATATCAAGCTATCTTTACGCAGTTTGTCTTACATTTATTCGCCTTGAAGACACTGTAATACTGTTATGCAGCTAGTTTGGAGCTGTCAGCTTGGCTAAAGTTAAGTCATATTCAAGATTAAAGACTTGTCAGGGATATCCGAGTGTTGTAAGTACCATTGGTGTCCACAAAAATGACGGCGATTGTGAAATCAGCCCAGAACCAAAATTTAGACAAATGAGTAGAAATAACCTATCTATAGCTCTCGTCGTCCTAATAAACATGAAAAATTGGAGTCAAATTCAAGATATCATAATCTCGTTCAGTGCAAGCCTTGTTGTCTCATAGCGCTGTGACAGCAATGATCCCATCGTACCGAAACAGTGTGAAGTTATTTTGAAAGGAAATTGTTCAAAGGTAATATTATTTTATACGACGTAATACCCATGGATCAGCGAAGAGAGAGAGAAAGTGTAAGAGAGAGAGAGAAATAGAAAACATTGTCATAGTGTGCTGGATATCAGCGACAATACCATAGCGTTGACGATCGTAACTGACAATCGTGACTATCATCGATTACGATATATTCAACCGCCACACATCATCGAGTTGAAAGGGATATCACAGGGAAAGAATATATAAACCCAAGCCGGCACATCTCTGATACGTCAAATCAATCCATTTGTTTCAGGCCAGAGAGTACATACTGTCGGGTCTGTCGGGGTGCGTTACATTTATTCCGGGTTTGATTATCTGTTTCCGATTCCGGAACACATCAAATGATCCTCGTCAGAAGGAACGCGACGCTAACCCGACACATTCCATTACATATATTGCCACTTTGTTCCTGACAAAGGCTTGATAAAAAAGTCTATGAAAATAAGTTACGTTCGATGTCAGATCCACAAAGCAGTATTATTTCGGTTTATTCATCGGTTGAAGTGAGTGTAATGTAACGTGAAACAGCAAACACAAAAGGCTATTGATGTATGGTTTTGTTAACATTTGTTAACACTTGCTTTGTTTAATTGCGAAGATGTTTACGACAATGGGAGCGTAATCAATATCAACGAACTGACATCCAAGAACAAAGAGCTATTCCTGTTTGGGCTTTACTTGTTCACGCGAGCTTGAAATAAACACGCTTTATACTGTCATTGCTTTTTAAGCGTGGAACAGTACCTGAAGTGATTCATCACATTGCATTGGCTGATAAACGTGTCACGCTTTGTTGAATCCATTCACACTAATAAATCGTACATGTTGACCCCAAGGCACTGCGTATGTACGTGTGAGACGCATATACACGTGAAAACGTCTGATTTAAGGAAGTATAGGGTTCGTCTTCATGGCAACATTTAGTGTGAAATGAATGTCATAGTACGACTATTGCCGTGGATGACTGCAATGAAGTCATTTGTGATGATGGTGACATTAGTTGATCGCCGTGAGATCTAAGCAACGCAAAATTGCAAGACGAATTAGGAATGTTGTTCTTTGGCTATCTTATAACAGAACGTCAGCTTATTTTGTGTCAAATGTAATGTGATAAACACACACACACACACACACACACACACACACACACACACACACACACACACACACACACACACACACGCACACACACACACACATAAATACATTCACACATAGGCATGCACGCAATCATGCACTCAAACACACCAATACACATAGACTCACACACACCGATGCAGTATATATATATATATGTGTATACAGATATATAATCACACATATACATACATATATTTATAAATATATATATATATAAAATATATATAAATATATATATATAGATATATATATTTTATATGCGAATTTAAATTAGTATATATATAGGATGAAGCTCACCATATATATATGCATATATATATATATATATATATATATATATATATATATATATATATAGAGATATATATATATATATATATATATATATATATATATATATATATATATATATATATATATATATATATATATATATATATATATATATATATATATATATATATATATACGGCTGGTCGTAGTGGTGACCTTCTTCTCCTATTATAGGCTTGGTTGTATCACTTAATTTAAATTCGCACAAAAATGTGGTCATATTACTTCATGTTTTCAATTGAAATGCAAAATTCATTGAGCGATAGAAATTATAACACATCACAATATTCATCTCTGTATAGCCCTGATTTGGTGAATGACAAAACTCATCATTGCTCCAGAGAATTTCTGACCTCACGGAAACTTATCTCGAAATCAGCGCAAACTAATTATTTGCGCCGATGGACAGCAACAAATACATCATCGAGACCAGACTGATCATCATTGCGGCACGGACAATACTTTTGTTAAACTATCTATCTTCTTTTTCTCTGTGTTAAAGAATATACCGGGTAGTATCTTTTGTAACTACACACTCACCACACATAAATTCCACGCACGTTTAAAATGCGATGCCCTCATTGGGGTCAAAGTGTGTGATTCATGTGAAGGGGGGGTATAAAAAACAGCACTTGTGGTATTTCTTTGTAACTCTTCCCACAACGAGCAGTATCACGTTAGCAATGCGCCCATTTTGGGTCCGGTATACTAAATGCGTACTTGGAGACAGCGACAAAGGTGGCCAAGGTGTTGGAAAATCATTGAATGCATATGCGTTATGCATCAATACACAGAAGATATATAGCAAAGCCATCGTGAATCATAAACAAACTTGACTGTTGCAACTCGACTCCATTGCCTATTGCTGTACGAGGTCGTCTCAATCAATTGCAACGCGATAAACACTGAATATCGGTAGAATATTAAAAGTGGTATATATCTCAAATGTATTCATATATAAGTATATATATACATATGTTTATATATATATATATATATATATATATATATATATATATATATATATATATATATATTTATAATAAAATATATATATATTTATATTTATATATAGTATATAAATATAAATATACATATATAGATATATATACACCCACATATATAAACATGTATATATATTATTTATATGTATATTATATGAATATATATACAGTAATATATATATATATCTATATATATATATATACATAAATATATATCTCTATATATATATATATATATAAATATATATATATATATATATATTTATACATACAAGCTAACATACATATATATATATATGTATATATATTTATATATATATATGTTCATTTATATAAGCTAAACGCATAATGTGTGTGTATATATATATATATATGATATATATATGAATATATATATATATATATATATATATATATATATATATATATTGCATCGAAGTGTGTGTGTCTGTGTGCATTGATGATGTGTTTGTGTGCATGATTGCGTGCGTGTGTGTGTGAATGAATATGAGTGTGTGTGTGTGGATTCCTGATATATATGTATATATATATACATATATATATATATATATATATATATATATATATATATATATATATATATATTTATATATATATATATATGTGTGTGGTCTGTCTGATTATATATATAAATATATGTATATGCATATATATATGTATATATATATACTTATATATGTTTATATATATTTATATATATGTATATGTATATATATATATATATATATGTTTAAATATGTATATATATAATATATACATATACATATGTAAATATATATTAACATATATATATACATATATATATATGTATATATATATATGTATATATATATATATTAATATTTAAATATGTATTTCAATATATATATATGTATATATATGTTATATATATGTTATATATATATGTACATGTGTATGCGCGTGATATATATATATATAATATATAATATGTATATATATATATGTATATATATATATGTACATGTGTATGTGCGTGATTATACATATATATATATATATATATATATATATATATATATATATATATATGTATATATATATATATATGTTACATGTTTATATATATAATATATACATATTTATATGTATATATATATAAATAAATTTTTATATATATATTATTATATATATTTATGTATAAATATGTCTGTGTTTATATATATGTGTATATATGTTTATATATATATACACGTATATAATATATATAAATATATATATATATATATATATATATATATATATATATATATATATATATATATATATATATATATATATATATTTTTGAAGGAGGTTGTACTGAGATCGGTAATTTTAAACGTTTTTGTATGAGCCTCATTCTTTTTGTGGTATATTCGTTTTGCCTTAGGTTTCCATGAATGACTACTACCTAGTCTACTCCAACGTAATGCTCTGTCTATGGCAACAACATCAGACTTGACAATTGATCAATTCAACGAAGGATCATTAGGTTTTATCATTGAAATAACCATATCGCCGATGACGATGGGGTTATAGCTTTTTTGGTGGTTGCTAGCTAGCCTATGACTAGCGACAGTACTTTGCAAAAGCAAGGCAATATAATCTTCGGTAGACCTTCTCTTAATTCAGCATGATCGAACCGGATTTAAAGATGGCACCCGTTATTTAGTGAAACTGCCTTTGTGGAGATCGGGGGCTAACATTGTCAACTAGGCTCCAGAGCACACTGTTACTAGGCTGCGTTGTGGGTGAACACGTGGTTGGTTTGCCGAGGAGTTAATGGGAAGCGGAATAGCCCGCTGATATAATAGTAATTCCAAAGCTAACATCGTTGCGTGTGACGTTCAATTCGTAATCCAGAAAAATAATGTGAATATATGTAGCACATTTCATGCGGATTCTAGGTGACAACATTGTTAATTTCGGTAACAGTGCTACCGTGTTCGGTATCCATTTGAAAGAAAGCGTCATGTTTGCGACTTGCATTACCGTCAATAATAGTTGTCAACGTGCCTATATAAAAAAAACATCAAGGGAGCCACCAGTGAACACGCTAACACGCCTTCAACATCATCTTTAGTCACGTTAAGTTGTTCCACAGTGAAGTTTACCTTTGACAGATACGTACTTGCTATATGTAATCAACAAACTTAAAAAACAGCAGGGTGCTGCGGCCAATACAGTAATTGGCTATTAATAATTGGGAACTTGCATTTGTTCATCTAGCTGTAAAAACACAGGACATTGTCACAGACTTAGAATAGCATATGTAAGGTAGATGAAAAGAAAAACAAATGCGCCGTTAAGGCGCCTCTGTGTGTTTTTGGCAGATTATCAGTTCCATCTGTATTCGCTCTGTAGAAACACCTCTCAAAAACATATATATGAATTTGAGATATTGAAAGCAATATCATATTATCAATCTGCTAGATTAGATTTATGATAGAGTGTCGGTTTCAACGACGAAGGCCGTTGAATGCATGCTACCGGCTAATGGTACGAAAGCGGCAGATGGTATAGCCGTATACATTGCACGAGTGTACGTGTTAGTCTTCTATCAATGCGTTATCCATAACCTTACATTCGTGTGCCCGTCATTTATGCATGACGTTACTCCCAGGACTTGAAAGCATGTCCGTTTGGTTATTAATGAATATGAAGCTTCACATGGTACTTATTGACAACACGGACAAACCGCACCCCAACTTGCGTCACACATGTAATGGCAGCGCCCAGCCATTCGTTAGTGGCAACGGATAGCATTATGAATTTTACTTGCATTAATAATGATTATACAAGGGTGATCAAATACGGTCCTCATAGTGCTGTGATGTGTGGAGCATAGATCCACAAAGCATATTTTGTTGTATTTGGAAGCAGTTGTTTGGTTACAGTTGCGATCTACTTGTTTACCGAATGGAATCAATGTAATATTTCTCACCTTCCGTCTCGGCCCGATGTGGACTTACATGCAAGGACCTGACAAGCGCAACACTCATTGTTGTTAATAACCACCTGGGTTGCTCACACTAAGGAAACATTAAGTCATGAATGAGTCTGTAGATGCAGATGTCGTGATGATTGTATTGAGTCGCATCCTGTAGCTGACCCACGACCAACTAGAGTTACTTACCGCACGTTCAGTCGTGGGCAAAATAGGATTATCCGGTCGATTACTTAAATAAATCTACATCAAAAGTTACCGTGTACCGCCTTTTGTAGTCTCCAGTAGGTAGCTTATTTGTCGATGAATATCAAAGAAGAAAGCCTATTGTGTGGATATAATTCTTCACTGCATTTGTCTTTGAAGTAATAAAGGAAAACTTAACACAGTTGATGCACAATCAATGCTGTGTGCCGAATTAGTTGTTGAGATTGCATGGCTTGAAGGCAGCTATATTCAACTGGCTGTTATAAACTGAACGTCATGCAAAGTGCAACATTTACCTGCCTTGTAAGATACTTTCTGCATGTACCCATGCATAGCACTAATACGCATGAGAATATCTGTAACGTGAATTAATCAGATCTAGCTTCTTAACATCAATTTTTATGGACGAACAAGTGTGTCTGTGCAACTGACTTCTTTGATCAGCGCAGACTCAAAGGTTCTTATAACCTCGTTAATCCTGACGTTTTATTGCAGTAACATCAGGAAGGGGACCGCAGTATTGGATCTATCACGTGAACGTCACATTACCCGAATAAAGGGTACAGAAGATAGATCATGGCGTTCTTGTTTCTTGTGTGATCGCATATATATTATTCTGCAGTATGCAGCGGCAGCACGATATATTTTATAAGCATGCAATTTCTCTGAGGCTAGATTCCGATCCCACCAAACTATGTTTCTGGCATATATAAATTGGCGTAAAAGAAAGAAAAGGAAATCCACTGAAAGGTTATATGAATAAAATGTACAAATAGCTAATTTGCACCCTGAGATATTTTATAGGTAACAACATAAATCTGACTCCAACAATATGGGTTTGGTAATGAAAGTTAGCAAGCGATAAGCAATTATGGAGGTAGCTGGATATCTTTCAACTTTTTCGTTTTCCTAATTCACAGACCTTTCTTTTTGCTGAAGATGTTTTCTCAGACGTATGCTTATCTTGTCGTATTAAGCTGTGTCAATGTCACAATACCGCGTTTACGCAGATATGCACTTCAATCAAGTGACAGTATTATTTGGTAATATCTAATGCATCTGAATAATGCTTCGTGTAGCCTTGTAATTCGGCAAAGCAATGATGAAATCCCACGTCAAAATCATTGGCTACCGTGCCCGGCAGCCCCTTAGTAACAGATAAGGATTAAAGCAATTATGGAGGTAGCTGGATATATCGCATAGCGTTAGTATAGTTCATTATAATAACGCAGAAAGGTAAAATAAGATTATCGAACTTTTACAGGTCGATGGTGGCTCCAATTCTCTGTGAATTGTATGATGCAGGTGTCGCACTGATAAAGTCAATAAATTTAGTAGTAATAAGAATGACTATGATGGCCGACAGTTCAGCCCAATGCCACTAGCAGAGTGACATCATGTGAAGGCTGATAATTAAATCGTTGGAGAGCTGTACTGTCAATCAAGTCACACGAACTGTCTATCAAGGCCCTTTAGATGATTTCAAATTGCAAATTAAGTACCATTGCCTTAACATGTATAACGTGCCATGACCACAAATATGGCGTTTTCGAATGCTTGGCACAGAACAAGTGCCTCTAATCAGAGTCTGCTTGCATTGTGGAAGTTGTCACCTTATGTGTATGAAATTATAGATAACGACGAGAATATGAAAATTTTAATCTGTATAATCTAAGCACATAGTAATCGTGTTGTCTTAACATATATTACAGTGATAAGGCTAACTGAACATAATGCACAGTATCAACATGTCATAGTCCAACAAATACAAGCTATCGTATTCGTAATGCAATTTAAGGGATATCAAGGGTACTCCATGTAGCTCTTCAGTTGTTTGTTGTATGAGCATTCAGCACGTCAAACATATCCTGTTCCTCAAATTGCGATAGTGTCTAACGTGCGTTGTGTATTAAACCGTAGGGGAAAATCATTTTTGTGGCGCAAAGCTCTGAATAGAGGAGAGTTGCCTTTAAAAGGATGTATCAAAAACAGAATTACTTATAGATTGCCTATTGAATCATGGTTATTTTCGATCTTCAACCAGCGAAGTAGACGTAAGAAGTTTCAGGCGAAAATGCTTGATGTCTACTGTTAGCAAGCTTTTTTAAATACACACTCGGTCACGATCGACTGAGAGTGAGGCTTAGATGCAGCATTCATATATCTGCCGAGTAAAGGTTAATAAAGTTATTTATCAACGTTTTGCGTATTAATGGACAGGGGCTGCTACGCTCAGATCGATGATGGACTTTCGTGGACTTGGGATAATCGGAAGCGTGGAACATGTGTTACAGGAATAAAATCCAGCGGATGGACTATCTTTGCAGTTTCGTTATACAAATTAATTTCAAAGACACACTGTATCACTCTGTACTGTTGGGTTAACTAGTAGTAAAGCGAACAATTGATACGAGCAAAAAAAAATGGCATCAGTAATAAAGCATACAAATCAACCGAACAGAAAATGTAGAGCTACGACAGTGAATACCTCTTTCCAGTAAAGTCCTCATTCATACATCAGCAGCAGCATAACCACTACGCGAAATGCACCATACCTATAGCACCATGGCATAGGTAATGCACGCGCTATGTATATGATCATCAGTCACAGTTTACAACTGAAATAGTCGTCACTGCCACCAAACGCATCATATCACCGTTGCCACAACACAGCATCATATCGCTGCTGCCGCAACGCAGCATCATATTACTTTTGACGCAACAAATATCATATCACTGCTACCACAACACAACATCATACTACTGTGCAACAACACAGCATCATATCAATGCTGCCACAACACAGCATAATATCACTGCTGCTACATCACAGCATTATATCACAGCTACCACACAGCAGCAGATACAAACTGCCTCACTACATAATTATTCTGCATCTGCCACTATTCCGTCATTGTCAAAATACCGCGTCTGTCATTATGTTACATCATCAGCATCCTGCCTTTACGGAAACTTTACAAAATCATATCTCAATTGTGGCACAAAAATGACCGTTAATTAAACTTTATTTGCCCTAAATTTTTCCAAAGAACGCTGAGCACGTGATTCTTCATTGTCGTCTCAACTGCCAATGTCCGCAACCGACAGTTAATTGCAGCAATCAGTTGATACATACAGGTGCATGATAGCAGAAGAACAAACCAGTCACAATAGCTATTTAAGAATGGGATGTAAAAGAATCCTATCGATCGTAGAGTTGACCAGCATCAATGTAGATGTGTTGAAAACAATGGAGAAATGCGAGTCATGAAGCCGGGTTCATGAGACATTTCTTTGCGATACCGAAAACAGCTATTATCTTCCGTTTGAGTCGCTGTTTGCTAATATGATTGGTGGTGCATTCCTGCTTGGTACATAGCATCAACAAATAACACCGGAAAAATGGACGACGCGGTTAGTTGTGAGAAAGCCAGTAACGATATTTGTCTTGGTCTGGTTGAAGATAAGTTTAAAGCTCTTATAGCAATTAATACTAAGTAATTCAAAACGGTCAAAAGTTCCAAATTTAGCTTGCACAGCATGAAAGGTTCTACTTTACTTCAACAAATAAAATGGAGCTATGCTTAAGGTATTCTCTGTAGTTATTTCACGTTAATAACTAACACCACAATCATTATTCTATATGATGATCTCTTGTAATATGGGGATTGTGATAATTTGTGGGATATCATTGAATCAATCGTTCATGAGTGTTAGCATCCACTATCTAGCCCTAGTAATGAACCATTCCAGTTCGCTGGGGCGACACATCACCATGCAAATAATTTATTTTTAAGTTCAAAGCACATGCTGAGGAGTCCATTATTTTACAATGATTGATGCCATACATAGCTGCCTGATGATAAACAAAAAGCCTCAGACGATTTTCAATGTATTTATTGTCAACGGCACATCATCCAGTACATCACACGTCCCATTTGCAGCCTCTTGTAAAGCACGATAGTGTCACGCATAAGAAGAAACACGTTTCGGGGTCTACATAAAGTATATATATATATATATATATATATATATATTCATATATATATATATATATATATATATATATATATATATATATATATATATATATATATATATATATATATATATATATATATATATATATATATATATATATATATATATATATATATATATATATATATATACTGTCTGTGGAACATTCAGAAAGTTATGTATTACATATATATATGACTCATCGCAGTGATGACTTTGTGGATTGTTTTACGGACTTTAAGCCTGCCTATTGCGAAGCATAGCATAAAATAAACTTCTGTCCTTAAACATCATTAAACAGTTCCAACAGACAATCAGTTCACGACACGTTTTCTCTATGCAGCTGAGCGATTGTATTTTGATACGCATTACACGTGTCTCTTGGACTTGTTGATATAATTTACATATTTGCAAAGCATCAGTTAGAATAGTCCCTTTGTTTTACTCTACCATAATTACTAGAGCTATTAAATAACCGTAATGGTCGAACCGATGAACGACATTAAGTAATAAACTATACTACTTCATATTTAAGGTAATTGAAAGAGCTACATAATTCCGTATCATACTGGTGTCGATGTCGCCCATAATCCTAACAGTTATTACATAAGAATCACATTCTACCTTGGATGTAGTGACTATGTACATGTATAATAGACGGTAAATAATTTGATGAGAACGAGCCCATATTGAATCTGCTATTAAGTTACAACCGTCAAAGTTGAGGCCAAATAAGCTCTTATAATGAATGACTGTATTACACATTTATTTCAGCTCATAATTGACAAAGATTGATGCTAACGAACAAGATTAGCCGGACTCTGGTGAGATATGTTGCTTTGAGTTGTTAACGACATTGCGCTACAACGTTGTTTTAGGCAGAACGTGAATATCATTCACGAAATAAGAAAACGAATGTACATCAGTGGTGCAAATTACAACTATTGTTCTCCTATCAAGTAAGCCAACAAGAGATGCGCGATGACTATTGGTTCAAAGCTAATGCAAGTTCCATATAAATGTTTTGTCAGCATACAAATCAGATAATGATAACATCTTCTTCACACGTAACGTTTTAATTGTAAATCATACACAATCACGTAGGATATTATAAATCTTACATTTTGTAACCTAAAATCCTTTACTTAAACCTATTCCAGGGCAATAAAAGGGTGCTTATTGTTAATGGCATATGATGTATAATTATAATGCATGCTTGTTCTAATGCACAATTGGTGTTGCAAGTTTCTACATGACCCTACCGGAACGGTGGGTCACCTTGTTAAGCACTGAGATTTTCTCTTACGCTATTTATGCTCCATAATATTTAATAGCTAACTGACTTATGTAACATACTTGGTAATCACGTTAACAATCATCTTACAAAAGTAAGGGCCATGTTAAGCAATTGGTTTTAATCGCTCTGTTGTTACTCAATACTCCCCAATTACCGTTAGTAATCCTAATGTGCTTATATTGACTGGCCACTTGTCCTGTTAAAGCCCATCTGGCCCGGTCGAAGCTTTCTTGTATGAAGCAGCTGCTGGTTCAGTGCTTACCCCTGAGTGCCAGACATTACAAGCTTACCCCTGAGTGCCAGACATTACAAGTACCATTCCCCTTTCTCATCGAATTATGATGGACACTTTATGCAAGGCTCGTAACTTGTTCGTAACTTGTTCGCTTTATTAAGGACTTCGCAAGATCAAGGTGTAACCAAGTTGTAATGTTATTGGCACAAATTTATAGCATTCAACATGTTCATATGTCTAGATGTTCTAGGCCATAGCGTTCGACGCGTTATTTCTTTAAATTGCAAGCATTACCGGCTCCCCTCGCTGGTATTTACCGTGCACTTTTCCGGCGAATTCAGTGTCTTAGCAACAATCCTATGTTTTTTAAGCAAGGCGCAATCACATTGCCAGTTCCGGATGCTATCTTTGTCTAGATAGAAATAAGTCTATGTTATTTTGCGAAAAATATCAAATTTAATGTTATGTACGAGCAACCTAGCCTTAAAATATAGCTTCAGTCTGCTGTTCATCGCGGTTATTCGTGTAGCTGTGACGAGCCTCAGTCGTGAAATGATGCATTGTCTGATAGCGGCGAGATAATCACTGGTGATTGTTTTAGAATGTAAATGCGATAGTTGCATCGGATCCAATACGCTGAAAGTCAATTTGACCATCATCGTGTTGTATATTTGAATATGCAAGTTTTATTGTAAAAATCCTGGGGTCAATTTTGCAATGTGAAAAATGGTTTAAATACCGTTTAGCTAGCGTAATAAAAGAACGCAAGAGCTGGGAGCGGGAGTAAATGGTGCTTCAAAATGTAACATGCAAGTGCGTTAAATTTTATTTAAAAATGAACTGAACCAAGATTCCGTTATAGTTTGCCACCCCAGTTAAATATAACGCTGAAAGAGGTCAGGTGGAGAAATATATGAACATTTTCATTGTTTGATCCCCACACCCACTTATCACCATGAAGTTCCAACTAATAATTGCTGGCGGTAAGAGTGGGATAGTTTGGCTTTTACAGCACTAATAACGAAAATTAATTTATATTTATATCAGGAAATATTATCCAAACATATTGATTGCAAGTACCTGTTCGGGAAACACATTAATTTTATCACAAATGCTGCCTTTAGTCGGGCTGATAACGTTAAGTTGCCTTTTCGTCCGAATATGTAAACTAAAATTTCACCACATCTTATATCATGCGAAAGTGAAAAACAAAATGAGATTCAAACACTGAGTTAACCATAGGCCAGTTAAAATCATGAGAACATGGTCAGCAGACCGAGCAAAAGTATGCTATGGGTGCAAATCCTCCTTTATGTTAGGTTTACATTGTATCATATACAAAGAATAACCTTAAAGGTTCGCTTGATCGAACATTATCGACTTTCTGCAGCGGTCAACTCTCCACTGACCAAATCCTTTCTACTAATACAAATGACATTGAAAGAGTCTATGACTCCGCATATATTAGACGAGACGTGATGAATGGACAAAATATCAAATGTGATAGATAATATTGCAGTATGGTTCCTTTGCAAATGCATATTTATGTACGTAAAGAGATATATCCATAATTAATCGATGATTTGGTGTTCCAAGTACAATGAAATAACCACCATGGTCGTTTTAGCAACCGGACGACAATAAAATCAAACTTACAGATGGTGCAAACCCCCGTCAAACTCATCTTAATTCGATCTTGGTATTCAAATTTATTATACCAAAATACACCAGGAATAATTTCCCAAAACATTGCAAATGAGTGAATAACTGCTGCAGCTATACACATTAGGCATAACAAAGCCAATTTAACGTCTGTGCTGATTCAATTCTACTTTATATAATTCTCTCCTCTATGATAACAAATGCATTGAATCGGCCATGAAATTTATCCTTATTCTGTTATGTCAAGGCTGAAAGAGCAAAATTGACAATAAGGGCGGATGTGAACTGTTTTGGAAAAGTCAAAACCAAGTAAGTGACATGATAATATCTCCCTTAACGCCAAGCCACTAACAATTGACATCCAACCTTGTGACTAGGTTTGCATATAATCTGTGTAAACTTCGATCTGTGGCTTCTGTCGATTGTTAATATAAATGTAGATGGCAGCTCATGTTTGTCAGCTGCTCTTGAATTGGGTAAAGTTTCGTGTGTTATCATAGTTGACACACTTAACCAATAGCTGGAATTTCATGTAACCGACACACAAAATCGAAAGGACAATGATTCGGTGGATGAAAGTGTTTCGTCAAGTTTCTTGTTTTGTCAATGGCGTTGATGCCTCTGGCGCCTCGAGCTCAATTAACTCACCACCAATCGTTATTTTGCGGGCAATATTAATAATTGCTACTGCCCAACGGCAACGTCGCATGGTCATCGATAGTCGCTACACCGGAAATATGATGGTAAATGTGCCACTTCGTTGGACAGTTACCTTTGCATGTTAAAACCTGACTCGTAATAGGAAAACTGCCCCATATTCGACTTATTTGGAGGGAAACATTGTCTGCTTCAACTTTCTGGCTAAAGCAGCATCAATTGTTTACATTATACCCAGTGACCAGTTATGCAATGATATGCAACGTTTCATTACTGGCGTAGTTCTGTTAGAGGTCTATTCTCATACGATCACATCAGGCGATGGGGTGTTTCCTAATATTTTTAACGTTCCCTCTCTGCAATATATGGCTCGGTGGTGGTTATCATCGTTGCCAGCACAATGAGGTATACATCATCCTTTATCCACTCAGGTTCAAAATGTACTATAGCTTACTAGTGCAAAACATGAATTCTGTTTATTTATGTGTTGATCTTATCGGGTTTAATGGGATCATTAATAATTTTGCGCTCGGCTTTCTCCATAGTTAGCACCCCTGGGTCATTACTCTTACTTATCGCCACAGTTAACGACCGGAGAGGCACAGGCGAGCCGTTTTTTTTCACTCTTAATTGCTGATATGACATTTATTATCACGCCATAGTCCAATACACAACCTCTTGTGCCACGGTTCCGACCTTTTGCAGACATCTCTCCACCACAATTGTACAAAGATGGTCGCAAGGCTAGACCTAATATAATTGCGAAGCATGTGTCAGCCTTGTTGCGCTGCATATATTGGCAGTACAAATTTAGGAAACGATTGAATTGTTGGCCACTCATATCGCAAAACACATATTCAAAAAATGCAGGTATCACTTGCAATTTTAGATAAGTTTTGAAAAGAAAGAACATAATGATGCTTATCACACATATCCCTTTGGCTAATATGAACATTGATATGGTCCATTCTCTCTGTATTTGAAATAACTTTCAGTGGGCAAGCCATCAGTCAGAAATGTGCAATGCAGTACACGGGTTAATACTGTTTAGCTTGTAAAGCATTCCCAATTTGTATTTAGTAGTTAATGGTGTCGCAGTAAGGGCCACACAGCATATTGCTGCTACATATAAAAAAACTCATCGTACGCATATGCAAACAACAAAGTGCCGAGGAAGCATGTAACTTATTCATCAGCAGTGCAGTAAACTGTGGATGGAAGCAATAGTTAGCGGTTAGCGATCAATCTGGATACTGTTTGAGGCGGAACAATACACGAGCCAGTAAGCCGACTGGATTCAATGCTGCATGAGACATATCACAAGGTGTCTTGAAATAATGAAGGGTCTTTTCGGCTATTGTAGAATGGATAAATATGCTGTACATGAAGTATACTGGCAGCAAAATCGGCCGAGCATGCAGCTCTATCACATGTTATGTTATTGATAGCCAAGGTATTGATTGCTATATATATGCTGCACTGTGTCCATCACATTAGGATTTAATGCAAGCAATGGAGGCAGAACCTTTCAAGGTAATTTTAATATGGTTTTTATTTTTCTTCCAACAATGTAGTGATATCGTGACCGTAAAGGATGATGATGCTTGAACAGCTCATATTGAGTGCAATCGTTAACTCGTCACTAACCGGTTGCCAAGACAGGACTGCAAAACCCAAGCCGCTAGTACAAAGGTACAGCACAATATAATATAACGTGATCTCCCGAGTCGCGAAGAACAAGTCAGCTTTCACACTATGGGATCCATCCCACAACCTGTGTGTTAATAGACGCAGTCAACCTCTACTCCACCTTTCAAGACAATTTCAATCCTACATTTGTTTCTGTCAATTATCACCGACCCACAAATATGACGATAAAACATAACATGCCATAATTAACTCTCCACGATATTACTACGTAGATGATGCTATGATTATCTTCAATTTTGAGACTTTAATATTGGGCAATAACGACAAGTTTTTTTTCCTGTATATTAGCAAATGAGTGGAAATGTGCGAACTTCACTAGCCAGAACCAACGGAGAAGAAAATTTATAGATATTTAGTACCATGTTTATGCAGCACCTGATCTTTCTCGGTTACCGACTCGTATAATATATTCCAGGTCAATCACTTGATTATTGCCCTTCGCAATCGCGTCACCCCTGTCCTTGGTTATGACAGTCAAAATGTTCAGATATATATTTGAAATTCACGTTATCAACAAAGCAACACAAATATTTCCATAATATAATTTTGAACCCAATTGATGTCTTACTTTTTTCATCGATGCTGTCGCCCACCAGATAAATGTTTACAACCAGTTCGGCAGCTTAACGAAATTCCAACAACCTGGTTTATTCAAGGAGTTAAAAAGAGTATAAAAAGGGCTTGTGCTGCGTTTGTGGTGATCTGAAAATCATATTTGTATCTTACGTTTTCACGAATGCCTGTATACAGTTTAAATTTTGAAAGGTTGGGTTAACTTAAATATGAATTTATAAATGTTTTCACAAATTTTGAGTAGTGGGTGAAACTTGATGTACATATAATATGAAACAGACACTTTCAATAAATCTTTTAATTGGGCGACAATCGTTGCATCGCATCTTTAATGTACCACAACAGTAAACAAAGTGGTGGGTGGCTAGAATATTAGGCCCATAGCCATCGATGTAGAGACAAATGTAGGGATTATACATAGGTTACATCAGCGTTTTGTTGCATCAGCGTTAATTGGCTTGTCTGCTTATGTAAAGACTTTAGTTTTAGTTGCACGATGATTATAACGTCATATTGTCTGGCGCCATTGGTTGTTTTGGACTTTTTGTCTTTTTTAATTAATTTCATGCCATTAACAATAGCGCCTCATACGTCATATGATACACCGTATTAATTATGGTCAGTTAATTTGGTGTCGGTCATTGTCAAGCACAGACATAATGCAATCAGGAGGACGGATGTATACGGATGTAACGATGAAACATGCTGAACTGCGTTGAAGCCACGAATTGCAAATAAAATTGGTAATAACGTCATATATGGCTGCGCAAAAAAAATAAGAATCAATGTCTGATGGAATATACGTCGATTTGTATCGGTTGTTCTTGTCGGTTTATGCAAACTTTGTCTAATGGTTTCATCGTTAATGTAACACTCACTTAATTCGCTATGTTAGATCAACCCGCCAACTTCATTTAATGCCAGCGCCTGTGCATTTCGTATCCCCAAATCACCGCTATACCCAACACCCCAATAAAAACATATATATATGTATAAATATATATGTATAAATATATATATATAAATATATATATATATATATATATATATATATATATATATATATATATATATATATATATATATATATATATATATGCGTATATATATATGCGTATATATATATATAAATGTATATATATATATAAATATATTTATATAGATAGATAGATAGATGGATATGTGTATATACATATTCATATATATATATATATATATATATATATATATATATATATATATATATATATATATATATATATATATATATATAAATATTCATATATATATATATGTACACGCATTTAGGTGTGTGTTGATAATGTTATTCGATGAAACGCTAAACCAAGCAGCAGTTTTGTTTTTGGTCACGATCATTCGTAATGAGTATGTGGTTGACAGGGTTGCTTCGTCCAATCAACCTGTGTGAGGATCACGACAAGATAACCGTGCTCTTGGTTGCCATAATTCCCTGAACTAACCATATTATCTCGACACCGATGCAGGCAACTAGAAACCATTATTTCTTCGATTGTTTAACTGATTTCTTTGGAAATTTCTGAAAGCTTGTCATTAGTTTCGGCAAAGCACACGTTGATGAAATCGAAACATAAGACGCAGTTAACCTCGCCATTTGCCATTTTGTACCCATGTTTACCAATGAGTTACACAATATGTAATCGACCGAATCCGACAAAGCTATGATCTTGGATATTTTTTGAAATTCGTCATCATTTATGTTTCGAAGAGAAACAAGGCATTTCTTTCGCATAAATCTACTAATAATACTATTTCTCAGACATGCAACCTGTCACTTGCGATACCATAACACAGCATTATTCGCCTTCTTCTATCAACAGTTTTGATTAACAAATATATCCTTTTTGCTGACATTTACTGTTGTAAAACATTCATGCGCGCCGCACAGTCGCCGCTCACAATAGGATAACAAACGATCTATCATGCATGATGCCTAAAATGATCCTGGTCGAGGAGAAAAACCCATTGACTTTCTTGGAACATCATCAATAACCATCACAATGAAAATTGACAATCGCAGTGACACTGTATTACCAAGCACCATTACAGAAGAGCCATCTTACTCCTTGTGTAGCCTTGTGCCTTTAACATTTCGTATTACGAGTAGACATCATACGAATCTGAAAGAAGCCACTTCGAAATTCGCTATATCGTTTGATTTACAAACATAATTTACGTCGGGATTATGGTTATGCTGATATTTGGTTGTATTTTGTGGTGTGGTAAGGTGGTTTGGTATGGTGGTGTGGTGTAGTATATGTGGTGTGGTATGATAGTGTGGTATGGTGGTGACGTATGGTGTTTTGGCATGGTGTTCTGGCATGGTGGTGTGGTATGATGGTGTGGTAGGGTGGTTTTGTGTGATGATCTGGTAATGCATACGTTCGAATGCAAATTAAGGGCCAGTAGGTACCCGTTTTATATAACTCGAGTTCCATGTTTGCGAACTATTGGCATTAATGACAACCCTTTGCAATGGGCCTTTTACTTTTACCCAACGTATAAGTGACTACATATAGCACTTACTGAGACTCGAAGAAGGTATGGCAGCACATATATTTTGTTGTACTTCAGTACTTACAGAATCACAACCTATAGTCGTTATGTAAGCAGGAAGCTGTAGGATACAATGAGCCTCACGTCAATGTTTGTACAAAGAAGCAACAGTGTGCCACGCCACAACAATGACTGCGTGACGGCGTGAGTATCCTTAAATGTCAACACCAGCGCATCTCATTACGTCGGAAGCTGTTGGTGCAAACAGTTACACTAACAAAACCCAATATATTTTACATATTTGTGTCAATTGCATGCCAATGCATTTCAAAAGATACTGGGTAACCGTAAATATTCTTCATATGGTTTGTTTTGATAGTTAATAAGAGATTGAGTACAAATTTCGCAGAATATAGTAACTCTACTTTTTTAATTTCGGACCATGAAATCATTCATAATAACAATGCCGGGGCAAAATGCACGTGTTAAATGCACGTGATCTACTATTGTCATGCCTGCCATTTCTTATGTGCCCTTGGTCTTGCAACTTTCTCTATGACTTAGCTAGCCTACCCGGGTCACTTGGCTAAACAATGAGATATCCCATTACACCACTAACGTTCTATTCATTACATAGGTAATTGGATTATGTACGCCCGTGTTTCCGTAAACAAACCTCAAATAAGTGTTAAATTGACTCTCCCGTTGTGTCCGTTAAATCCCTCTGACAGCGTAGTATTATGCTCAACATTTGCCAGGAATTGCAAGTACCGATTTTCCATCAACCTATGGGATACAAATGGAGGCCTCATGCAAGACACGTAACTTGATCCTCCATTACATGAATGACCCAAATGGTTTGTGTACATTTTGACAGTGATTATTCTGTTGCTTTGCTTTGCTATTGCATTTCTCTATCACAGTAATTGGCAATCTAATATTGAGAATATAGTAAATTTAAATATAAAAAATAGTGTGCCACGCTCACTGGTTAAACACATGCAATACATTTCTTCTGCAAGCAAACCATTATTGACCTATTCTTGAATGGCATTGGTAAAGTCGATACCAAACGGAAGCCCCTAAAATATTAAGGCTTTTGTAGTGTTCAATCGCTTATATTTGACGGGACGTGATGTATAGACCAAATATGACATGCCCGACATGTTACGCGGTACGGTTGCTGATAATTAGCTCGATTTGTTCAGAAGCTGTTTTCTAGACACCAACATTTAGAAATAAGCGATGATCTGGCGTTTTCAATACCATGAAAGTTTATCACAACCAGATTAAACAAAACACAGATCCAGAAAGTTGCCGACAAATGCATTTGTAGAAGAACTAGCATTCAAATAAGTAGCAACGGAATAGATTCAAGGGGTATAGCCTAGAACATCGCATATAAAGTAAAAACTGTCATGGTTCAACACAGTTGGTATACCAAAGCTTGTTTAATGTCTGAGCTGCATGATTTCATCTAGATGCCATACCATTGTCGGCTGGTACTCAATGATTACTAATGCATTGAACTAGCCCTAAAATAATCCCATTTCGTTAACGTCGAGGCTCAAAGGGTAAAACGGTAGATGAGAGCGAGCGTGGACTGCTTAGTAATAGTCAAAATCACTTATGTGACGGGGTAAATGTCCCTCATTTCCTTGACCACTGTACAGGTAACAATAATATGTTATCATAATATAAACGGACATTTTATTGTGATTTTGTTGCTCTATTTAATCTATTATCGCAAAGCCCCCACCGTCACCATCGTCGACATCGCCCTCCTTCAAACACGCAATGTTTACCAACTATGCGTCATGCCAGTTTATCATTGCTGTTATCCATAGGGGAGATCCCAATAAAAAGGTTTTCAATATTAACTAGCGATTATAACGCTTGCGACCAGATCTGTGCATCAGCCATTCCGACAGTTCCCTTGCAGCTTTGATGAAAGATGAACAGATGTATGTATGCAAAAATGTTTTGCAATCATATCATTTAAACTTGCGACATACAAATACAACGCTTCGAATTGTCATTAGTTAGACGACAACTCGAGCATGACATTTGAAGCCAATGCATTAACAGCGCCGTGTTCTTATTGTAAATATTGGTAGTACAAATTTACGAAATGGTAGAATTGTTGGCCATGTATAAAGCGCATATTTCATCATTCAGATGGCATGTTCACGAGCCAGTTTTGGAAAGAAAACCTTAAACGTGATTATATATACCGGCATAATTTTACCCCAGGATTATCTTTTGGCTAATTGTAACATTTGTATGATCCATTTTTCACTATGTTTAAACATGCTATGCAGTACGCTGAGAAGATTCTGTAGGGCGTGTCAAGCATATCCAGTTGCTGTTCTCTTCGTCATTATCTAAGGAATGAGCGAATGAACCCACCGACCATAGAAACCATTGCTGAAGTCAACCATACTGAACATTTTACATTTGTTAATAAGGTGATTACTTGCCTCAATGCCAAATATATTTTGCGCTGTATGCCTGTGTGGATTACACTCGCAAACACACACTAGCCATATTTTACAGTCAAGAAACTATAAAATGAAAACGTCATGCACTGTATATCCCAAGCAATAATACATATCTGTTAAAGCTGAATAGGCTCAACCGAATCTACATACTAATCGTTTCTGATGTTTGATTTAGTGACAACAGAGTATTCATACAGAATATTAAGTCCGCCATCCAGCTTTTAAGGACGGCAGGCCTTAAAAATAATTTATGGGGTGAAATTGCATACGATTTGTTATGATCAAATGTCATCTTTAGGTAGACCGATACAAGTATATGTTTCCACTTCGTGATAACATATTATATATTTAAAGTGCTTACGTGGCATGAACATTGAAACAAAAAGTTAGATAAGAGACAAGGTTTCTTTGCAATTTGATGCATGAAGACAC
Source organism: Urechis unicinctus (assembly GCA_034190875.2). Classification (NCBI taxonomy): domain Eukaryota; kingdom Metazoa; phylum Annelida; class Polychaeta; order Xenopneusta; family Urechidae; genus Urechis; species Urechis unicinctus. The sequence goes on from CM067350.1 coordinate 66,774,920, forward strand.
GTCATAATGATAGCCGCGATCTTGTTCCGAAGGACTGTCAAACTGCAATCGCTTACTTTTCATAAGATAAGACCTATAGTGCTAGCACCGTCGTTGGGGTTACCTCTGTCTCGTTTATCTATTAGGAATAGCTGTGATAATATCGCCAACTATTAAACCTAGTAAGTGTGTGAAGCGTAGTGGCGATTGTTGTTTCAATAAATATACATTAACGTCAATATTTGCCACAAAATTGTGAAGAAAGTGACACGTGATTTATATTCATACGTCTACGCCCATGAAACAGGCTGATTCAATGGGAGACCGCGTTGCCGTTTTCTCCGAGAGGTGGCACACAGAGCAATGCGGTCCCAAGCTCGACCGGAAGCTATCAGGTTATGCGCTTACTTCGCGGTTTACGCGTAAATACAAGAGATTCATTTCCATTTTGCTTCACTTCGACGAATAAAATTTCTCGCTCTACGTCACGCGGTCATGAGATATTTAATGGTGACGAAATTTAGGGTAAGCTGTCACTGTCAATGCGCTGTGCGTAGCGGACGAGCATCTCCGAAACGCTGTGAAACGAGCCGACCGACGACGTACAACTGGCCAAGTCGAGATCAAAGAGACCTAGGTATATTGTTTTCTAGGCCACTTTATCTACGTACAAGAACCGTAACACAATGAGGGTGGTGGTGGGAGCTACACCAGGAGGCCTTGTGTCCTAAGTGTCTACCTCTTATGGCGGCGCAACCAGTGACAGACAGGTGATGGAAAGGAGCAAACTACCAGAAATGTGTGACCAGGGTGACACGGTAATGGTTGACAAGGGCTTTGTCATGCAGGACTTATTTGCTCCCTATGATGTCACCGTAAATATACCAACCTTTTTCAGTAGGAAGAATCAGCTGACAGGGAAAGTGGTGCAGAGAGACCGGAAGATCTCCAGCAAGAGGGTGCACATTGAGCGGATAATAGGATTGGGAAAAACCTTCAAAATCTTGGTGGAACCTATGATCTACTGTGAGGTCCAAATTTCCTCAAATATAATCTTTGTTTGTTATATGTTATGTAACTTTCGGCAGTGCATCGTCCCCACAACTGCCTAAGGTGTTTTTAAGTCTATCCCACTCAGGGTGTGATATTATATGAACCTCAATGAAAGGTGATATGTAGTAGTCGTTTTGTACCATGTGCCTTATAATGTAATCTATAATAACCCTATACTATTGAATGAGTGACTGTGGAACCCCCAACTGGTTAATTGTTTATAATTCAATTAAAACACTTTGTACTTTTCAAGTTTCAAGAGTTTATTATACATTCCACCACATGCAATATGCAGGCAAATGATTCCTTAAAGAAAAAAGAAATCAGTGCACAAGACTACTCAGTAAGAGAAATTGTGAAAAAACATTGAATCAAGTATAGCATTTTTGAAATAGTCCCTGAAAAATACCTCTTACTTTGAAATCATAGTAGTAATAAAGTCATCGTCACGGGTAACTGGGACAATCTCCATACACTACAAGATGACAAAGTTGACTGTTCGTGCAAAACATCTGGCCCTGAATTTAGTAATAGTAGTCATGTTGGCTTTAAGGTTGAGCTGGTTGTTCTCATTAACCAGGTATGGCACTGAGACAGGAGTGACATGTTTATCACTGGTACTGTAGGGACACTTGACCTCAACATTCATGTCATCAGACACAACCCCATCTGGTGAGCATGTGAGGTAGGGGTGTGTTTGGGATACTACAATCCCACATGGCTTGACTTCGGTCCCAGTCAACTCTGCATATTCCTCAGAGCCACAGGCTCATTACGGATACCGTGTTCGATTGATTTGGCCCGAATCTGGTTGACGCGGGTCAGCGACTTCACCATACGGACCAAGTCTGTTTTGATAGTTGCTTTGCATATCCTGCCAAACTGGGAGTTCAATTCTTTGCCCGCTAAGAATCGCATTTCGCTCCTTCAGCTCTATTTTCAATTGCTGTAAGGTCAGACGGCCGTATATATCCATCAGTAATGATTTGCTCCAATATTACCAACGATATAACTCGAAAGATTTCAATCAAAACTAACGATGTTGCGCAACCTTCTATGGTAAACTGTGTTTATTAGAATACCGGAAACAGGCGAGGGACCGCATTGCTCCGTGGCGCCGCGTAGCGGATTAAAACTCGAGGTCTCTCATTGTTACGTTTGTTTTGTCGATAGGATAGACATTGCAGCGTATTTTAACTTCAACGCGTACAAAAAAAGAAAAGGTTATCGGATAGATGCCTATATAAACAAGCATCGTAAGAAAGTACAATGTACGTTCACATTGCATCAATTTACGGCAAGCCATGGTCGCGCGCTCATACAACTGTAAAGCAACCAGCCGGCATTTACAAATTAGCGTAGACACGACTGCGGGGCAAAACAATCACCAGTGCAGTTTTTACTGTTCGCTACTTTCCTCACCTGTTAAGCATTTGTCTTAGAATATTATGCTACTTATTGAGGCCAATGCAACGATTAAACAAAGGTTACATAAGCGTTCGTTATAATTGCACAAGACTTGAACGTATAACCCATTTGACAGTGCCAAACTTGATCATCAACTGGTTTTAGTACTGAACCAACTCTGACAAAACACAAACGTTCATATGGTTTCCCGTAACCACTAGTGCATGACATATGTAAGCACTAATGCATAGACACATGAAGCATTACCGAGTCATGCTTTGCCAGGGATAGCTTTAATCATACTCCGTATTTTCGTTCCCAATACTACAAAATAGGGTTCTTTGCTCTCGTTTTCTGTCAAGCTTTTGAAATTGGTTGCAATAAATCGAGCGGCACTCTGCCCTGCGTAACGCCGCTGTCGACTCATAAACATTGTTTCTTTATAATGAAGAGAAAACAAAACAAACTCTGCGTGGTAGAGTTGTGGCACACAACAGATCGACTTCAAGATAATCAATATCTAGGCTGCAGTTGATCACCGGGCAAACAAGATTATCTTCACTTTGATTCAGTTTCCTATTTTTGCTTCAGCCGCGCTCCAGTGGCTTTGCATGATAAGCCAAATTGATGCGAAAACCAGTCAGTGTTTCCTGGTGCCGACTCATTATTCTTGTGGAAGAAGGGTTGACTCTTGCCATACGCATCCTCGCGATCACTGATCCCATCCCTAACAGTTCAATGATTACAAACCCTACAGAGAATGCTAGCTGATTACAAACCGACATCTGTCTCTCGCTAAGCACATAACACATCATCCCGTGGACGTACAATGTTTGCATTCTCGGCGTTGTTGGGTTTGGTTTGCACATTGCATTAACCAATAAGAACATAAACAATTGGTATCACAATTTATTACTATGTTATATGTGTTCATCTCATAATACTCTCAGAGCACCTGCGATCATTTCCTTATGAAGTCGTCCAATTTTAACAGGAAGTTTTGTTTGGTATTGGAAGCAGCCTCATGTGTCTTTAACCGTTTGCATACACTTGCTAAAAAAACCACCATTGAGATAGTGCAACTAATAAAAAGTACATAAGATGGGCTACGGAAGACGTGGATATTACATAAGCCCCAAATAATATTTCTGTTTTGAAGATGGTGGCAATATTGGTTTGACACCCGCGGCAAACCCTCTACGTTTGGTCGCACGGTGATAAGAAGAGCGTAAGTTGTTCCGTTTATATGACAGGAACATGTTGATGTCATGTGTAAAATGCATATTTGGGTTACATGCAATATGCAAATTACAAGGTTAATCATTCATGCGACGTTGCCCTCGCTGTTTTTGCTCATTAAGTTACCATAATGCTCTTAATCAGATAGTAGTAATTGATTTACTTATTTAATATTTCAACATCTATAGACAAGGCAGCAAATAATGCATTAGTGGCGATGCGATGAACAGTGACTATTCTTCATCGATATTTAAGATTATTATATTCCCGATATGTGTGTTGGTTATTTGCAAACATATCCATTTAAGGATACAGATTCCTGAAAGTATGAGGAGGATACTTTTGCAATTTGTTTGAGTACTGGCCCTGAACCACATGTTAGCCATCCAGAAATCTGATCTAATGAATTTGTTCAAAATTTGAGGAATTAATATATGGTAGTTTATGGGTAGATATATGTCGGATGTTCCTGTCTAATTGTTGCATTGTAATAATATAATTAATGCTTCCCTGTGTTCCATCCTCATCAAATATCCGCCCATATACATGTTTAACCCAAAAATTCCACAAAACTAAATCTAATCAGTCAGTCAGTTAGCTCAGTTAGTTGCTTTGTGAAGTGTAATTATTCGTGGATGTTAGGGGTGGGGGGTACGCACATCATTCATAGCCATGATAAATTATGAAAGGCAGCGTGACTCAGTAATCAATCACCAAAAGTAACATTCTATCAACTTGCTCTTATTATTCACTTACAGAAGACAGAAGATGGCCACACCCACATAGCCATAAGCACGTTATTTGCTATTCAACTTTAGGTAAATATGATTTTCCAGGTTAGTGCACAAGCGCTTGTGAAATAAATGCGAGGATTCCATGATTGATATATGAAGCATGCGGACGCATAAGACGAGTCGATTGTATCGAAACGTTGAGCTGCCCAAAATGACTGAAGCTGGATTAATCATTCTCCCGTTAAATGACCAAGATGCTGTCATTAATTATTAATTATTAATGCGGCTTATATTGATTGATGTAATGAAGATGTTTACAGCAAATAAAAAAAAGTGTTATGCAATATAATTCAATGTTGAAGATAGATGAATAATTTAAAAACAAACAAACAGGTTTCTGTACTAAAATTTTAAAATCGATCAAATATCTTATAATATACACATTCAACAGTCATGTTTAAACATTATTTCGACCATTTGGGTCAAAGTATATAGGGTTTTGGGGAAGATATGGACGTTTTCGTGTTACGTCAACGAATGGTTAGTTGCTAAAATTTGATTTTGCTATAATATTCAAAATTCAATGAAATCTTTGATGAAAGGTTATCTTTGCACGTAATTAAGATTAGGCAATCATATTGAAATGGTCAAACCATTGTATTTTCAAACATTTTGAACGAAAATGCGCAATGACTTTATGTTGACATATTGGTTCATCCTTTTGTGGACCAAAGTCTACGAAAGGTTGGCGGTTTGTCTACCAACGGTCGCGTTCGTGCTAATATATATATATATATATATATATATATATATATATATATATATATATATATATATATATATATATATATATATATATATATATTATATATATATATATATAGATATATATATATATCTATATATATATATATATATATATATGCATATATCTAATATATATATATATATATATATATGAATATATATATTATATATATATACTATATATATATATTTATATATATGTGCATATATATATATATATATATATATATATATATATATATATAGATATATGTAGATGTATATATGATATATTCATATATATATATATATATATATATATATCTATATATATATCTATATATATATATATATATATATATATATATATATATATATATATATATATATATATATATATATATATATATATATATATATATATATATATATATCTCTATATACACATATACATATTTATACATATACCAAGATATGTAATGGTAGAAATACCAATATATGTTTAACACTCGTTCTACGCAATAACACTACATAGGAGTGAGTGCGGCTATGAGCATCAGATCAGCCCACTGCCATTACCATTACACAGTATCATATCACCACTGCCAATATGTAGCACCATATTAACGCTTTTTATATTGTTTATCCACTGACATAACGCGATCTCATAGCGTCGTCATATAGAACATGTAGGGCAAAGTCAATATCCATAACAACGTTTTTAGCTGTTCACTTTACAATATATGCTTTTATTGTAAATGGCGGATGAAGAATGCGTCCATGGATAAATTTACATACCAGCCGTAGCGGCAACCAGCGTCATGATAAACGCGTGACAAATAATGAAGTATACCATTTGCTCAGCAACGTAGAACTACTTTTATCAAAGCCCCATTAAGCTGAGCAGATTCAAATAAGCATGGGAATTCACGGGCAACCAGAAGTTATTGCTACTGTTTGAGTGTGCGGTTTATGGCTAGTTGGTGTCGGTGTCTGCTCAGATTGAGACTAATGTGTCGTAAGGTTGAGAACCTGCTGACCTCGAGCACCTTGATGGTTGAACGACGCCGTGATTGCAGAATGGGGATAATGAGAGAGTCACTTCAAAAATGTAATAACACGCCATCTATGGCATTTCATTGGGCTATAAAAGTGTGAAAGATACCAATATCTAGGGGGATTATCGTGAATATTGAACGTCGCGGGATAGACTGACAATTCAGCAGTGAATAAGACCAGTACAGCGTGAATGTTTTGCTGACTTAGAAACTAATAGCACCGTTATAAATGCTGCTTCTATGATTATTATTTGTTGTGTTCTCGCGTTTGTCGCTGACATCGGTAGTAAATACAACTCAACGTTGCTCATGTCGATCGTTATCACCAATTCATTGGGTAGAGATTGGAGACGCGTCCACCGAAACTCTCTGCCCGATGGAAATAAGTGTATCAATTTTCATCACCAGGCGGAAACAGAGGGAACGGGGGAAATCAATCAGAAACTGCATTATCGCGGTATCTAATTCGTTCAACGCGCCAAGAAGATACTTTTGTCAGTGCTTGGTTTCCGGGACAATATCATACCTCACGTCATTCTCAATTATTGCGACCATTTTGTAGTATCGTCGCCGTTTGCAGATTTAAGCACCTGCACAAATAAATCATATTGTCAATATTTGTACAATGAAGGCATAACGAACCCGCCAATTACAGCAAGTGGTGATTTCTTGCAGATGGGAGTAACCAAACATATCAAGCGTTCTTTCAACAATCAACAGAATGCATTGCCGATAACATCTTAGCTAATCATCAACTGCTTTGCAGTCCCCATATCTTCATGATGTTGCTCTCACTGCCATATGCTCCCTGACAAACCTTCATGTATCAAAAAGTATTTAAAAACTATTGATTCCGCCAATTTTAATGGAGAAAACAAAAGGCTTACTGCTAGTTCAGTTGAGAAAAAACACATTACGCTGATGTAATTCCACGAAGCTTATAATATTTAACAAGAAACGGGATGTATTGCGCTATTTGTGTGCAATAAACTAGCAATTTCGTTATGTAGCAAGTGTCTCAAGGGTCGATGGTGCATGGTATGCAATCATTCTAGTTATATATCACTATCTAACATGCCGCAATTTGCTGGATACAATGTCTAGCCTTTTAGGTTGCTCGTGGCTAAAATACAGTCATATCAGATGTTAACAAAGTAAACATAAATTAGGAATGAGATGTCCTTAACAACAATAGTCTCAATGTGTGGCATATCCTAAATCATGTACGCTCACAACGTGCACATATTATAATACCTACTCACAATTACATTCAATAATGATACTGAGATGGTTTAAACTTGGTTAATTTATAGCCCTGACATGTCGTCTTTTCATTCGGAACGTTAACAGATTGAGATATGTGCTAACAGAACAAATAATGAATTTACGCAAAAATATAGCTATATGCTTATTATTTCCGGCAATCTGCTAAACGCTGTTTGATAATGATGTGTAGCTGAATATGTAAAGCACCATACTAGTCATACATTGAGTAAACAATGCTCAACAATAAATGTTATAACCGAGATGCAACTAAGTTTTGACATTGCCCTTACGATAGTTTTCAATATTCCATAACCAATTATGACGATACAGATGGCTCTAACAGCCGACCCCTAAATAAATGGACCCATGACATTTCTTTTCGCTATTAAAGATTCGATTGTCATGCACGCATTCGGGTATGATTCAGAAGCTGACAAGCTTGCCGCGTCCGATTATACCAAGGCTAGATGGTGCTCTGTCATTTGATATAGACACAACTGCATCATTTAATAGCCATATTTGTCTTCAAAGGGGTATCTTTGTTTTTTGTTATCGGTGCTTGCGACCAAGAAAACTAATAATAGATTTGGCGTGAATCTTGCGACCCATCGAGAACATGAGAATAACTCTTTCGCAGTAGATAACAGAGCAATCAAGATTATTTTGACACTGATGCAATTAAGTATGAAATTTCTATTTCCTCGCTCGCGCTGGTAGTGAACTTCTGACGTTGATTTCGTCTAACCAGTTGCCATGAGTGGCTTCCAGCAAAGGGGTAGTCAATACCTTCCCTATTGTTCGAGCAAATATGCTGATCGACTGGACCTTTATGGCCGACAAAACCATGCACGCGATCATTAGCAATCTAGTTGATTATTAATCAAGTAAATCGGCTTGCTGATGGACCCAAAGTGTATCTCATTGTATCAATCAACAAACGACACGGTATTTTAGTCATAACTAAAGCCATTCTCCTTTTACCTTATGACTCATATATCTAAAAGGTATGCGTTATGCAATATGTAATCAACAAACCGTCAACGTAACAACATTTATGCTTAACCTAAAAAGGCAATGGCCTTTGGAATCAATGGGCTCTCGCCCTTTTCTCAACGTTGACCAACCATCTCATACCGGCTATCTACCGGCCCCTTACGGGTCTTTTAACGTTTAACCGGTCTTTTAACGGCCTAATAACGTCCTGTTGGCGTTCTACCGTTTTCATAGCGTCTCCATACCGGTCTGTTGTCGTGTGTTTTCATTGCGCCCGTTTAGAAACCGTGCCAGACACCGTGACTCCATAGTTTACTGTATAAAACGAAGACAATTGTCAAAGCTTCATTTAGTGCCTGCTCTTCTTCGGACCAGTCTTCATCATGGAGTGTCATGAAAGGCTTCGGAACATGTATATGTTGGCCCTTGCCCAACGTGAACGCGACCAGCTAAATATCGACCTGGCATTCCACGTACGACGGCAGCAAAGACGGGCTAGCCGCGGCCAACGGGGAAGATGTGCATGGACCAGGGGATGGATCAGTCGTCTCAAACAGTTCGGCGTGTACCATCAGCTTATGGTCGAACTGCGGCGTGAGGATCCCACGGCTTTCAATAATTTTATGAGAATTCCTCCCGAGATGTACGATGAAATACCAACCCGTATAGAACATCGCCTCACAAAGCAGTATACGTCGTATCGGGAGCTACTCGACCAGGACATCGAACTCCAGTATGGCTGGCGATCCCACCCAACACGATCTCCATAGTGGTCCG
>CM067350.1:66789211-66864211 GCA_034190875.2 Urechis unicinctus
ATAATGAATAATGATATTTTTATCCATACTTGTGTGTCAGTCATTGTGAAAATGATTCGCAGGGGTCACTTGTAATATCAATATATTGACCATGCACTACACAAAAGTAAACACCTCTACGAAGTATCAAATTTAATTTGAAATACTTGGATTGTGCGTCAGTTTCAACAGCACGTTGTTATCGCAATAGTGATGGATGAGGATAATTGTGTTGCTTGTGTGGTCTCATTAAGTGCCAGTTCCCATTTTCTCTGCCACATTCGCAGCACATTTTCAATGTTTGGCAGTACAAAATGGTCGACCTTGTTAGTCCTTACAAAAAGTTTTGTGCCGTATGGTTTCATCCATTCTTTGGCCCTATCGAAAGTGCTAGAAAAATCTCACTGTAAAGTCCCCATTACCTTTCAAAGAGCAAGCGGGCAGCACTGATTCGTGTGTGAAGCGTGGTTGCATCCCCGCATTCGTCTACAAATGCTGCCTTTGTACAGTAATACAAAATGGAAACGCAATGACATCAGTAAGCACAATGGAAAGTAAATTCGAAGTATGATATATTTGTCATCCTAAGCAACACTTAGATGACTTTTAAACAATACCGAATAGATTTCATAACAACCAATTGTTTAACGATGTGCAACATATTTATGGGGTAATGGAGCACGCACGGCTGATTTTGCTGCCCATATACAATTTAATATCTATCCTACAATAGCCAGGAAGACACTTATTGATTTTGGGTTCCATGTGAAATGTCTCATGCAAATTGGAATCCAATCAGTTAGTCGACGTGTGTATTGTTCTGTTATACAATTTATCTACATTGATGGGCAACTAATGCTCCATCCTCATCTAACTTTACAGAAGATCAGATAATCAATCAATTTGATACTATATACTTTCAATGTTATAATCGTCGCTTTAACATTACAAATACCATGCATTGACATAGTAAACAACAATAGGAGATGCATAGTTGTTAAGGCGATATCTGGTGAGCATACTGAGCTGATATATATTTTAGATCAAAAACTCCTGTTCAGATGCAATCAACCATGATTCTGAATCCACACAGCGTAACCACGGCAAGCAGCTCTATGGATCTCCCTGTAGCTGAACTATAATGACGTTCACAAGGGATCATTGTAAGACTGAGCTGCAAATCATGTGAGCATATTGGCCCAGATTCTCCCAGCCAATTCACATCCGCTACATGCTTCTCAGTTTATATTAATGACTAAATTGCTGAAATAGAACAATCACAGATTTGCATCTTGTCTGCAAGTTTTTTCAGTGGAACAATCAATAAACCCCAATGCCAACGTCAGTCATATAGCCACATGCCAGAGATGAGTATGACTTTTGTTTGATTGCGCACAATCCATTGATCGATAACGCACAATAACCCAAAAACTTTGCTATTCCACTGATTCAATGGTGGTGGTGTTTGGCTTGATATGAATACTGCTGCGACTGGATACAAGATAAATAAAGAGCCAGTATTATTTGGGCAGATAACGCTTGGACAGAACATAATTAATGAACGGAATGTATAGTTAAGTATGCTATAATGCTGCATATTTAAAAGCACATTGTCATTAATTATTAAACAACGACTATATATGATTGCCAAGCTCTACGTCATTCAGTGCACTGAATTGTACATTGCTGAAGGCTAGACCACCTAATGGTATTTGAAGCCTAGTTTTTGCTAAGGGTTGTGGGGGCTTGGGGCGGATATGGATAAATACTGGTATTTGCAATGCAACATTAATCATGTTCGTTCGATGAATTGCAAAATTGAGGTACACATTATTCATAATTAATATTTTTCTATACTAAAATATAAAAGTTACATGTGCCCCGTAATTCAATCGCGGCAATATGCATTGGCACTATTCAATGCAAAATCAGCACATGCGCCAAATTTGTATTATGTCTCAGTTTGGAGGTGAATATGAACCGTGGCACAACGGGTTATATATTGGTCAATGGTGTCATAATAGCTGTCATTTGAGCAATTTGGAGTTAGATATAATAACACTTCTGTGCATCCCTCGCACTAATCACTCGTGATAAGAAAAATTAATGGAGCGAATGCAATATAATTTATGATGTCACTTCTATGCAGCATCAAGCAACGATATGACTAGACCAGCGCATTAATCCGAGCAATGCATTAAGCGAACTTGTCTGCAATTAGTAATCGACGCAACAAATTAGATAGAAAGAAAATAAAAAATAATCCATTGACTTTTTCAATATGTGCTGTGGCTCATTATAACGTTATGAAATATTTGAGAAACACGTATGTTCTTCCCAAACCTACTGCCCTTGCAATCTAAATATGTGGACAAAATATGACTAAGTTTTCCCTTATTTGGCTATTAAATTGTTTTGCATTCATAGATATGATGTTTGTGTTATATATATATATATGTTCCATAAAATTGGTCAATTTAAATTAAGACCAGTAAGCGCCTACGGGAATGTACACGAACTGCAACGACTACGTGTTCATCGCCTCACATTAGGGCCATACCCTATCAAACTACTCTGCGACTTCACCTGCACAAGCACCACGTACCATCGGCTTATATTGTTTAAGGGTTTCAGGTAGTCAAGGTCCCCTAGCCTGATGGCTGCGGGCGCTGTTTACATGTTACTGATGTTCAATAGTCTCGCCTTCAGTCTAGGAGAGCCTAATGTATTGAACTGGACGGGCATCCCAGATTTGGGATGCTCCAATCACAAGCCGTGTCTCTCGGTCACTCTCGGTACTTTTGAGTCGTTGTCTCTCAATGGTCTATTCTACAAGTTCCGAAGAACTTGTCCAACCGGCCGAGTGATTTTTATGAGCCGGGCACACATTCTACAACACTCCGATTTGTTGTTTCACGCTGAGTGGCACCGTTATCACACAGTCGACGAGGAAGCAGACACACAGCTGGTTCTTTTTAACTGACTATCACGTAAACATACTATCGTGCAGCTACGCGATAAAAGCGCTGGTTGTAGTTCCAATTCGAACTTTTGAGACGCCGATAGTTCCAGAAGACCTTCAATGTGTTCTCATTGGATGCAGACCACTACAATGTCCATGACGTCACATGGAACCGAAGGGTGCGTATCACAAGCCAGTTTCATGAGCCAGGCGCAATTAAGGTCAATCCGGGTCACAACCTTTGTGTTGATTGGTCACGAAGATCAACGAACGTGTCTAATGAATATTCGGACGCGCCACTTTTAGACCTTGTCTGGCCGTAGACTCTAGAAGCGTAGCGGAACCCCTAGAGTCTGGGACGCAGACTAGGTTTCAGGTTTTGTTCCCTGCAAAATTTAATAATTTTGCAACTTTCACTTCCATATCCCAATACACACCGAAATTTAGCAAAAATCTTCAATTTTCAAGTGTCATTGAATCGAGTTTCTCAATTCTCGTCAATACCATAGGGGGAATAGGTATTTATAAAAGCTCACAAGGTGGAGAGTGGCTAAACTCAGTTATTGATTAGGACAATGGAGATGGAATATTGCGTAAATGAGGGCAAAGAGGTGAAATACATAAACATATGGTATGTGTGTTATTGACAGATGGAAACATGCTGTATTTTGACGTTAAAATTGTGGCGAGGCCTAGGTATAACTACTGTTTGTAGTATAATGGCTGTGTTACGATTGTTATTACAAATGTTGAGCGTTTGTTTCACGTGTAAATCTTTGGCCCCCCTTCACTTGCTGATAATGAATATACATATCCTGCTACAAAGCCCGCAATACACATTGTAGATTTCAAAGATCTAGAATCGGAGTAAATTATGGTTATTTTCAATTATATTACTTACGATGTTTATACTTTGGTTACAGTATTAGGTCAACTATATAAAGTTGTAAGATGTAAGATAAATCATACTGTAAACTACGTGTGACTACAATAGAATAAATATTGGAATAGTTGCAAAAATATAAGATAGTATGATAATATATAAAACCTGCGAAAATCAACGTATTGATTAACCCCAAATCAAGAATAGACAAATAGTACATATTAGCATAAAAAATATGCATCGCAATATTTAAGTTTGTATGACCGACGCATTCTTCGAATAGGATTTATAGCATAGTTTGTGGCATAAATGAACTGTGCCGTTGCAATGACATTATGCAAATCATTCATGCCATTCAGCTCTTGTGGCATAACCTGGTTTCTAACAATAACTTTTTATCTACCGACGTGGTGGAAACTATTGCAACTGCATGAAATCATTTACAAAACGATCATGATACCAGAATGCTACCACTTTCTGACGGTACTTGCCTCCATGACTGTGCTATAGGGTTTCAGTAGTAGTCTAAACTAGTGTGCAGTGCTACTGCAACGATAACTGTAGTGACAATGGTAGCTACAGTATTGTTGTTGCCATTTCACTATCAACCGACGATGTTCCTGACTTACGTCATCACGTTTATTCCACTGACTCAACAATCATACGAGATCTAAACTTTTGATTATGCATCACTAGTTGAAAGAGAAAGAATTGTAGAAAACAGAAAAAGACTAATATTCCACTTACTTGAATGGTCATCCTGCCTGTATAATGAGCAAATAGCAAGTGTATGTTATCCTTCTTTAGTTGCATCAATGATTGATTTGTTTAGTTTTTCACATGTGAGTTACAAGTATCTACTTCTGTCGTCATCCGTCATTTGCGAAACGGGCGATGACTGCTTGATGCACAATGGCGCTGCTTGCCGCTTCAATTGTACACCAAGGTCATGCCATCGCATCATCTCGAATCACTTAACCACTTGCCATTGACCCAAATAATTTTCAAACGGAGGGCATATTTCATTTATACATGCAGTGAGCACCTAAGCAAAGTTGTTAGATGCTGGCATATTTAAAATAAGTTCAATAATAATCTGTTGGCAAGATTCTGTAGCTAATGTATCGTGCCTTTTACAGTGTTTGAGCGATGTGCTGGATAGATACTTGAACAATCGAGTCCTCTCGCATTAAATAATAAAAACGCACTAACATAAACCAATTCGTCAGTTTTGGCTGTTGGGATGGAATGGCCAACACCGATGATATATATTAGCCACGTTTACATTCATAGTCCAAACAAATAAACAATCAATCAAATTGCAGCCGTAATTATACTTTCTTTTGAGCACATCCCAATCATCAGCTTAGAACTCCAGCTAGAACCCTACCAGACATTCAGAGCTTTAAAATCTCACGTAGGCACCCGTGGGCCTCTATACATCAAATGTCGGTCCAGGCGTCATGCAAGAGTAATGCTCGGGTAATGCTGATTTTGTTAGATGCCATCATACCAATTGTATCAGACCAGAAGCATCATACTCTACCGCGGTTATATTATTGCAGGTACCTTATTGATGAACCTTATATGTTAGTCTGTAACACGACAACTGACATTTGTTGTCCATTAGATAAAATGAACAAATAAAAAGATGAACGTAACCAGCATCGTTTGCATACCATCTGACAGTGAACATTACTTAGCTATTCGCTGCAGAATTCATGACTTCAAAGAGGGAGGGGTGGGAGTGTCGAGTTTGGTAATATATTGCTGTAATCGAGCTAGCCACGACAGTTCGCCCTGTTGGAATCGCATTTTATTGATATGCATTTTTCACATAATACATCGGTCATGCACAAACATAGTATTGATCCCAATAAGTTGCAGCATTTATGGACACCAAAGCTGATAACGTACATGGGGTGCACTACGCTTAAGCGTGTGCAATGCAGTTTGCTATCTACGATGTCGTTCTACATGGATACACCATGTGTGCTCAATGCGGATTACTCTGTTTATGTGATAACGCTTGGTTATTTGGCTGCGGGAATATATAATACAGCATGAGTTGTTACACAGGCATGTGTCTGGCTCCGTAATACATATCCAGCCAAGCAATGTATATTAACGGATGTATTTACTCAACTAACATTCAGCCTAAACAAATTAGCACATCAGGGCCGGATAAGGCAATGACACTTACATTATTGCCTGAATATCGTTATTGCTAGAAACATACATCTCACTGTTTGTTGGGGGCAACTATATCACTGCGAGTATTTTGGTGTGACTGTAATATGGAAGAACAGGTATGTACTTGATGGCATATTCAAAACATGTGTAATTACATTTAGTACCTCCTCGAAGTTAACGATCGCATTCACTTTGATTGCGATTAAAATCATTTCTAACGCGATCAAATTCATTTGAACGCAATCAAATTAACCTTAACGACTACTTGTGATTGATGTAAATAAGGGGTTTAGTAAACTACGATTCAGAAGCGTTAATCGTAATTGTCTAGTCGCACTCATTAAAGCGAATTCATAGCTAAGCTCAATGAAACAGTGTACCATAATAAATGCCTGCAGTACGGAAGCGTCCATGTTTATCTTGCAGAATCTTTTCTAGCTTGCATATATGAAGACAATAAACATATATATATATGTATGTGAATGTGTATAATATTTATTTACTCCCTTTAGTTGTTATACTTCACTGTTTGGTGATATGCGGTAAATGCTGGATCCCTTCATTGTATAGTAGTGTGTATTTGTTCTCTATTTAAACGAGTATGTAATTACAACCGGAGCGTCATTCTACTTTGTGCTGTTTTCTGTTCTGTAAATCCAGGTACAAATTATCGTCTGCAAATATTTATTTTTACGTATAAATCCAGGTTCATCTGATCGATACTATATCAATATCTTTACGTGTTTATTGTAAGGTGTATATGATAGTTCTCTTATCGCAATCTCACTAGCTTTTAATGCATAGGCAGTAAACACGTTAAACGATAACTCTTCATTGTGCACGCATTCATAGCTGATGACCAGCAAGTTCGAACGGTTACGATTTCAGGCATAAAACCATCAAATTCGCTCCAAATATTGTTAAATAAAATTGCAAATTAGACGAATCTGAAAGAAACAGTGACTCCGCGGTTAATTGACGAGTAAAAATTGAGTGACAGAAAAAAATGGGTGGTTAGTTAAGTGCGCTCGATAATATAGAGGCCGGGTAGTGAAAATGGTGTAAGTGAATGAATGTGTAAAATATTGCGTCATGACGTCAAAGTCCCCTCAAACGCCCGCAAAAATATATGCGATAATTCGTCATAATGTCGCTTATGCAGCGGCAAAGACCACTCTCAGATTGTAGCAATGTGTGCTACTTCACAATGCAGAGAAGCTGCTACACAATGCATTGTATCTAGTCGCCAAACTCTCGTTTTGCCCCCCTATATCAGTGAGATATTGCAACAGTAATGCACGATTTACCCTCTCTAGGTTTTGAATTTCACAACAGGGGTGGATGGGTAAGCGACAACCAATGTGGAACATTACTGAGAATCATCGACATAAACGTTAGGTTTATGTCCAAATAAATCCCATAGAAGACATGTAATTTATATATTAAATGGCGCATAGTAGTATAGGTAATGGTGGTTCCAGCGCACACCTCCAAATAGAGGCCCAACACACCAACGTTAAGGAATCCCCCCACTTCAGAGCATCATTAACCCACTTCGACTATTCCTTTCGGGTCCTAAGGTCTCAAGAGCTGCCAATAGCTGGCCAAGGATTAAAGCTGCTACCTTATCAGTAAGCTGTGAGTCGCAGGGTTAGGGGCAGCCATGAGTCACAACGTAATAGCAGGGGAACCACCATTATCAAGGCGGAAGGGTTCGACATAGATACCGAATTTATGGCTACTTTTTTTCCGGCCCGCCCCTCCAGACCATTTTTTCCAATCCAGCCAGGGGTTCGCACGGGAGAGGAAGGCAGCGCCAAACACATACATACCTACGTCGACAACGCGGCAAGAGGGCTCGGGAAAAAAGCAAACGATCGACACAAAGATGGTCCACACCATTCACGCAAAGGGAGAAGGGGGAACTATCCGCAGCACTATTACCCGCATCGAGAGAGACACCGACGGTAGAGCTAAAAAGACCTGGATGGAGTTGCACCCCGACACTACCATAGCTGGATACTTTGTCGCCAAGATTGCGGTCTCCGAGATCCCCATAGACAGCATACAGAAGGCCCTCCCAGCTGTGGAACGAAGACCGCAGGCAATGTGCTATGGGCTCTACTGCGTGGACTGCACCCGAGACTTCTCTGGGGTCTTGGACCTGCCCTGGTAGAGCACCTGTGCAACAACCACGACTTCCGCATGCAAGGAGAACCCCTCTGGGAGACCAACCAGCCGTGCACCCAGACGTCCAAGAGTGAGGCTGTACCCGCATCGAGGTCTCGGTCTATGCCTTTCCCAGCCATTCCACCGACGTAGGGTACACACTCGTCCAGAAGGCCCTAGACCTAGTTGCACCCATACCCTCGCCCACACCCGACCCCTCGCCCCGACCCTCCCCTCGGCCTTTGTCGTGCAGCCGCCAAGGAAGCAGTGGGAGAACCTAGCAAAGACCCTGGACGCACCCTAGTCCTATCCAACAGGAAGCTCCGGGAGATCTTCGTAGCCTGGTACGCCCACACCAAAACCGGGAGAATTGCGGGTGTCCGCATCCGGCCCACCAAGGCCAAGGTGGAAAACGAGCAGAGCTGGAAACGGGCAGTTCTATGGGCTATAGGGGACTTCGGGTTCCGCAACTGCCCCATATTTCGGGTGGACATCCTCAGGACCAAGGAAAGCGCGATAGAGCTGGGTCCACTCTGGTGCTACGAGTGGTTGCACCCGACGGAGTACGTATCGTGGGTCTGGAGGAAAAAGAAAACCAGCGCATTTGGTGTAGAAACAGGCTGGAGAGGATCCTAGACGCCCAGAACGCAGAAGTGTGGAAGCAGGCAGTCTGGGAACAAACAAAGGAGCTGGGGGAAATACGACAAAAGGAGCTGAACGCCTTCGCCAAAGTGGCACAGGAACAGCGGGCCTACAAGGAGGCATCCGAGGAAGCCCTGGTCTAAGTACACGCGGCACTGGGAGGCCCTACGTACAGGATAGTCGGCAGGGCAACGTACAAAATCTTGGGGCGGAAAAAATGTCTCTATACTTCTCGAGTAGTGGTACTCCGCACCTCCAGCAACCACACAGACAGCGAGGAGGACGACGAGGTAGACTACACAGAGCCGCACAACATTTGTGCCACAAAGGGACTCGAGCGGATCCTCGAGAAAACAGAAAAGCACTTCGAGATGGAAGAGAGCAAGTGGAAAAAAGAGCGAGAGGACCAGAAAGGGAAAACCTACTGGCTGCCTACCACTGCCGGAAATCCACTGTTGGAGGTTGTGGTCCACCCAGCAAAGGAGTTTTAAAACCAGAAGGGGGAAAAAATATCCTGGCACCCCCTAGAGCTTCTCTCGGCCCAAGACGCCAACAGCCTGGAAGAACTCCGGCAGATGGATACACCGCCGTGGTTGCCGAGGCCTTCCTCTCCACAATCCCTGTCCCACCCCTCCGAGAGCAGAAAAAGGTGCTATCGATGGAGCCGGGAAAGTACACCACCACCCGCTACAGCATGTCCACCTCCCGAGGCACTCCGAAACCAATCCTCTTCCTCGTCCGGCTGGGGAGAACGGCGAGGAGATCCCTGGGGCAAAAGAAGTCCCGGCCTATGGGTACTTCCTATCGCAGGAGGTTGCGAGGCTTGGAGGGTTGGAAAGCGTTCGAGCGCTTATGCTGTGTAGGCTGGCAGAAGAAAGGACAACACTAGGAAAGACGAAGGACCGGTTGGTGGCCCTAGCACCCGTCCAAAGCAATCTTGTCCTACCAACAACCTAGAAAATACAACGCCCCGCGGCACCAATCCTGTCCAAAGAGCCTTCCGAGGTAGTGGGTGCCGCGGGCAATCTGTTGGCCTCCATCGTCTTCGTTGTCTCCCCCCTTTCGTCGTTTTCCGCTAGTATGCCACAACGCCTCTACTAGTACATAGATACGGAAAGCCACAGTACCCAACAACGTAGATATCTCCCAACCCTATCCGCCTCCATTTTCCAGCTGGGACAACACCAACCACAGCTGCCTCTTTCCCACAAGGTTTCGCGAAGGTGGACGGCTCGCTGTTGTCTTGAATCTCCCTCTGCAGCCTGGATTTGAGGTATTTGTCTAGGATCTTGGAAAAGTTGGCGAACCTTGGTGGGATACCTCTTTGCCACTCCATATATTCCATTGCTCCATCTATCTATATAGGAGTCCCGGTACAAAGACCACCCAGGAGCAGGCCAAATGGTGTCGGATTTAGACGTTGGTGTTGGTATCCTATAGAATATGCAGAAGAGGGAGCTGCTCAACGAAGAAATAGAAGAGATTCGGGCCCTACGTGGAATCTCCCCTGGATCCGAAATCCGGAAAAAGTATGGCATAGGAACCACCAGGTTGTACAGGATATGGGGACGTGGGGACAAGCCGAAGGCGTCCAATGGATGCAGAGGAGGAGGATGGGGAGGCCAGTGTGGGCGATTTGTTGTGTATTCTAGCACGGGTGGAAAGAAAGATAGATGTGGTGGGAAGAAAGCTAGATTGGATGTGGCGCAAGATGGCTGTCTTTCGTAGCGCAGGGAGAGCACCTATCGTAGGCAGGATTGGGTAGGTTGGGTTGGGTTGGGCTGGGTTGGGTACAGGTTGGGTTGGGCGGGTTGGGTTGGGCGGGTTGGGTATAGGTTGGGTTGGGCGGGTTGGGTTGGGTTGGGCTTGGAAGTACGATATAGAGCCAAGAGTTGTGGGGAATACCATGCCGCCTGCAGAACAGCTCTCCAAGGAACAAGACGATTTGGCAGAGGCCGAAGAGAAAGTGGACTACTTGGTGGAAAAGGAGGAGGAGGGAGTCTCCCGACCTCCAAAGCTTGGAGTTGTGGGGCCTTCCTTTTGTGGTTGCTTGGTTTCTTGGGAGATACTGGAGAACAGATCACGATGCAAAATTCGTACATCCTCGCACAACACCCGTAGTGGAAAAACGGCCCGTTGTGACCCTTTCTACATGGAGTAGCCCTTGGCGGACCCCCTGGGCCACACGGTAGCTATGTCGATCTCGTTCGCAGTTGGGGTGGCCAGTTCGGAAACGGCAGGGAAAGCCCCTGGAGACCACGGCTTGGGCGGATCCCTTGCTGGCAGTTGGCGGACCCCTGGCTGGATTGGAAAAATTGGTCTGGAGGGCTGGGCCAGAAAAAAGTAGCCATAAATTCACCATAGTCGGCTTGAGCCTGTTTCGCGCGTATGTGGTGGGGCGTCATTACTCTAATGTTTGATTAGTCTAAAAGAGCGTACAAATGGCACAAAATCAAGTCGCAACGAAATACCCACCTATGGTTCCTTGTACCCTGCGACTCGTGGCCCCCTTACCCTTTCATTGATGCTAAGGTTGCGACTTAAATTTAACTCGCCCTTCATATGATTTGACTGTGGAAATTTCAGAATAAATTTATTGCCGATTCGGCAATGCATTGTCTGGGAATAGGATAATTAGGGACGCAGATGAATCGGTGTTCGTCATTGCATAGCTCGCACTATTTGAGTAATGGATCTTGTCGTGTACACCTAACATCGAGTTTATTTTAAGCCTTTTTGACAAGTTTTTCATTTACATATCTATATAGTAAAAATATCAGGGAGAATAGCTTTTCCTGAATTCGCTCCTTAAACACAGCGGGTTTCCTGACCTCCATGTACTTATCCCGCCTTGTGCCATGGTGTTACCTGTGTTATGAGAACGTCTCATTGCGGAATGTTTTCTATAATATTACGATTCCAGGGGTTGGTAGAGGACGAAGTGACTTCAATAGTATCAGCAACAATTATTGATTGATTTAAAATTTGGCTTAATTACCTACAACAAATTCAAGAACAGTTGGAATGTAGTTGCAAATATCAGGCTGGTTGTACAATTATTGCAACTTTATTAATACGTGATGTTATTAATGGCACATTACTTCATAAATTGCGCATTGAAATCCCTAAGCGATCAACTATGCAGTATATTGAATGAATATCTTTTAGTGTAATCACTACAATGCATGTTTTTGTTGTGGTTTCGGAAGACCTACCTTTATATCATACGATTCAAGACCTACAACATATCATACGCTTGTACACTGCCGAAACCATGCCTTGGAGTTTTGAGTGCTAATGAAAAACAAAGTAAAATAAACAGTATGCAGAGGATTCCTGAAGCTGCGGCTCCTGTAGATTTTTAGCATCAAAGATATCGATTCTGCAAAGATGACACACAACGATGATTTATCGTAAGAATATTGTTGTATTTAAATCCTGTGATGAAACATCACTTATCATCGAGGAAGCGATGAAAGCGTCTATGTTTCCGGAAAGAGCGATCTTATGACAACAATATGCGAGGAAACCTGGTTGACTTATTATTAATTTAACTGTGTCGTATGTGTGCTACCGTGTTAAATGAAGCATAAATATATGGGACCTCCAATTATTCGTATGACATGGCATGGGTAACTAGACTTCCAAATAAACAATCTAATGATATACCATGCACATACATGCTCACGCACACATACAAACACGTGATGTGTAGCGCTGTATTCTTCACATTGCAGACACGCCACATATCTTCAGAAGATGTTTTCTAAGGTGAAATCGAAACGGCGACCACAAGTTGTTTGTCGATGACAGAATACCAGAGGAACGCGGACAAATTTATAATGTCGCTAATGCCAATGAGCTACGAATGAGATTTGTGTGATTTCATAATCATCTTTAGTCCAAGGGATTCTGAACGACGTCCAGTCGAATTTGATATACGCTGAATATGTAATATTACGCAAAACGATAGTTTAGCACCTCTACCGTGTGTGTCGTGTGCAAACTAATCATATCAGACACATATCCGGAAGGGCTACGGTTGTTAGTAGTACGGAACACAATATAGATATGTACAATGTAATACTAGATATATGAAAAATATTGCTCATCACAAGTTTTTTCTTGTCCCAAGTTTCACAAACGATTGTATCAAGTATATGAGCTTGATAATTCAGCCTCTGGTAGCGTGAAGTAGAGGCCTAATTATGCTCTATATCCGATTTGTATTCATTGGCCGATTAATTATGTAGGCAGTGTTTAACATCCGCTTGCTATCATTCTTGTGTGTTACTTTTTGATCCATATTATTAGAGTGTAGCAACATTTGCTTCGCAGCCCTGCTGTTCACCAACTACGCCTGTATAATACATTGACAAAATTCAAGTTGCTGGTATAATGCTTTCTTTCATTGGAGTGCCATCGTTCGTGTTAGCTGCTTATTGTTGATATGGCAATGATATAGTGAACCTGTGAGGATTTTGATGTACGAGCAGGACAGCTCATATGTAGTGTTAATGAACGGCCTAAAATAGATGTGCGGGTCATCTTTGGTCATATATAAATATCACAGTATATGCAATACTGCTATTACAAATGGCATCCCTCGAGAGATCAGCAATATCTCGTGTCTATCACGTGTAGGTGAGGGCTTAAAGTGAGGTCCAAAGAATGCTTTAGGATTAGTGCCGGATATCTAATGAGAAACTCGTCATGCATGTGGCAATAGTTGAAGAAACACACACACACACACACACACACACACACACACACACACACACACACACACACACACACACACACACACACACACACACACACACACACACACACACACACACACACACACACACACATACACATACATACACACACACACATACACACACACACACACACACACACATGCGTACACACACACACACACGCACACACACACACACACACACATATATATATATATATATGTATATATATATATATATATATATATATATATATATATATATGTGTATATATCACCTAACATATTCTGATATTTTCTGTTAATTTGGACAGCGATGTTCTTCACATGTGTATTCTTGACATGGAAAAAAACCGTGGATAACAAACAACCTATAATAATTCCATTAGCTTATAGATCATAGTGTTTTGTACATTGCAAGCCGCTCATCAAGAAATCTCGTTTATGGACGAAGCGGTTAAATGTACAATAGAAACTGTAATCTTGCACCACCTTTCATAACAAAAAATGGGATTAGACTATTTCTCCAGCTACAAGGCCTTATGTGGTTCATGTTGTATATTGGTGGACACAAATACCCGATTGGGGACATATGATATCATGGTAGGTACCTATGTATTTCTTTAACTGCAAAATCAGATAAGTATAATTCCGAATACAATGCGTTCTACATCCTGCCTTACAAAAGCTTAGATATTCGATATGGAAGGCCTGTCTCAACGACATTGACGCTTTCCAATATATATCACATATCCGTTTACTTTTGATAAATCATATCAATGTGCATGGCAAATGTCATCAAAAGCGACACAAAAACATTTTGCTTCCCCGAAGCCGACAATCCCCTTCCGCATGCATTTATTAACCACGCGTCAAGGTTGACGATATTTCAAAACTTTGTTGACGCTGTTCCGTTCCGGGTTTTGCCGATGTAAACCTGTGGCCACGCAGTCATAATAAACCAGCGAACAAACGCTCTCAAAGGTCTGTAACTGATTTGACAAGTTGGATTTTTCAGACGTGGATGCGTCTCTCATGCAATAATTAGTTTTCACAACCCCAAAACCATTTGTCAGGATGAAACTTTTCTAATAGTTTTATCATCACCGCGCCAGCTTGTAACTCGTGGTGCGTTTACTTTAATTTTATTGCTATGATTATTTATGCACTGATAACATTAAGTTTATGTACCTCCATGTCCTTATAATGGTTGGTGAAAAGTAGATACCACCTCACGTACAATTGAGGATTAATTGGATTTGGATCAAATTTGTGATATATAAGCATCTTTCTGGGCTCTCTGTTAATGGGGGCGAGTTGTGCTTGCTCAACTAATGAGTTTAAACGCATGGCTTGATCCGTAATTTGATAAATGATGAAGAATCGAGTTGCCGTTGCTGCGCTAGGTTATCGAGGGAGCAGATTGCTAAACAATAGTGGATTTTGATTGCATGAATCGGC
Source organism: Urechis unicinctus (assembly GCA_034190875.2). Classification (NCBI taxonomy): domain Eukaryota; kingdom Metazoa; phylum Annelida; class Polychaeta; order Xenopneusta; family Urechidae; genus Urechis; species Urechis unicinctus. The sequence continues at coordinate 66,804,245 of CM067350.1, forward strand.
GCGGCCTTACACTAACATTATCAAACTCTGCGCACCCACACACATCGCGCGCACCTGACGCCGTCCCTAAACAAGCCCTAGTGCGTCAACATTGGTAGTGATCGAACGTGTAAATGTGTTCATTTGCATTACTTTGGAATATATAGCCGCACCGCCTGAAACAGCGTGACAGGGTTACAGTTAAAACTTGTACACCTGGATTATTCTTACGTTCTGTGTTCGCAAGGGCAGGATATTGCTAGTTGTGTAGCGTATCAATATATGCCTTTTATTCGCATGCCACACTGTTGTCTTGCTTCTTAACCCTGGGCAGCCATTCTTGTCCAATAGCATCGTTCAAAGGTTTTGCAAACTTCACCTTTCCATTTTGTCCTTAGTCTGGGGATGTGTTACTGCCATACCTGTGTTGGTTGACGAATGGGCACAAAGTGTTGCTACCTCATTTGGCGCTACTGAAGGCGTTCTTCGCAAATCACATCTTGTGACAGTCGTGGGGATTTTTTTACCATACCTATGAACATCAGCTCCACAGCACATAAGCCTTAGTCACGATCTTTCTGCATGTCAACACCTGAGTTGTATTATTCGATATTACAGTGGATATGTATTGCGTTGCCGAACTACATCACTACCGACTATAGCGATAACGTTTTCGTAGATTTATTATTTTGCATAGAGTATCTTTATCTGTTCGCGAATCCCATATTCGTTGTGAAAAACTAGCATACTTAGTTAACACCTCGCTCCATATTTTTCCGCCATTTGGCACGAGACCCAAAAGCATGCAATCTGGCGCGTAAATGAAGGCGATACCCTTTGATATATGATTCACGTTAGTACGCCTTGTCCAATAAACCATGGTTTACTACTAAATGTATGCAGCAGGTGCTTTGTTTTAGTCTGAATAAGTTCTGACAAAACAACATTGTTTCCTACGAATGATCTGGAGTCAATTACACGTGTACGTGCATTTTATGATCGCAGAGACAGACTCGTCAGTTCCCGGGGTAACTGCATCAATCAGATATGCCCTTGCTGTTTATATTGACCCGCACATGGGCATTAACATGCAATGTTGCTGTGTCGTCGAGGTCATGAAAGTAACAAGCAAAGCAATATGTTTGCGTCCTAGTATATAATTAAATATCGGAAGTTATTTAGTGAATAGACGATAAATTATTGAATTGTATTGACTATGAGCCTCGACGATAACCACAGAATAACACAGCTGCACCACCAAATATTATGGTGAATATTGGCTGATCTCTATGTGAGAAGCGCTGTACATGAAATTGTCTTCTTAGAGATAAGTTCTCGAAGAGCCTCTTCATGCCTGTATATACTAGCATTTATGATGCACTGGCGCTCTTCTAAATTTCTCCTGACTTAGTTCAAATATACAGAGCACAACGCTCTCGAACATCGACGGTTTGGACACCTTGCCAATTTGTCTATAACCGTTGCGGTCGATGTCGATATCGGGAAGGGAATAGCAGTGAAAAATGCACTGGAATGCGTATTTCTTGTCAATATCACTAGATCGAACAATAGGAGTATCTGTATGGGCATTAACACATCAACATGCGACATCATGCATCCACAGAGAAACGCCTTTGTGCATGGATATCAATGTACTAACTATCTAGCAAGCAGAATGGAAATGAATCAGACAGGTGTTATGAATGGGGTCGTTAAGACAGACAGAAACGTTTCACCTGTCACATTTGGTAGGCATAGTTATGAAGATGAAAACTGGTACATCATTCGTACACGGCTATGTGTCATTTCGATTGTAATATGAATCCTTATCGACCAATTCACCGTTAGATTTGTATCTGATATTGGCAAACCAGAAGGGCAACAACAGGAAACATATTTTCATAGTACATGCTTGTTGTATCTTTGTTATGATACAGTGGTGGAGCTGCGTCTTCGATTGAACCAAAAGAAACGCATTCTGGAAAATACGTCTATTATATTCGCTGACTATAAACCAAACTGAAAGACTAATCTTCTTTCTAATCGTACGTCATTTCATCAACCTGTTCTCTGGCAAATATGAATAAACTATGGAATTGAATATTAATATATCATGAAATATGAGTTAACATATTATCTCATAGTCACGTAGGCAGATAGTGTTAGCACTTTAACCCACGGAACATTGATGTGTCCTTATCACATTTGTCGTACCTTGTATGCAAGTCGCATTATATATCGACCACTGTTGCTGTTGTGATTTATCGTTGATTTGGAAAGTTAACATTAGATTAAGGACCACAGTTACAATGAAGACCAGCATGACATTCCGTAGTTGTAGACTATTTAGACTCATTGATATAATCGACTTCAAATGTAATGAAGTGAAGAGATACTGTGGAAGAGAGCGAGGGGGAGTGCGGAGGGGCGTGGCTTTTCGCTGGCGGAATGTTGGAAATTACTTCAATTTGTGCCTGTGTTTGTGGTGATTCATTCCTTTTCAACGGATCGTTAACCTTCTATTCACAGAGATATCAAACAATTTATCTCAATCGGCTCGATGTTGTTAGACGGTTTGGGTATAGCTAAATCACCAAGATGGTTCTATATGTAATGGTTAACTTATGTTGTGGGGGGTTAGGGTAACATATCAATGGTTCTGCTTGATAAATTTCTGGCATATATCAGCACGAAACATGGTTACAGACAGCACGTCAATGTTAGGCTTCAACCATAAATAACAGTTGCTCGGCCTTTGGGCAGTATCTTGTGTTGCTAAGGTCCCACTGGAAACGATGACATTTCTCTGAAGTTTCTGTAAGCCGTATACAGTACTTATTTTGAGCAGGAATATTTCCTGGAAACTGGCACTATACAAATGCATTATATGTTATGTTATGTTGTTTGCTTGGTTTTATACTGGGTTTTACGAGGGTCTGGCCACGGGGTCGAAATAACCAATGCGTGCACTATACTGGCCCGTAAAACAACCGTCCTGCAAGGACCCCATACTGTTGCCTACTGGCCTTCTACGGGCTTAAACTCGTAAGGAGCACGTGTCTGAAAGTAGTGCATGTTCAACTTTTGGCCAGAGGCTCTACGGGGCCCTATCCTTCCCCTCACCCCGCACAAGACAGCATGACAAGCCGCTCGGGCCCGCATGGGCTGGCATGACTTTGGCCCATACGGAACCCATGGGCAGCCCTTAAATAGCCGTGTATCATAGACTCAGATGATAGACGAAGTGATTTTTTTCCCTCTGTTAGCTATCTCTGCTGGTCGATTTTTGCATAAATCCTTGTTGAAGAATGGCTCATATCTTATAATTTATGGTTCTTTCAATAATTATCACTTAATAGCTTATATGAGAGACTCTCAGACACATTTCAGCGGTGTCATTTCCTTCAGAATCATATGCTTGGTGGCTCTTACATTACTTCGGTGGAAAATAAACTATCTGAGTTACTTATCAGTTTAAACACCGAGGGAGTTATATCACGAAAGTGATTGTTGCGGAAAACGGCAGTGCTTAATAGCCAGCGACCATTCCGCACAACAAACCAGCAACCGACATCGGATTGCAAGTCCTCACTGCTTACACCATTTGGATAACATTTAGCCTTCGAGACGAAGCGGATTAAACTGCCGTAGATCTTAAGGGTCATCATGTTTCACAAGTTGAATTTCAGATAATATTGATCAAACTCCACATTAGGCTTGAGCAATGCGCATATTCATTGTACACAATAAGTACACCGACAGTGTCTATTTGTATTTGAAATATTGGAGAGTTTCAGTATGTTCCAACACGTTAGCGCTAATTTATGACAGAGACGCATAAATTATATATATATATATATGCATAAATGATATATATACATATATATATATATATTTATAGATATATATGTACATATATATAAATATATATATATATATATGCATATATATGCATATATATATATATATATAAATATATATACATACATATATAAATATATATATATATATATATATATATATATATATATATATATATATATATATATACATATATGTACATATATATTTGCGAAAATGTGTATGTGTATACACGAAGATTTATAGATATACATTTGCATATTAAGTATCACAAGCTATCATAGCTGCGGAATATATTGATATCATTGTAATCTGATTTCGGTTTGGTTGTATATTTGCCATGTTAGATCTGATATAATATATGTTTGTCTTTTCTAAACACTTAACCTTGTAATTATGTGTCTTGTTAGAAAGTCTCGAGTTTATATCATTCTACGATGCCAGCACTATTTTGTAACATCTCTTGAAATATGAGTTCTTAACCGAATCTACAGAAAATAATACTACACGATAATTGACACAATGCTAACAGCTCTAATTAGCTGTGAGGACGATTCTGTGAGGCAACTTTAGAGATTAATCCTCCACAGCGGGGAATCTCTATACTTATGACGACTCGATACCACATCAGAGTAAAATTGATGAAACGGAATCAAACCATTCGTACACTGGAAAGCCGAAATCAAAAACAGATCCAAAACAGATACCGATTGCGGCACTGAATTTACGACAAACGTCCAGACATTTAACCTAATGCAATTTATAAGCAAATTAAACGCCGAAACACGACGGGCCGTATGCACCCATTTTTGATCGATTAAAATGATTGTACATTGAAGAGTCGATGCACAGCTTTCAATCATCCTCGTAAGTTTTATTACAGATGTACCGGTAGCGTATTTGACTTGCAACTAATTGGAAGATGCAACCAGCATTTTGCTTCCAGTTCTTTGAAATTACCATCATTCATCTCTCGCACTTTGGAAAGAAGAATATAATTTCATCTTATGGCGTTTACTTTGCTACGTTAAATTGTGTATTTTGTACAGATATCCACAGCACGAAAGGCTATTGCAGGTTTTTCGATATTCTGAACGATGGTCACTAGTTGTACAACTACCGGAGCTCAATCACCTTAGGCAAAACTCAAATAAGTACAGCCACCGGTGTGGTGATTAACGAACCTGTATATCTCACTGGATGTAAGGTGTAGGCCTCAAACACTATGTCTATGCCCAATCTGCCTTGGTTTATATGACGGGTATAACAAGGCTGCCTAGTGGCACAGACATATTGTCAGGCGGTCGAATCTGATTTGGTCTCTTGAATGATCCTTTGGATGAATGTTGGCTGCATTGCATGGCCAAATTCAAGCGTCACTTGTCCCATTGCCCTCGTGCAGCAGAAAACCATCATTTCATGCTAAAACCATTTTGAGGTTATGCCTAATTGAACGATTGGAGTACTATTTGGGCATTTGCTTAGAAATGCGTACGACTCCCACATATTTGTCTCAGGGGCCAACTTTCAATTGTAGCATCGTTCAGTATAACGAAATACATTGCACCAGCATTCGATTGAATAGGGTGATTTAGAGCTATGCTACGCATATAACAAATTATCGATGTGTAGCAAGGAAAGCCATATGTATGAACAGGTGCGCAGGCTCACCGGTTTAGCTTCATCTGTGCCACAACGCAATATGGCAGTGTGATCTTGTAATGCGTATCACGACATCACGTCTTACATTGTTACTTGATTTGGCCAAAATATTAGACCTGTGGTTGCACATATTATAAATCTTAGAGCGTAAGGCTCTTTGTTGGGAAAAACGCACACTTGACGATCTTGAGCACGATAATTCATCTTTTGCTGTCAGGTTGCTGCACGCAGCTGACAAATACTTAGAACCCTTTGGACTCAAACGAAAAATAACGAGACAAAACACCCCATAATCTACATTCGTTATGTTACAGATCACACCACATAAAAAGACCTTCTTATCATATTAGAAGCAGGTCTTTGTTTCTGACGATAAAAGACTGATGCTAATAGCTTTTTCCCACATAAGCGGCGCCGGGTCGACGTCTGAGCGGCATACAGCCGGCGCCCGACCGATATACAGATTATCTGAGTTGTCCACAATTTGGCCCAGCGCATGCCCTATGTATGCGATGCCCTGCCAAACATCGACCAGGCCGATTTATTGGCGATCAGTTTACGACGCAAAAAGCTGGACCAGGTTTTTAGTCCGTTTTAAAAGTAACTCGATCCCCACCCGATGCCCAAAAATGACCCGGCATCTGCGAAGAGTCTGGTAGCGCCCCGGCCGAAAATTTCTAGAAATTCGTTGCAAATTAATCGCAAACCCATCGCAAGCTAATTGTGACTGTGGTATTAATGCAGCTATTATAACAAAGAAAAGTTAGTATAGGACAATTTATTGCCCATCATAAGCTTCCGAAAACTTTAACGGAAGAGCATCTAGTCAAAACATATAGAAGCTACAACAATTAATCAATACTAACGAAACGAATCTGTTTTTTGTGATCATTAAGCGTTAGTTACTTGACACGTTTAATACTTAATGCGACACAGGAAATGGGTCTCATGACTTTTAAAACTATTTATGAGACAGAATCCAAATTAAAAAGAACACTAGTGATGAATTCAATAATAGCGATAACTGTAAATCTTTCTCCACACATCGAATGCCAAGACAAATAGGTGTGATTATACGCACTATCAAGTTTTGAAACTGCTAACACGATTTAGATATATGAGCGTTTCCAGAGGGTTGGAAGAAGGTTGTTGTTATTTCGATACCCGCCCCTACATCGATGGCAAGGAGCCAACTCAACGGTAGCTTCATGTTGTCATGACTAGTTGCATCTACACAACCATGACACGTTTACCCGCATAGTAATAAACAAGGAAGAATGGATTTCTACACTTGATACATATGAATATGTGTTTGTTAGTGCGTGTGTGTGCGTATAGTGTGCCGTGCGTTGGTTGTTCAATGTTTTTTTACAAAACATTGTGTAGGATTTATCAATAGAACACCCGTGCTTCAGCCTTATACAATCTGCTAGCTATCAGATCTATCAGAGGTTTACTACAGGCACATTACCGCGATCAAAGATGTAACATGCCAATTCTTTCAAAGAGTAATGGAATGTTCAATTTAAATTCCACAGACGAATGCAATTATTCTGTCGATCGTATTTATCGTGGGTAGTATTAATTTCACGCGTAAGTGAAAACCTGGCATGACGCCTAAGTGAATATATTTTTGGTAAGTTTGTTATGGTTTTGCAAGCACAATGTTTAACAAATGCAACTGACAGTAATATTACATCACTGGCAGTAGGTATAGAACCTTTGCTTGCGACAGTAAATCAGTAGCATTATTGTGCTATTGTATTACATATGTAAGCGACGCAACGCCGATTTTTGTTATCAGCAATGATAAGAATGGGAATAGTCAATGCTGGTTGGGTCATACGTCCTGATTCATTCCGAGGTCCATCATAGCCTACTAATGGCTTCTATAAATGCCTAGGCATAATTGCAATGGCTTTTGCTAATCTTTGTTTATCCAACGGTCGATGCTGGTGTGGGTGAAATATATTTCACAGATGTCTTGCAAAGATGGCGGAAGCAGACACTCTTAATGACATAGACTTGCTGTTTGCTCAGTTCGTTTTATCGAAAGATAGAATTAAATATATAAATGCAATGACATGGACGCATTACATTACACGGACTGCTGCATCCTCCATTCGAGCAATGAGCCGTTCATAGCATGACGTCGCTACCTTGGCATCGTGTGGTGTTGCTCCGTCATGCAGTGACTACTTACTACACAGTTGGTTAACAGGACCATTAATGATTACTAGAGTAATGAGCCAATCAACGTATCTTATGCTTTGCTTAAGGAAGTTAAGCCAGCATTACTAAGTTGTCAGTATCGCGTACACATGTATGTATGCATATTAACGAAGGGTGGACGCATTTCGTGGCGAATATACAGCCTCGCGCGTAGTTAAGCTTATTGGAGTAACTTCCCGTGTACGTTGCATAGAATGTAACCATATATTGTGTTGCAGGTAACTTGAAAATGACCAGTTATTTCATCCAAGCACTTTTGGCACGTGAATCAGCTAGATAGCAGCATTAATTAGGTTTTAAATGTGCGTTAAAATATATCTATTGGCGGAGGCAACAAATTTATTTGGAATATTGCTTGACATTATATTGATATAATAACTGAAGATGTATTAAACGATATTAAGTGTGCGACAGAGTACTACACGGCCCTTAAGTAGACGAAGCTACTAGTTTGGTCGCTGAAACAACAATCTCTCCGTTATAAACATATAACTTGAAAATGACCAGTTATTTCATCCAAGCACTTTTGGCATGTGAATCAGCTAGATAGCAGCATTAATTAGGTTTTAAATGTGCGTTAAAATATATCTATTGGCGGAGGCAACAAATTTATTTGGAATATTGCTTGACATTATATTGATATAATAACTGAAGATGTATTAAACGATATTAAGTGTGCGACAGAGTACTACACGGCCCTTAAGTAGACGAAGCTACTAGTGTGGTCGCTGAAACAACAATCTCTCCGTTATAAACATTTATGGATTCTCAACGAAATATGTTGAGGAATTGTAATCAATGTTGATAAATTGCGGGAATGGAGTTCCTTATGAATAACGATTCCAACAGTGGCGCTACTCATCGGCCGTCAACATAACATCTACCAACACGAGAAGGCATGGCAACATTAATAAACCTATATAATTGGGTTATCTAATTAAAAACCATTAATACTTTTAAACGTATCCACCGGGTCCGTGTCTCCATCGGAATGGTGTGAGTCGACCCACATGAACTTTGCATTAGGAAAAACATAAACCGCTCGTGACGTACGATGGAACGGCTGGGTTCGGATTTTGCAAATCGAGCCAGATATTTATCTTATTGCATGATTTGTATGGCTTTCTTGACTAAATGACCGACTTGAATTTTGTATCGCTGTATTCATAATGCGAAATAGGTTAAGTGCGATATATGTATCAAGATTTGTCCCACTCGTTATTGAGCACATCGATCAGGGAGCCAATTATGCTTAGGTTAAGGCGTTAATTCCTCAAACCTTAGTGTATTTCTTGTAGAATACAGTGTCATATCGCGCCACACCTCGGTTAGTCACTGGATAACATTTTGGTATAAACTCTTGTAGACAAAACCGCTCGGGGTCAGTTCACCAACAACCCAACGAGCCTCATCGTTTATATGTGACCTTTGGGTAAAGTTAAGGGTGTTGCTTTATATGGATATCTGATATCATTTAGCCGGGGCTGAATGAAATATGTAACAGTTAATGTGTGGAAAGACGACGGTGTCCATATTTATGTTTTGTCTGTACCAGACATGCGCCCAAACAAAGAACACGGAGCAACTTGCTGTCGAATAAACCGCAGGATATATATGGTAGGGACATAAGTTAACGATTCGTCTTAAATTGCACAATCAAATAATGAGCGGTATCACCTTTTAGGTATTGAATGATCCAGCATGTGAAACTTACAGAGACAACAACAAGTATGCACAATAATAGATACCAATTTATGATGATACTCTGTATCTAACATTAATAATCTGATTCAAGATAAACAAACTGGTAATTTTGCACATATAATGGTAATGAGTTTCTTGGTAAATAGATATTGTTTATTTGCAGAATATCTTAAATTAAACAAACATTGGGTTTAGTTAGCTGAATTACATTTATTCAGCCAAAAATGATATCTTGGCCGTTGACATAAATTTCAATACGCAACCCGTTTACAAAACTCCTATTCGGGCCAGTAGCATAACCGCACCGCAAGTGATCATCGGATCGAATTTACTCAAACAGTAAACTTTTAATATTTTCACAAATATCTTTCATAATGTCTTGTTATCGTATAGCGTCATAAGGCAGAGAAATATAGATAATTTGATCACGTTTCATAATTTCTCATATATGCCAATACTTTGGGGTATAATAAATGAAGCCTAAATACAATATGTAACTCAATAATAAGGACCTTCGTACCTGGCGTGTACATTACACGTCCTCTCCCATTGACTCACAGAAATATCACTGACGTAAACCCCAAGAATCCGATGTGACATCAGCTGAATCATTTTGCGAACTGACTGTTTTTTATCAAACTGCGCAGAATGATTTGTTTATACAGCTTGATCAATATATTTGATCGGGATATAAAATGCTGTTGCAGTTAGACAATGGTGCACAGAACAGCTGATTATATGACAACACACAACAAGACTGACAAGGGAATGAAGTTGTCAAAAACGTAAAAAGTATAACCAAAAAGCTTCTGATGAAAAGCAGGACGCGTTCTATGACGCGTGATTATACGATTATCCGGATTGCTATCCTACCTTCGACTATACGACATTGTAACCATTTTGAGGTACATTTTGGCTTATTTCGATTAAGATTCCGAAGATTGTATTGTCTAAACTAATAGCATACACAGAACTTTATCCATGGATTGTTTCCATTACTTGTCAAGAACAATATACATCCGATAACGGTGTACAGACCCGAACCTGACGAAACCATCCGTAACTCAAAACATGATTAAACAAGACCGTACGCATCACAGGAAATATATCAAGCTACCTTATTTTCACAACTGGGTATTTATTGAAGTTGCAGTGGTGACGTTTTTGACCTAATTTTTACTTTCCGGCAACCTCTTTTGAGCAGGAAGCTAACCGGAAACGTCGAGATAAACATCATGGCCTGGAAAAAGTAATTGCGTGTTTGGCATGCAGAAACCCAATTTATGAAAGTGCGTGCTACGCAGTTATATTTTTGTCTTGCCGTTCCAATCTTTTCTATTAGTTAGATCATTTGCGCTAAAAGATTCGATGAAAAATATTGCGATTTCCCCCAAAGCTTTCCTACAAATAGCTACCATATACATTTTTGTTAACCACCCGCATTAGCAAGTCATATTTTTACAACGGAAAGCGAAGCTAACACTATTTGGGTGAATTGCTTGGTCTGCAGATGTAGAATTGGATTGGACACAGCTGTAACGCAATGTATGGCAGACTTAGCATTTTCCACATAATTAATTAAATACACAGCACCTTCAAAATCCCTATAAACTGTATTTCACGCACAGTTGCACACATATTTCAGTGCCATAGATCAAAGAGCTTAGTAATTGGATATACTTTTTATTATTAGCAATATTACATTGTTGTACCTCTCCGAAATATTGACGTGATAACTTCCATCTGTTACGCACCTCTACTACCGTTTTACTAAATGCAGTACCCTTACGGCTTAGGTGCGGCGCATTGCTGCCAATAAGTACGATGAGCAAACACTTCAGGGCGTAACGTCTAGATTAGAATAGATTTTTACGATCGACTATTGGCCACACTATTCGTGCTATTTAGTATTTGTATCATGTGAATTCAATGGGCCAGAGAGCAGCAGCCAATCATAGGCCTTACGTTAGTTGTGGGGAATGCAGGTAATCTGTTTGATTCAATGTGTTTGGGTAAGATTTAGCATAGGTCTCATCAGTTTGTTGTACACAAATCTTTTTCGGTTTTCATAGAGTTGTTCTCGAATTGCACCAGTTTCCTTACATTGGCATTGTAACAGTTATAATTACGATATATTTTTACAATCACGTGGTGAGATGTAACGGCAATGATATGTGCACTGTGCAACATTTGAATGAATATCTTGTCGTCATTTATACTTATCGCATGGCACCCTACTCTCAGCCAATCAGACATCGAGAAAAAGCTCGGTCTTTTTCCCATATCGCCTCAAACGCACAGTTTGCCATGCGATAACTGCAACCGTGTCGATATATCACCGAGAAACAACTTCACTTGAGATGGTCCCTCACAGAGCACCGCTGTTCTAGCATGGCAACACTACAGAGGTTCTTAATATCACGCACACTTTACAAGTCTTAAAACGAAGGTGTTCTCAAGAGTCATTTGCTTGCCAGCCGCTAATCTGGTTGCGTAGCGCTCATCGGGAAGTCACGGTATTATCCCATCTCCCCGGAATCATGCTGATGCGCGAAATTGTAACACCTGCCGAGCCGTTTTTACTGCGCTACAGTGTTGCTAACATCAAACAACGGCGAAGTCGGCGGAGCTCTGATTACCGGAGTTTGGAAAAGTCTCACACAACAAATTATCGAAGCATTGAGTCGAAAAAAAAAAGATAAATCTCCGAGATCTCTATAGTTGAAGCCATCATGACAGGCAGCTGAGGCCGAATGGGTGATTAAGGAACTACCTCTCATATTTGCAGGTCCCAGGCAGATACCTTACATAGCATAAGTTCACGCTAATTATCATTATTAGGAGACAGCGTCGTGCTTGATTATCGCGTGTAGGTGCCATTGCGATAAGTATGTTATCGCATGGTCACGCAAATGATATGGGAAAAGACACTCGGACGCTCCGCGTCCTCGTGTTCTTTCCCCATATCACCCACGTGACCATGCGATAACTAACACATAACCATCAGGTGTTGTTATTACACCCACATGAGCTACTTGACATTCAAATAGAGTACGTAGATCTGTCTTATAAGCCATTAGAAGGCACGGCATACACGCCCATTCAGTTGCCCCATTCTTGCCGGACCAATTACAGCTCATTGCTATCAATTTAACATATTTAAAACCAATGCGCTATAAGCATTTGATGGATTTGGTTAGATGTTTTAGGATAAATGCGAGATCTGATCATTTTTGGGGAATGATTGTCCACAGTATCTGCTAGTCGTGTATGATATTCTCATAAGAACCGAATCATTGCTCGGTAGTATCTTTATGACAAAGCTCGCGACCTTTCTCCACATTTAAGTAGCTTATATAGATACTAAACAAAAATTATCACCAAAGGAGCTGACCCATAGGTTATAACAGAAAGTTCAATGCATTGATATATGATCAGGCTAATGCTAAGAACCCGTCAATGCTGTGAATATGATGTACTTCCTATATCCTTTGTTCGAACGTCTCCTGTTACAACAGTTGGAACCGAAAGCATCATTTGTCTTACAGTGCCACTTTAGGTGGTAAGAGGGCAAAGATGACGGGATCTAACCCTTTTCGATTGATTTAAGTCTCAAGGCAGTGATTGTCTAAAGACCTCATAATCAACGTCATTGATATTTGTTTTAAGTTAACACTTGCCGGCCAATAGGATATACCTTGACATCTATCTTGGAAAAGTTGGAAACTGTTGCTGTGTATTTACCTAGTTTTTTTTATTAAACAAAAAATATATCATGCCGGTGCGAGCCGATTTGTTTTAAAAGAAACTAGCTTATCGAGTGAGTGTTTTCGGCTTAAGATATCCCACTCGTTTCTGTCAATAAATTCACAAATAAAGTGAAATGTTTGTATCGATACAACCAGGCAATATTAATAGTTGTTTTAATACCTAGATTGCTTGTCTGTAGGTACCCTATACTGCCTTCCTATCGCAAGATCTTCTTAAAGAAATATTTGATTTTAATAACTTCAATTACTGCAGTGTGTATACTCATAGCGAATAATTATTTCAATACCGCGACAAACCGTCCGTATACCAGAATTATTGCTATCCTATCCATGACAGAAAGGCGATTTTTCATAACAGCAAAATGTAGATCTACAAAAGTTAACACGTTATCAAATGATAATGAGAGCTGCTTCTCTTTAAGTTAATTCTTAAATAAAACCCATAATATTAGTATTGTGTCACGTGGTCAAGCTATCTGTTGCACTTGATTGCCATTTAAAATTGATAATTCTATGATAAGAAAAAGCACGTGGTTTATGATGAATCATGTGTGATTAACTTGTCATCACCAGCATGTTTTGAATTCAATTTACACAAGCAATACATGCAAGCCAAGGGCTTGCAATCGTCGGTAGCTGCATTGACAAAACCATTTAAAAGCAGATATATTAAACGCAGAGGCATTAACCCATTACATATATTATGGAGTTAAATCGAGAATTCATAAGCCCAATACGATAGCGTGGTAAATGTCAGTCTGTCAGAGTTTGTACCTAGTCTTGCCTAAACAAAATAAGATACTGACAGAAGTCAATGTTGGTTGGTATAACTGCTCAATTTTAATCTAAAATTTGAACGGGAATATTAACCATTTTTCATATTCCGAATCATAACCGTGTTCTTTCGTTTATTGTCTTGTTTGATGATTACATTAATACCAAGGTACACGATACAGAGCCTCAAGTTCCTGAGAACCTTACTGATAGCAAATTGTGCCAAATCTTACCAAATACTACAAATCATCTACTAAAGCATCATGGGCAGCAATACAAAAGTACCTTCAGCAAAGGTTATTATATATCACATAAACATGTGATATGTAGTTATTGAACATTACCTATGCCTATTACCTATGGAATCGGTTAACAGGAAACAGTTTATAAGCGAATTTTGCTACAATGAAAACAAGAGTCAGGGAGATGGTTTTTGCTTAACACTTCATTATCTGGTCTGCAAAATCTGGCGAAACAGCACGATCTGCTAACAGCTAACGATGTTCCATTACACTACAAAATGCACCCATCGTGGAGTATCTTATTCGTGTAAACACTGAGTTCCATATCATCAGACCGCACTTGATCATATGCTCTACAGCCGATTAAAACACCTATCAATCCGGACCTTTCATCCGTTCATAAACGACATCCGCGACCATGTATGTTCATGGCTTGACAGAATCCATAATTGTGTTTAAACATTTACAAGGATTAAGGCGGGGCTTGTTTACTAAGATCCCAACTTCTGTATTGATTCATCCTCTTGTTTACTGTAAATTTCTTGAGAGACAAACTTACATTTGCCAAAGCAAAGCATGATGAGCATCTGGTATGGGTCTAACAAAAACAAGAATAGGACAATATAAGTGGATTAATGTGTATTCTTGGAGACAGCATTATGGTCCACAGCAGTGATAATCTAATGGTCAACTGCTTTTGTTGGTTTCTGGTCACGAGCAAGCATTTTGCGTTGATGCTATTGATATTTATGCTCCACGACTAAATGAATATAATGAAAGCTTTCACAGCTTCAAATATATTATCTTCTTGCAGATTTAAAAATTTCAGAGGCCGACGAAGTCCCTTATGGTACCTGCTATCTATGTTTTAAGCGTGCGGTGATCCCTGGGTATATCCCCACGTTATAGCAGTACAGGATTAGATATGCAGACGTGATTTTCAGATTCCGTAGTAAAAATAAGAAACAAAATGCGCGTGCCTGGGCCGGAAAACTATGATTCAAGTTCCTGGCATTAACTAATGGTGTTTGGTAGTCGTTGGCATTAAAATTCGGGATTTTCTTAAATTCCACGGTAACTACTGCCGTGTGATAACATATACGTTGCTTTGATGCGTATTTAATGTGCGAAACACCAAATGACTTTAAGCATAACTTTTATGCTTCACTCGCCCACACGTAAAGTCGTGAACATAAAAACCACCCCATATTCCTATTACCAGCGAATGAGGTTGACTTAAATGACATAAATCACGAAGTGTCGCTACCCAAAAAGACAGCCTGAATCTAATCGGAATCACGTGAAGAGTCTGAAGAACATCTAGGTCACATGAATTACTTATACAATGAAGGTAACCCGTATCATGTGATTATGGTTTCACTGATGCAGATTAAAAGGTTTCCTAAAACAATCAACCAATTAGATTCAATGAGATTATTATCACTTAATAGATTAAGCAATATCGCTTTCTGTGTAGCGGATTACAACTTCACACAAACATCGATGTTTCCACCTCTCTTCTACAAGAAAGCATGACCTCGCGAGAGCCATATTTTTCCTACCTGTCCTGGCCCTGTAACGGCCAATAGTAATGCGATTGGTAGCACCAATATCCCTCGCATAGACTGAAACAATTATGTAGGGTTAGCGGCGTTATATACTATTGTATTTCGGCAATCCCTATAACCGTTGCAATATGAATTCCTATATTGTCCCTGCTAACCTTATTTGATGAATAATGGGATCGTAAAGAAATGAAATCGCATTGCTTTGTGTCGCAAAGATAGGAAACGAATTCTAAATGCTGACAGCAGAATTGCTCGAATTGGCAAATAAATGCGATCTGGCGCATACAATATAAAACTCCCTTAACACGATTACACCAGTGGCTCTCTAATCAGCCACTGTCTTTTGACCATTACTTGTGCACCAATGCTGTCGAACAAAGACACATATATTGCCAATACATCGTATATCCCTATTCTCAGATAATCACGTGTAGCTCATACAACACAAGTTACTCATAATTTGCATATTTTATTCATGATACCCTAACCCCTTCAGGTTTTGCATATGACATCCCCAGTCGCCGGTGCCGCACACATTAATTAGAAATGTTGCAAAGCGTTTGTAAAGCAGCATCTGCTTGGTAGCAGAATTCCGAATACATAATAAATATTTCCTTGAATACAGTGAACCATTGTTCAGACTGAACAAATAGTAGAATTCCACGCTGTCACTTGATATCATTTCGCACAGCAACGCTGACATTTAGCCACATTTCACCTCACAGCACATGGTCTGATTGGTCCAAGCTCAGCATCTCGATGTTGCTGCCGATATGATCACGTGTTTCTAATGACATAGCATTTTCCGTTGAGTCAACTGATTAGGTTTGATGTACCCAACATTGATTACAAGGCGTAGTGTTGATAAAGGCATCTATCTAATCTAGGACGCTACACGCGAAACCCAATGGTAAATGCCAGTTTTCTATGGTGCGCCAGAAAAATTTGTATATAAGAAGCATAATATTGTCTCAGCAATCTTTCATTGCCCGCTATATAAGTTAGATGGTGTTACGAAGCAATCTAAAATGAGGCCTGACAATCGTTTTGTGACGAGAAATATTTCTGTAAATAAGAAAATATAGCAGGATGCTTGAGAGAACGATTGGCCCTCTTCTAAATGCTGTTAGGTTTGTATGCTTTTTAACGAACATGCGAGCATCCGTTTTAGTCATTGTCTTGTCGTAGACTCTGCGGCGAGTAGCGTAGCGGAACCCCTGGAGTCTGGGACGCAGACTAGTTAACATTCGTAAGGAAGGCGAATATCCAACTTCATTGCTATGTATACTCAATGGCCGCTATATAAGTTAGATGGTGTTACAAAGCAATCTTAAATGAGGCTTGACAATCGTTTTGTGATGAGAAATATTTCTGTAAATAAGAAAATATAGCAGGACGCTTGAGAGTGGCAAATGGCGATATCACAATATTACTGCCGATATGATCTTCCCCACGTCACACCCAGGACATAAGAGCATCCATATATTGTTATTACGGGCTTATTAGATGCACACAGAGACCATTGGTTATGAGATATCGGGTTCATAAAGGCAAACATGTGTTCTAACAGTACTCAGTAAAAGCTCGTAATAAGGTTGTTCTCCCCTTAACAGCAAATAATTATTTGAGCATACGCTAGTTGAGATTTATAAAGTAACACAATTTTTCTTATAATAGTCATTCATTATTACTTTTTGGCTGACGCAAACCCAACGAATTAACCTCATTAACGTCATGCATAATTAAATTCATATATATATATATAGATAGATATATATATATATATATATATAGAGATAGATATATATATATAGATATATATAGATATAGACAGATATATATTATATAAAATATCCATATATATAAATATAGATAGAGATACATTTATATAGATAGAAAGGTATAGATATATGTATAGAAAGAGATAGAAATATATATAATATGTCTAGATCTCTCTGTCTCTCCCTCTCTCTCTCCCTCCCTATATGTCTCTCTCTAGAGAGAGAGGAGATATATCTATCTCTTTCTCCCTATCTCTCTATCTCTTCATGTGTATCCTTTCTCGATCTCTCTCTAGATCTCTCTCTATATAGAGATATATAGATATCTCTCTCTCTCTCTCTAGAGAGAGAGATATATCTATATAGATCTCATCTATATATATATATTGATATCCCTACCCTGCCTCTATATATATATATTTAGAAATCTCTATCTATATCTTTCTCCCTATCTCTATCTATATCTATATATATCTCTATATATATATATATATATATATATATATATATATATATATATGTATATAGATATACATATATAATTATATACATGTAAGGCCTGCTTGGGTCAAACCTTGGATGTCGACAAGACCACAGTATGGGTGCTTTTATACTCCCAGAATAGTGGCGTAACCATTTTAATCTGTACTAACTCCGGCATCTCAGTGTTGGCTCCATGTTGCCTCGCTGTCACCTCCGTGCATCTTCCGGCATCCTCCGTGTAGCTACCAATTATGTCCGGAGGCCCCCTGAGGCGAAACGGATCCACCTTAAGCATCTCGGCGGCTACAGCGAGATGCCTGAGGTTTCACGGATAATCCAGGTCTTAACACGGAAGCAACACGAAGGCGCTCATCCATGCTGCTGCCGGGACAAATTTCCCAAAAGTTATGCAGGTTTAATATATCTTTATAAAAGCCATCCATACGCGATACTCACATTTAGCTTTGCGGCGTTAAACCCAGGAATATATTTGCGACCCCCAGTGGGTTCGGGGGTAGTTTAGGCCCACTGTATCGTCCTGCATGTCGTAAGGGGCGACTGATATGGGGCAGCCTGTTGGCCGTGGGTTAATACTCGTGACGGTTGACAATGGGATCCTGGTGGTTGAGTGGAGAAGCGAGGACAATAGCTGCAAAACACCACTATGGCCCGGATTTCACCACGACGGCTGGTGGCGACTTGCCCTAGTGTAATATTTGCTCTTTTATCTTTGTAGGCACCATATAACTAAGTGTTGGTGTTCCGTTAAACCCTATACTTACCTTACCCAGATATATTTGCAGAGATGCTCTAATAGGTGTTATCAAAATGCCCCTTATTACTGATCATGAAAATCGGCAAAACATTGATAACAATTTGCCATACTAAGATTTCGATACAAGGAAATCCCCTTGGGCCAATCATGATTTGGAGTTATTCAACACTCCACCTGTGACAGGTAGCACAGCTATTGCAATTATGGTGTAAGCCACTTTGTAAACTGCCCACGTGGACATTAAGAGTACATTTGTGTGTAATTGTCACGATGCATCTGCTGATGGCTATCTATATTCTAAGTGTACATATCGCAACATTATGGTAGATGCACAAACAACGCATAATGAGTTATTTTAGGCAGCCTAATGGAATGTCACTATGGCGGCCGTGTAAAGTACGGAGCTACTTGACCCGTACTTTCGACACCATTATGCACGTTAATTGAGGTATCAATTGAAGCGAGAGCAGATTTCCGTTATAATCTGTGCTATCATCAAAAATAAACAAGCACTTTTGTACTTCTGTACATACAATGAATAGAATTGTTGAACTAATCTCTCATTATATTGTCAAATACAAACAGTACAAAAATATTATCGGTAGCAGCAGACCATTTGAAATACGGGATGAATCGAGTTGTGTAAACAAGGGTTTCTCTTACAAGGTGTCAAGAGTGCGGTTATGATTTACTGCTGGTACTCAACTAACGACACGAAGGTGTATATCTTGGAATAATACCGCGTCAAAACTGCGTTCAATTCATATAACATTTTCAAACCGATCGGTGAGTAATAGGCCAATCGGCGCTCCGCTCCGAATTGCAATTGACGCAGCTTTTCACAATCGTAGACATCAGCGTATTATATCATATTTTAATCATACGCGCCTGTGTGCCGTCCGAATTACGCAGCTAGTTTTTGGAACACCGAGTCTAACTCGGATAATACTATCTAAGCCAGAAACTTGCCGCATGCTTCACGTTGTATTCATAGCGAAGACACCGCTTTCTACATAACTCTAAATGTACCCGCCAACGGAATCGAGAAATAAGTTCATTACACGGAAACTGCATGTGTGTATGCTCGATAACTCGCTTGCACCATGCTTATCGAAAGACCCGTCACGTTGCCATGCTTTTACGATAGGCTGTACACTATGAGTACTAAGGATAAGCGGGGAATACACAAAGGCGAAGTTGTGCTAGAGACCGTCTGAGACCAATACATGCACATAATTAGCCTGAATTGAGTTCATTGGAATGCTAATCACCTGTCAGCGTCATTGTGTCAGATTCGGCGTAAAACACTGCAGGTGTTTGTTCACGAAATCTTACTGTAGTGGAACTGTGATATGTAAATTGACTGCATTCAACCACTTTGTTTGGCGATGATTCAATAGCAATATTAAAACAAAACAACTAGATATATGTTTGAATCCAATAACGTTACAAAGTTTGCATGCGATACATAGTGAGGATAGAAAAATTTTAAGGGCATGTATTTCATGTCACAGGATAGGTGAGGCGATTGTGGTTTGTAAGTGAGAGAAAGAATAATCATCATTGAATCACCCTCTCAAACCTCATATCTCAAGCCCATACTGTAGCAATGCACCACCAAAAGGCATCATATATATATATATATATATATATATATATAGAGATATATATATATATAGATATATATAGATAGATATATAGAGATATATATATAGATATATATATAGGGATATTTTATAGATATATATATATATATATGTCTAGAACAATACAAATTAATACACACACATATATATATTATATATATAGATATTATATACATAGGAGATATATATTACATATATAGATAGCGATAGATATATAGATATACACATATAATATATATATATAGAACTATATAGATAGATATAGATATATATATATATATATATATATATATATATATATATATATATATATATATATATATATATATATATATATATATATATATCTATATATATATATATATATATATATATATATATATATATATATATATATATATATATATATATATATATATATATATGGGAACCCCAATCCCCGCGTCTCGCTTATGCTTGGGTGTTGTATACTCTCTTTCCAAATTTATCACCACATAAACCATTCGTACTTCCTCGTATATCATTATGTTTATATATAAATGTACATATATTATTATATGTGGTTTTTGGCTTTGTCTTGCGTTGCAAGCGCCTGGGGATGTGCAGTTTTTCAGAGTGACCTATTCTTTTTACCGCAGCCTATTCTTTGTTCCCCGAGATGTATTATGCCCTGTATATCGACCAATAAGATTGTATTCAGCACATGAAGAGCCATTTTATCCCTTTGATAGCTAAATTTTTAAGTTTATTGTCTGCTGGGTAAAGCATAAGGTATACATTACTCCGCCTATTTCGTTGCCGTTGTATATCAACGGCAAGCCGTGGGGTCCGCTGTCACCCTACCTTAGGGCAAGAGCTGCGTTGCTATGTTGTCTGTTTAAATGATAGGTTTTTTCCCCCAAACAATATCCTCGAGTACAAGTTTCATAATAAATTTCGCAAATCATTACATCATTGTCAATCTATATATTTTGTTTAGGAAGCTATAGCCCCTCGTGTAGCATCGTGGCTGGTATCATGTGAACTTTATTATTTACAATGCACTGTTAATCCACCGATATGCGCAGAAAATAATATTTATAAATATACATATATATGTATGAATATATTATATATATATATATATATATATATATATATATATATATATATATATATATATATATATATATATAATATATATATATATATATATATATATATATATATATATATATATATATATATATATATATATATATATATATATATATATATATATTCTTACTACCTATCATATAAATTCTGATTTTTACTGCTATTGGAATTAACATATTATGGTTATTTAAGTCGAAAAAACTTTTCGAATAGTGCTTTCATAAATGCTATTGTTATCATGGTATTCGGTTTTGTGAAAGTAGTAAAAAACAGAACAATAATCAATATCTATGTAATATTAACTTACCAGCGTCAGCTTCTCGCGAGTTTGCAACGTATAATAACTATATTCGTAATTACAGGTACGATATATTTGATGCTGAACAACCATCATTCATTTGCCATGGCGCTTATTACATTATTGGTAAGCACATAACTCTTTTATTGATTTACGATTACTCGAAATCCACAACCATTCCATGTCATGTTCTGATAACAGTATATTCTGCTAGGATCGGTTGAAAATTGACAAATTTGCGGTTATATTTTAGTCTTCAGAGCTTCGACTCATGCATCTTTGGATTTACTTAAATATATGATATGAAAATCTGCTATTTTCATGCAGTACAATAGCTGTGATTGGTTGAATTCCTGTTCAAGATGATCTAGATCAAATAGATTCAAATCCTAGTATTTGAAATTTTGGTACTGAGAAATCATGCTTTTTTATTATGTTGCTTACTTTGTTACATCAATTGTTTTAGCTCTTTACATTCCAACGATGTGTCATATATAAGCTTTCTAATAAAAAAGACAACCCTTAAGGTTGGTAGCCCACTGATACCGCGTACGGGTAGAGCACTTCTGACAAAAGGAAATGGAATTGGTCTGGGCAACAAATAACACACATGTTTTGGACCATGGGTGCCAGTGTCTCATTGAGCTGAAATGTATGCAGGAAGGCTGCAAGCCATCATATAGCAGAACATGACAACAAGCATATTCTTCGATTCGTCAGACATATGAACTTGTGGCGTTTGTCCAGAAGCAGTGAAATGACTTGCTGAGACCACACAATAATCACCAGCAAAGGTATGATGTTTTTATTTCACACAGGAGACGCCGTTTGCCGCTTCACATTCGCCACTAGTGATCATCTTCATTGTTTCTTACTTTATATATATATATATATATATATATATATATATATATATATAGATAGAGAGATATATATATAGATATATATATATATATATATATATATATAAATATTATATATATATATATATAAACATATATGCATAAATATAAACATATATATATAGATGTATATATTTATACATGTAGGAAATAGATACATACATATATATATATAGATACATAGATAATATATATATCAATATATATATAGCAATATATAGATATATATTAAGGCAGATAGATACATATATATATACAAGTATATATATAGAGAGATAGACATAGAAAAATATATATATATACATATATATATACACACATATAAATAGATACATATATTTATGTACATATAGATATATATACCTATACAAATACATAGATATATATATATATTTATATATATATAAATATATATATATATATGTATATATATAGGGTCTAAATATATATAAATATATACATAAATATATATATGTAAAATATATATGTATATGTATATATATATATATATATATATATATATATATATATATATATATATATATATATATATATATATATATATATATATATATATATATATATATATATATATATATATATATATATATATATATATATATATATATATATATATATATATATATATATACTGTATATATATGTCTATTGCATTGTCAATCAATTCCAGCATAAGCAACGGATCAGACATATGAATAACATATATGAAATCTAATTGAGTTTTAGTTCTCCTAATGTGTATAAAAGCTTATTACCAGGTCCGTGAGATTATCGGTATTGCGAAGCCGGGTTTCCGAGTGCTCTGATTGAGTATAGTAGTTATTGGCAAGCAATTGAGTGGTTGGTCTCTTTGGCCTCTGGCTCTCATTAATAGCATTATTGTTCCACACACACTGCAATTTATGTGAAAGTAAACCCGTAATTAATATATGTCACCATAATGTTGCATCGAATCTTTGTAATCTCCATCATATAGATTAATTGTTCGTAGAACAGTTTCAATGGACTGTTTCAATCATAACTGACCACAGTTATTTCCTCCAACAGCATACAAGCTACAAGCACGATGTGTGCCACCGCAGAAGCATGTGTAGAAGATGCCGGCTGCCCACTACTTGCACAACTGAGACACGGTTTGATGCCATAGCTGACCATGCAGTCCACACAGTCAGCAAGATCACCTGTTGCTCAACAAGACGTTAATATGGAGCCTTTTGCACCCACAGTGTAAAACATTATATTGCCACTATTATATGAAATAGGTTTTGGGATCAATCATTTGTACGTGTGCCTGCATTGTTGGATAGACTATCATACTATTATTGCTGTACATATATTCAATGGAATGGCCTAAATAAATTTGATTTACTTCAAATTGTTTAACGTTTGATTCATCTCATTACAAGCAAGTTTTAGTACGTTAAATCAAACAAAGGTGCAGTGAAGACATCTATCATTATAATAATTTGATATTAGATTGGCCTAGACATATCACCTGTTTAGGGTGGGGTCACCGAGTGGTCTGTTGTGCAATGCGCTGCGAATAAAAAGAAAGCTTATAGTTAGTACTTCTTGATTCAATGATACTGTGTCGTAAACATCGTAATACAAGTATTCCCTGAGCCTAACTAAACCTTCTTTTCAACAATTCTCGGACAACGGCAACACTCGACGTTTATCGGATCAACCCGTATTGTCCATACCAACAGCATTGTGTATATTCGAATCTTTTTGAATTTTTTCAGAGTCGCTGCTGTCTGTTTCAGCTGTAGCATCTCTGATAACATTGTCGAGCTCGTTGGGCAGGTATTCAGGCTCTAATATCTGTTTTTAAGACCACATATGTCATGAGTTTATACATACAAGTGACAATGGGCCACACGCAGGCTAATCACATGCTACGTGTAGGCTGTGATTGGTTGAATTCTTGTTCAAGATGATTGCGATAAAATCGATTCAAATCCTAGTATTTGAAATTTTGGTACACAGAAATCATAGTTTTTTTATGATGTTGCTTACTTTGTTTCATCGATTGTTTGACTTGTACCCAAATAATTATGGAACGTTTTAGAATTGAGGGATCAGCCATGACATTACTAAACGACTCATTACCGCATTCCATTTAGTGGCCCCACTACTACAAAAACTTCACTGGACGCAGGTAGCTTTTTCAAACCGGCAAGTAAGTAATAAGCCGAATCAGTGCAAATCAGTGACTCGTGCACTACGGTATTGTTCGTGATTAAACACGTTTTCCAGTTGATCACCGAGGGCGGGATGCTCAATTGTCGACAAGATTATTCTGGGGATATTACTTCTTGCTCATCCATCGACATCGATATGAATCCAAGATTACGCAGAGACGGTACCGATTGAATTTGTGAGCTGTCGATGTTAAGGGTTGGTGATGGTGGTCCCTTCCGGATCACCTTATCGTTGCTCAGCCGCCTATTGTTTCACATGATTCACCGATTTGTGAGTTCTAACGAGTGTTCGATTTCACAACCCTCTGTCCAGTTTGTCGGAAGATGCCATCATTCTGCTGCTTAGGCCGCGTGACGATTGCTTTAACTCTCTTAACAACTGGACACCTTTGGACATGACTGAGAAGGTAAGGTCATCCAACTCTATTATGCACCTTGTTTAGACCGACATTCTATTTATAGCAACGCCAGTGTAACCCTGGTACGGTTCATTTCCTTCGTTACTGATGCTTATTATGTTAGGGACCAGAACGCCATGGTACGTGTCATTATAAAGCAGCTTTTCTGGAGTATTCAGTAAATTGCTCACCCAGATACACGGCTATGCCAATACCACGACGAAACAAACTCATTACCTCATGATTCTATTTGCATGTGCTCTCTCTGCCACAATCTACGGAGCAGTTGTGTTGTAAACTTTCGTCATTCAATTTAATATCGTTTCTAACGTACTATTGTGATTCGGGGGTCATACTATTGTGCTGACTGTAAGGGTCAATGTTGAAGTTCGCTGATGGCAAAAACACTTAATGCTTAACTAAGCTTGGTTATCAATAACTAAAATAATCTAATCTATGGCGTTGGGATGTTTACGAAATCGCAAGTGGGTGCGTTAGGTTACCCGATCTGATATACATACATTTTATTTCTTCATTGATGGATTGTATTACAAGACGTTGAATGAATAAATTATTCTCTCTAACGTCCGATATCCTCGCTGTCAAAAGGCATGTGAGTTATGTGGCGCCATGTTTAAAATGCGTAATGATATTCCCCTTTAACGTTAGAACAAACACGCTCGACCTGATATAAACCCCTCTCTCTCAATAGTTTTGTAACCACTTGGTAAATGAATTATGGAAATTGTGATTCTAAATATCAAGGTACGCGGCATTTGTTCTGGCTCAGACTGCTAGTTTGTGGTAAACATCGAATGGGATGCAGGATATATAACGTTGTAGTCATTTAGATATGATCGCCTAGTCAACCAGAAAATACGCGGTCTAATGCACAACAGTGACTATGCTTCGTAGTGACGTTTTGTTACCCTGGGTAATAACGAAAACGATGTAAATTGGGAACAAAATGTATTAACTCGAAGTATTTGATGGGAGCAGAGCATAACATTTTAGTTTAGGTTTTACCAACTCATTATATAGCCAGGCAGCCACTATAAGCTAACAAACATAAGCCATCTTAGATTTACGCCAGATTTGGTAGATAATATCAAGATGCCTTTGATTGGAAGTAGATGCAAGTTATACATGCAGTAAACAGATTTCATAACCTGTGCAGCATTTCTCTTGACAAAATCAGTGTTTGAAAAACGATCACAACAAAGTAGGATTTCACCAAACAAGAAGCAATAGCGCGAAAAATTATAGATCTATAGATTATAAACACGAGATAATGCGCATATTACCCCCAACAATACCCTTGTAATCTGGCACAAACGCCTTAAATTATTAGCAGCATAGAGGTTTTCTTTTCTTTCCATCAGCATATACCAGGAAGCCGTGTTAGTAAAGCGAAATTACAGCGGGGAATATTGACAATGTCTTTGGGATTAAGTCAAAATCAAGCAAGCAGCGATGGCCGCCTACCATGCACGTGTCTCAACTGCCACACTAGTCTCTCTATAGTCATTGTTAACAAACATGTGATCAGCCAACACTTGTTTCTTCACGGCTGCACGCACGCTGAATGGAATCTTGACAGGTAACGTTCTGCAACGTCAAACAACATTTCACATAGTTCACGAAGGTGAAGATGCAATCCCGCAAGAGACGATAGAAATAAATACGCTGTGGCATATACTTAACAATCAATCAATCATTCACTCACTCACACACTCACTCATCCAGGCACTCGCATAACCAACCACTCATCAATAACCATTCAGTTATTAGCGGAACTGGGGGGCCGGTATTTGTGTGTGTGTGTACTATATATTTCAACATTTGCTCGGTACTAATTACTTGCGAGGCGGAAATATACTAATTAATGAATCTTATAATTCGGAGAGTGATAATTGTCTTATTGAAAGACGGTAACATCCTTTGAGTGGCGTATATTGGTTGCCACCAATTGCTGGGCATATTATGCGCATACGTTGTCGGAGTGCATTGATTTAGTGATATCATCTGGAGTGCTGCTTCTTGTAATAAATTCAATATATAGTTTCGGGGGTAAAGTAAAATTAAATTTGCATACATTGACCTAGTATGATCAAGCACAGCTTTTTCGTTTATGATACTGCCGCATAAGAATGAGAGCATCATTTCTGCCAGTGTTGAGTGGGCCAATAAAGCTTCCAAGGTTCCGTTTGACAAGTTATGTTACGTGGCCGTCATGTAGGAATTTGAATTTCACTTTAACATGGGACATTACGACCATCAGAGCCTATACGATTGTTTTAACATCTGCATTCGTTTAACACTATTTTTGTTGAACATGAACAGCTAGTGCATCATTACAAATTTCTCTATTGGCATTATGGTAACGCGGAAACTGCTCACTATCATTTCATCGGTCGGAAATTGTGCTTTTCGAAAACATGGAGTCCGGTTTTCGGTCGTTAATGACAACATGTCAACGCCTCATTGCCGTGTGTCATTAGTTCTGACATTTTCACAAGAAAGCAGGGGCCAATTGTGATGCAAGGTAGATTTTAAAAATCACATTTGTTTATGGCTTACACAGCGCCAATGTATAGGTGAGAATAACCAAGCAATCAATTGATAGGTCTTCTTATACCTCGTATAAATATACAGCATTGTAGCATTAACGCAACTGGGTTGTACGACAAGGCCTTATTTTTGAACTCCTAACACTGTTAGTGGTGTAGTTCGAAATCATATAAGAACATTAGGCAGCAATATGTTATTCACAGCTGACCAATTTTAAATATTAAAGCAGCAAAAATAGAAAAGCCATTCATTAACGCATACAAAGGTTTGTTACAACTTTTGGGTCCAGCATGTACTTGTTCCATGGATGAATATTTTCAATGATTATTTATACTTGCTGTATGTAAATTATAAATTTATACGGATGTGACTCATCGTGGACTCTTCATCTGTTATACGTGATATGTTTCTGTATGAGTAAATATCACCTTTTGCCAAACAACAATAACGTTGTCTATGTTGGTTTAGTGCATTGAGAAAACGTACTCTCATAAAATACTTATACGCAGCAACGAGTGATTCATATTGCTTATTTGATTGATAAAAACGCTATACTTATTGTACAGTAGTATTTCAGTTGAACGCAACTATGCGCTGTAAAGTGGAAAATGTACTTTAAAGCAACAACAACCTTTAACGAACAAGCTTTTATAGATCTGTGTGCATTTGGTGTCAGTGCTTAATAATGCTGCAGTTTTAGATGAATTAATTATTTATATCATCCCTTTGTGTCTTATTGCTGTAGTAGGAATAATGTGCTGTGTTATTTCATCAGACCATGCCTCAAGCGAAAAACGAACTGGACAAAGCCATGTGCTGACCCAAAACCTCTTTTGTCATCAAGTTTTAGTGTGTTATTGATTAGAAGCGGGAATACAAATAACCCATGGACCTATCATGGCGATCAATAACGTTTCTTAGCCGCTATTGCACCATCATATTAGCAGTTATTGTGATATTCCCCTTGACCCTGCTATCACAACCAAATGTGCAATGGTCTCTTGCTGAGACAAAAAACCCTCAAGCATTAACTTAGCGGTAAATTGGTAATGCTTTGAAATATCCGACTGTCGATAAACATTTGTAATGGTTAATCATTTTCATTCAAGACTTTGTTTGAAATAATAGTTGATAAAATCACCCCTTAAATGTAATTGATTAACCACTTAAGTATTATTGTACATACACGGCCATTTTGTATGTGTACTAGTGAAGTTTTATCGAGAGCATAACATAGAGATAAAACGGCTGGTTGGTTTTGTAAATTGAACCAGAATAGACGGTTATCAGTATGCTTGTGGTACTGGTCGTGATTTAACCTTTGAAAAAAGTTGCAATCTTGTTCATCGTACGAGAAATTCACTTCACCGATAGGTTGACGCTGATAGGGTAATATCGATTTCTAATCAATGGGTTTCATAGGCCTCCCCTTTGAATGTGATGCTTGCACAGAACCCCGCAATTTATTCCTGAAATCAAGAAATCTTATGCTCTTTCACATTTGTTGCAATAATGTTTCGTCAACGGCTAGTGATTGGACGTATTCTAAACCAGTATCCATACTGAGGTGTCCGCAACCTTCCATACCAAACGTTGCAGGCGATCAGCATCAACAGAATGCTCGTGTCTTTCCTAGTTTTATGTCGACGCCAAAAGGTAGAAACATGGACATCTGAACGCGAATGATGCATGACGTCTCCATATGATATTGGATTTCATCTCCACTCAGAAGGTATGGACCTTCCCCACACCCCTACCTTCATTTCGTCTTTGGAACGAGTTATTGTCAGGGACTGACAAGATCAACATGACGCCTGGTAGTTAAAAGTGGTAGGTACTCTCATTATCAATGATGTTAGGTTTAATGCTTGACAATTATAATAGTTATAATTGTATACGGGATGTGCGCCACATTGAGGTATGTGGAATAACAAATGTTATTCAAATCTATGAAATATTACATTTCTTACAAATGTGTTCATGGTTGTTTGGATTTCAATTGATTTAAACCTTAATCCATGTAACATGCTATTTCAGAAGATAACCTGTGGACCGTAAACATCGTCTACATGTTGACAGTAATAACACGGTAAACATCAGCAAACCGTCTATTAAATTCCATCATAGCTCCTGTGATGGTTATTTCTTAATAACGCCATTTTGTGGCTGCAAGCGTTCGAATCACGCACGAAAGCAGATTCTGTGTCGTCATACGCCTCCAGCCGGATTTACCCCACAGTCAATCAAATAAGCTTATTACCTTGTTCTGATTGTCTGAAACGATCGTTTTGTCTCCAATTATATTTCTGTGATGGCATTCGTAAATTGTTCTGTTACTGTGGGCCATGGACAACAAACCGCGTTACATATATAGAAATTTGCTCATTGGCAGCGTACTTTCATCTACAACTTCTGGCATATTAACCATACTTAGAAATTGAATCTAACAAATCTGGAATGGTCCTAAATAGATATTAAGTTTATGACTTTCTGCTTTCTTGTAAATACTAGTCTTCGTGGTCTATTGTAGTATCCAACACAATGCCCTACAACACGTATGGCCTAATCCTCCATTTGTTCTTAATTGAGTTCCATTTCAGCAGCAATAAGAAGAACATGGTAGAGTTGTACTTTAGCTGGAGACGGAACTATTCTGGATTGATTTACGGATTGCTTTTTCCTGATCCTGTTGGGAGAGGCTGGGATAGGGGTTATGAGAGACCGTAGTCCCATCCTGCTTCAATTCTGCTAAACAAATGATTCGAGAACTGAGTGATACATAAGACTATGTTTCATAGCAGGACAACATAAGACCTAGTAAGTGTATAAGTGATAACACTGTGACGCCTTTTCTCATATGCAGTGTATTGGTATCATGTGGGAAATAACGGCTACACTTCCTACATTAATGACTTATCAATTAAATATCTGTAACAATTGTTGTTGTTCAGTCCAGGTATAGAAATAGTGATTCTCTGCCTAACGTTGAGGTTGTACAATACAGCCTTCAAGGGGAAGATTTGAAAAGTTAATACAGTTCTAACTGGGTTGCATAAGAGACTTGCTACCATATTAACTTTGACATATGTAAATAAAAGTTTATGCCTTGCTCCTTTAATGGTCCAGTGAATACATAATTTATGTTATCAATTATTGAAAATAAGAAAGTAAACCTTCCCATAATAGAAGGTATCGCAAAATTAATGTCAAAGTTTTAATCCGCAACAGTCTCGAAGCCTCGTTGCAATGCATGTGCAAATGTTAGGCATGTGTGTCCAAGGTGTTTCTCGAGTGTTCGATTCTTCTGTGATGCTACCTAGGATACTAATGATGTGTTCTTGTTATATATGCAGGTCATAGTTATCGATTGCGCCTCCAATCGCTAAAAAAAACTTGCGATAATGTAAAGTAACGTCTTTGTATTATCGGCATTAAGGACTGATAGTCGGTGCATGTTATCGATTCTTTGCGTGGACACGTTTTGGTCAGCAAAATCGTCTTAGCTTGTGAATATAAACTTAATGTTCTGCTCTAGCAGGTTTATCATTTACTTGATTTGGCCGACGCTGCATGTAATAAACCCAAGGAGGATCAAATATATATCAAACGGAAGCTTGCGGTCATCGTTGTTGATGCTGTGCACGCATCAATATTATGAAAAATACGGCAATCGTTTCTTTTCAATATACTGGTTGCCAAGTCAGCCCACCGCAGATGTAAAGCAGCAAACAATCTTGTACGCATAGTCATCTGTATTCGACATGTGCGTTATATGTAACGTTTATCACGGATCTAAAACATTTTACTGGGAGGCGTTGTTGCGTGTTAAGCGTTTTCACGTCAGGTTGCGCGAACCTCCACTGCGCCTTCAACATCGAGTGTGATGACACAAAACCCCAAACATTTGGATACAAAAGAAGTAAAATAGCAAACTAGGGCAATACATCTTCATGTGCAGTTATTTGAGAATAATTTGCAATTTCACTGGCGATTGCGGTTTTTATATGAAATCTAATTTGTTGCAATTTTATGCTCCGCAAGACTGTCATTCCCAATTTGTGCGTGGACCAGCTGAACAGAAAGCTAAATGGGTAAAAGCTGTCTGAAAAGTGGAATGTGACAGACTACAACATGCAGAGCTTCGTCGTAATATTGAATTGTGCATTATTCGCCATTTGAATGATCTGAGGAAGTAAAAGTATTTAACAAACATAAATTACCAGGTAAGATCAAGCCATCACTGATTCAAAATTTTAATATTGAATAAGCAAACATACGCGACAACAACAACAAAGTACTAGCACAAGAATAATAGTACATTATGAATAAAGAAATCAAATCAAAGAAATCAGTATTGTTTACTAACGGCTCTCGTCGAGTATCATGAGTATCCTTATCCATTCATATCACAATGTACTTTGAAAGTAATATGCAGTGTGTGTTTACTATTTTCCTCTTCATAGCCACAGTATGTACTGACGTAACCTAATATAACCTTACTATTCTTCCCAGAACAGCATTTTAGAATGAAGTTTAGGTGTCGAATTAATAATTGAAACACACTCTGACTTGTTGTATTGAATAGAGGCGTTTTAAAACTGCATTTACACGACCGATGATGGTTAGATATATCTGTTTGCCTGCTGTCTTGTCAATGTGTTCGTCGATACGCGGCCATAAATTTACCAAACAACGGTGAACATGCTGCTATGACGTCTTTGGTTGATCTGATAAAAAGTATATGACTTGAAACTCTGATCGCTTGCATAAATGTTACTTAGTCTGAACCACCTTAATGGAGTCCTGCGTCGAATGCAGAGTAATATGAAGATTGCCGGTGGCGAGCAATCCTGCTGCAGCACGTAAATAGCACTATTACCTCCTAACACGACCTTTGTGCAATGTTACTCCTGATGATCAAAAAGCACGTATGATCCCTATTATGTCACAAGATTTCTGTAATGGACAACGCATGCACTGAAACAGACAAGTCAGTTTCCCAGGTGAATTTAATTGCCCACATATCGTTCCATATACAGTCGCTCGGTTGCAACCTTGACATTAAGTATCCGCTTTTGTTAATTAAAAACTTACGTAGCAAGAGTAGCAGGTTAATCTGTTCGCTCTACTTGCTAGTCATGTACATTAAACTAATGAGTTCAGGGCATTTTACGCGGAAATACTGTAGCATAGTAAGTTTAAAAGGCTGTTTGAATATTTCTTCCTTGTGCGATACCATCACTGTAGAGTATAAAATGAATCACCCTTATTTCACAGAGTAGCCCACTTCTATCTATCATATTATATACACACTCAAATCAGGCAATGACAAATCACGGTCTGGGCTCCGGCAGTGCAATCAATTAAAAGCTTGCGAGTTAGCAGTGGTAAAGATGTTCAGCCATTCGCTTCCATTAATCTTTGTTTAGTCATGTGGCCAGAGGGTGGACGAAGTCGCTATATTGGGACGTTATAAATGTATCATAACTGAATTCACCGTGCATAACACTCATGTGATTTGCCTGCCATCTGTAGCATAATCCATTATAGCGACATATCGAAAAGGTAATGAGCCCATGGAAAAGATGCGGTTCGCCATTTGTTACAGTACCAATAGAAACCGGTCAGATACTAGCATCATCAGTGCATGTCAACCGTATGACAATGAATGTGTTTACTCATTCCCGTGTATGTCTTGATGTGGTTTTTTTGTTAAATAAGGATGCAAGTGCCCTCTGTATGTCAGATTATATTTTGGCTCCCGTACTACTTCTGTAACGGATCCACTGGCCCTAGCAAACTTGCCGTAGCTCCGTTGGTTGATATGTTTTGCTGTAATTCATCCTGCGCAAGCGTACACTACAAACACGAGGCGGGCTTAATTGAACCATTGTACATGTTTATTAGAAGAATACTTGTTGATAGTAATTTTCCACTAGATGCGGACCACCGATAAATCTTAAAGCATAGAAATTTGCAAATAATAGACCTACTTTCTATTGCTGTCTTGCAATGTTATTTGCTTAATTAAGCAAATGGCTTGATTTTCGTCAAGTCTCGGAACAGGACAGCTAGCATAAAGAGCAGCAGCTGTAGATGCTAACTATTAACTTATGACATATATTTGTAGATAATTTGCTCAATTTCAACTAAAGTCATAAACAACCAAATTGTTAAGCAAATAAAAGTTACCTAGTATGCAGGTGAGATATTACTATTTCACTAGACATAACATCGGAATGAGATACAAAGGATATCGTCTGGGACGATGACACTGCTGAGCCACAACGATCTCGTCATCATTATCACAGCACATACGACCTCGATCAGATTTACTTCATTCAATAATCCCACCCCTTTTATAAATCAGGTTTGGTAGAAACTCCATGAGATTAACTGTAAAATAATGGTTCCGTTTCGATTGCGTCACTCTGTATCATCTTGCCCTGACCAATTTCTTCTACAATAATTACATTATATTATAGTATAAATAATGGGGTACAAGATTAATTATACGGCGCTTTGCATAGGGATTTTGAATGAAAAGCGGTGATCATATTTGCTTGGTGTCCTGATAAGCTTACAGTGATGTGTTAGGTGATGCTTATTTCCCAGTCATTTTGCGGATATGAATAATCAAATTGATATATTCAGATAGTCAGTGTATCCATTGCAATGGGCTCAATTTTGTTAATGAGGGATGGTATAAATCGAATGCAATGGTCCAAAGAGTTTTATTTGAACGTCCGCTCATTTGGCTGCAACTATCATGCAATTGTATTATTGATGGCAATACTGTCGTTCAGCGTCACTTTCAACAACAAGGTGATATCACGACAGTGATGGATGAGGATGATTGGGATGCTTGGACAGTTCCCCTCAGTTATCAGCTCTCACATGGCACAAACCCGTTGCACAGACCGTGAGGCAAAACTGACGCAGCTGGTACATTAATACTGAACTACATGGTGGGACTAATCCCCTTTCGATCACCACTGTACACCTCGGGATCGTACCCACGACCTGTTGGTAGAAAGGCTACGCAGTTATCCAGTACTCCACAGGTACCGTGGATTTTGTTAATGCTTATAAAACTGATGAAACAACTTAATCGGTCGTCTAACCATTTTGATCTCTTCAATAACCATTTGTATAGGCAATCATCGGGGCCCAAAATATTTGTGAAATATCCGCTGGCGACGATAAAAGGCTAAAGTAGCTAGGACAGAAGCTCGCTCAGACGGTCTAAGTGGCAATAATGAATAGGCGTCTGCACAAGTTCAGATGCTTTTATGGTTAAGCTTATTGGCTATTGGATCAATTTGGCAGTCTTTAATCTTTGACCGACTTAGCCAAAGTCATCTCAAAGTGCAGCAATGGATGTCAGGACATATTGTATGGTGTATTTCAGTGTATTACTGACTTACTTACTATGTACATTACCTGTTAAAGAGGTTTTAAACTGAGCACCATATAAGAGATGGTTGTGTCAATCAACACTATAAAGCTCTAGCTTATCGGTGTTCTTGGTACAAGAGTGTTGTAGTTTAAGTATTATTGGTCTTCTCATTTGTGTCTTTGATCCACCGCGTTGCTTGTATATAAACGGAAATATTTCAGCTACCTGAAATGCATAACACAGACGAAGATATTATATTGTTCTGCCGCTTTGTAGGGTCTAAGAATGTCAGCTGGCAGACTTCTACGTTACATACAAAAAAAAGGTGGTATAGATCAGTGCTGTATAATATTCTTATTATGTCACGGGCTTAGTTGTTATCCATGCTCTCTTGTACGCAGAGCTTTTATATATCACTTATGATTTGACCTGTTTTCAAACACAGCAACTCTAGACTTCTATTTTCTATAATTCAATTTAGTCAAATCATAAATTCACAACACTCCCGTTTTTATATATAAGAGATATACTAGGCGTAGCTGGTTGAAATACAAAGAATCTGGAATGCTGTAAAGTTCACATATAAATACTCATTTCATCGCCATTGTGAGAGGTGACTGTTCTGTCACAAACCTGCATTTTATTCGAAAAGCAGCACATTTTACCCTTAGTTGCATGAATATAGTACCACAGGCACATATATTCAGACATGGAACACGTCATTTTACAAGAGAGGCATCTTGTGGGATGTTGTGATAGTGTAGATGCCCAGCATGTCTTGCATGCGGGAACGCAATAGATTTGTGTTGGCAGGAGCTTCCATGCATATTTAGCAGTTATTCTTCTATCTTTTCAATGCAACCACGTGGATCGTTTTTTGGTACATCCACTTTTTTACTCAAGGCAATTAGATTGAACAGTATTTGACACCTCAAATGGTATCATAGACTATTGTACGCAGAGCATCGTATGCAGTTGGAACTTAGAAATTGGAAATTTGGAAAAAAATGAACGCAACATATTCCGGTTCAAAACTAGGTCAGCCTGGAAGGCTCCAGACCAGCCGTTGTTGCTTGTGCTGCTTCAACTCTCGTTTGCCTTTATCGTATTTCTCTGTCGCATTCCATGGCACATGGTTTTGATTCAATGAAATGCAAAAAGGGTTCACTATTGGCTTTAGCGTGTCACATTTCCCGGCATTCTGGTCGGTGAATTTGATTAAACCTTAGGGTTCAGTCAAGATGATAAAAAATTGTCAGCCAGAACCAACGGTTTAGATCGCATTTGATGAGTTCAAAAATACACATATTATTTTTGAAGGTGTTTTCGACGTGGTCATTCCTCTTATTGCTCTCACTTGTATACACAGTAGTTTGATGATGTAATCAACCACCGTATTCAATATATGATCATGAATGTTATAAGCACATCAGAGGCATATGATATACTTCTTTACGTAGTGGAACTAGCTGTGTCAAAGCAATGTGGCGAAGTGAGCTCAAGTAGTGGTTGTTTCCATGCGCGAATTATACCCAAATACTGACAAACAGACTTCGTTAACTACCACTAAACCAACAAAATCAGATCGGGTTAACATCAGACATCTGCAACCTTGTACATACCTTTCATGTATTAACTCATATGTTGGACTGTAACATGTATACAAAATTGTATTGCCGACAAATTAATGCTGAATGTAATGTTAATAGGAATATTTCTGCTTGGTATATTGAGCAACACGTGACTCGCTAGCATTCATATACAAACATACTGCATAATACATTGAATGATTGCCTAAAATTGGCACCATCCATCATCTATAACGAGACGACGAAAAGATGAATTGTCATCTTTAACTACATATCCTGGCCATGAAACGCTGTAATGATAGATATTAGAGATGTTTCATCATCATGAAAACACTATATATATACGTATTGTATCAAATTGTAACAATGCTTCTATGACTGAGTTGATCTTTTCTTAGAAATTATTTGAAACGCCCTTCTACAGGCGTTTGAACAAACTGATATGGCGCTGGTAAGTAGGAAAGGTGTAATTGCTCATTAACAAGTTAAATACAATTGTACCAAAGATCTCACGACTTTCAATATTTAACTTGTGTCGGTATCGTATTTTCATACATAGGTTACGTGCCATTTGACAGATGAACCTTGTTGACGCAGTCTCTGCAAGATGCATGACTGAGGGGTGTTTAGTATTGTTTGGCTGCAACACAGTTCGTCCAACATAATTGTATATATCGAATTACGCATGCTACCTGACAATTTCGGGTTGGTTATACTTCGTTATGCAATTGTTTCCGTTTACAGTTTTCCGTACAAAATCGTTGGTGTATAGAGTGCATTCCGTGACAATTCTTTAGATTCGTCATAGCAATTCAAGAGTATCCGTACCGATAGTGAGTTGAATAGCACATAAGTTTTGCAATGTTATAGATAGTGACGTCATCTGATTATTCAACCAATCAATTACATATATTTGCGTTCAAAACTGGCCTCGCAGGTTCTTATTAGGATTTTTTAAGATCCTTGTGCAGGTCATCGATATACAGTTATTTATCCACAGATAATCGAGTGAATGCATCGTGAGTTTCCATATCAGATCAATAACGGACGCGGTACGTCACATAGTGATTCATACCAGCAACAACTGTCGACAGTGACTTTGTCTGATTATATCTAACGAGAAGTGACCTAATCATAGATTTCGTATCTCATACGAGGAGCCCAATATCGATTCATCAATGTGCATTAGTTTTCCACAGATGTCTATGAAAGGGTATACGTTACAACGATCTGGAAGGTTTTCATTCCAAGAAATAATGTACCGTGCAGTTAATGCTTAACGACAGTATCAATATCCATTAACTGGAATAAATGAACCTTTGACTTCAATGTCCAAACATTTGACTTCATGCACCAAGTAAATGATGCGCTGCAGAAATCAATCAATCAAGTACAAAAATTATGTTCATTTGCATCTGTAAGAACATCTTACTTGCACCAAAGATCTCAGGAAAGGATTATTTTCTTCTATCCGTTATTCTTTCGCACAGTTATGATATTCGACAAGTAGAAGTTGAAAGTAATCCAGTCTCTTATGCAAGTACTTTACCGTTTTTCAGAAATACAATGCATTTGTTTCTAGAAATTTCGCTGGGAAACACATGTGTTTAAAGAACCACATGTGTTTGAAAGAACAGCTAATCATAACCTAAAATTTTGGGATCCAGTTAAATCGAATAATGTTTGAAAAGCTGCTCCTGTCTTGTGTATAATTTATCATCGTTGGCCTAGATTTCGATATATATTCGTCCTGAATATTTCAATACGTTATTTCTGTTCCTCTTTGCTTTAAAGCAGGAAGGACAGGACGGAATCGTCCCCAATTGATACGTTTGGATCGGGTCAAGAAGTCATAAAGTATCAGGAGGAATCTCCGATCAGCCGCTCTATCAATATCAACAGTGATTCGGGTATGCAATAACAAATATTCTGATGCCGCTTACAAACCATGTATCTAATGTGAAAACAATTTTACGCAGTTATAAGTTATTATAATACACCCACATAAGACATAGCCCCTACAAGAAAGTGTTTTGTAACTCATGGATCGCACAACCAAGAAGTGATGAATCCATACACGGAATAGAAAAATACTCAATAGCACAAAAGAAGGCATGGGAGCAAGTGAAGCATGAAACATTGCCGTGTCCAGGGCCACATATGGCTCCAAAACCAGACTAACAAGTATCAATTATGTTTTGATCTATTACACTGGTATCAGATGCACAAACAAGCAAAAGAGAATGAGAACTCACTTTATCTACCCAGGCTAACCATATTTATTTAATGTAAACATACAATCTCATGTTAGTCAATACGGACAATATCACTGCTCCATGGGCCAGTTGGGTGAGACATAAGCCTCATGAAGCCAGATGCTGAAGCGGACCTTGCTCCAGAGGTTGATGTTCTTCGTGGTGTGTACCTGCAACTAGCTTAAACTGGCCTGCAATAATCGGTTGGCGCGGGTAGGTGATTGCTCTTACCTAGGTAGTGGGATATGAAAAGGACCTTTTCGTGAGAGGGCCATGGATGGAAGGCAACATTAAGTCTTGATTTGTACGGGGAGCTCAGATTGGCTATAGAGTATCTAACGACAGTGCTTCTATGGCTCCTTCGTCATTGAATCAATTTGATACATGACAGAATGCCCCATTAAAGTCTCAATAGAATATAACAGATAACGTAATGTCCTATGATTCGTAATACATGTAATGGGTATAAACATGAATATCACCCCACAGATCGTCCTATGCATAATTGTTTTCTAAATTTGGTAATTCCCTGGATGCAAAAACCTCGATCTCGGAAGTCCAGTCTTAGATTATCAGGCCTAATTTTGTGACACCTCGTGCGAGATGCCCACGTGCACGAGCCTCTGTCGGATGCAGTAAGTGTGCAGTTGTCCAGAAAGGGGCACACAGAGACGTTACAAAGTGAAATTTAATTGTTTTAATAAGAAACAACGAGGTATATGTTT
Organism: Urechis unicinctus; assembly: GCA_034190875.2. NCBI lineage: Eukaryota > Metazoa > Annelida > Polychaeta > Xenopneusta > Urechidae > Urechis > Urechis unicinctus. The sequence continues at coordinate 66,844,221 of CM067350.1, forward strand.
TATAATGCATCAGATGCTCCGTGCCTGTATTCTTAACAAAACACCCCGTTTTACATGATTTTCTTCGAAATGAGGTCAATCCGTCTTGCAGTCTCTTGTTCATTTAGACAATATGCTGAACAATATACCGTTACCAAACGCCTCCCAGCGCTATTGATATTGTCGGCTCAAAAGGAACGCAGCGTAATTAATACAGTCTACGATTACAAGACCACCAGTTAATTAGTCCATCAAAGCGACCAATCAATGGGGTACGGAACAGAATTGATACCTTGCATCATCCAAATAAAATGTGCACCGTGCAAATGACAAGCAATGATCGGCATATTATATAACTTTTACAGAATAACTGACACGACGGAATGATGGTGATGCATTATACATAATTGGAGACGACATCATTATACGCCACTGAACGTTTTTCTTATAATAATTCCTAGAATGCTCACATCGTCGTTGTAGCTATCGTTAGTTATTGTTTGTAGTCATTTATTCACATTACATAATTATTCGTACAATGTGTTGTCCGTTGGATTAACAAGCAACAACCGTATTATTCGCCATGGAAGATGCAAAATTGCCTGCTTATAGCTATTGATTTGCCAGCCTCGGGCGGAGGTTTTACTGACATTTTACGTATTGTTATTCCTGTACTATCCAGAACATTAAAAGGCAGACCGAGCTGCTGTATAATGTGATTGTTGTAATGCAGACCGTCGATTATAGATTGCACCATTGAATATTGTGTTAAGTGCGAGGACAGTTGACATTTTTTAAAGGTGACATTTGCGTATGTCGTAAGTTATCAAGTTCACATAATGACACAATTTTATAATAACGTGAGTGCACAATTCTTGTATACGAGGAGAAAAGCAATTAAGGCTATCTGCTGCTTTACATTGATTCCAAGCCTGGCGTGCTTTGTATTGAGGGAAGGACACTTCATTTCTGAAAGTGAATAGGGTAATGCATCTACATTATGAAGGTCAGGTGCAACGCCCATCGTAGGCATTCATAAATCGGCATTGAGGAATCCTTTTGGTCTTGAATTGTGGAAAAATCAAAAGATGCTTAAACAATGTATTATGATTCGCGGTTTATGTCTGCGTATAGAAACCGCCCACATTAAGTCATTTAAACTATTGGCCAAACTATTTCGCCTAAAGATATCCAAGCTGAAAAGGTATAGTTAATTCGGATTATACTTTTTACTGTCATACTTAGTATCTTCAGTCCCGACAACACACTGAGCGCCTGTGAAACGAAACATGGGTGTATGGCCGATTTGCCAAACGGAGCACTAGGAAGCGATAGTTTCAAAGTAACTTGTTTAATATTTTATCTATGACTAAGATCAGTCAGCCAGCAGCCGACCAATCTCTCTATATCGTTCTGTTATTGGTAAGGCACCAGACCCCCTCTTTGCCTCTTATTCGTCACCATTTCAATCTTACGTATCTCCAACCACACCCGTCAATCGGTCTGTCTGCATACTACCGCAACTATCTTCGGTATCGGCGACAACAGCCATTGGCGGTGGCTGTAGACTATTCGTTAGCAATCACAGTCGCCCAGCTGGTCAGCCGCCAGCACTAATGTGGAGATTTCTACATCAATATGTGCGTTCTGCTGCTGCAGATGACGATGTCACCACGAGACCAATGCAGACAACACGCAGTCAATCATTACAGAACCTTCATGAGGTCTGTATGATATTCGTGGCACAAATGAGAAGCGTGGTACATAAACCTTGCGTCAACACGTGAGAGCATGAATTTTACAGGAATTTTATCACAGAGATGTAATCGCCAGCGATGTGGGCATTGGCATCAATTTGGTACACCCTTGCTATTTGTTATGAATCGCACATGGGATGATACTTAGTAAAGATCATGTGTCCATATGGCCAACAAAGCATTTAGAGATCTGATTAGCGATAGAAACTATTGAAACTAACACATGCCTCTGCTCAAGGTTTGCCATAAATAACTCAAGTTAGAAGATAACATACTAATATGCGCTAAACATGACATGCAATTTTGCGTGGAAACGGATGACTTGTATTGCAAGGCAGGTCACGGTAAGATAATGCCAGTACTGATAATTCTTACTGCACTATGAAGCAGGGAAGCAGTCCTTTTAGGTCCGGCTGGATATGCATCTGGCCTTGAAGTAGGTACGTTAATACGTGGGGGGTCTGCATTGTGAAGTTGGTTTGGTACGTATGTGGTCGTATCAAAACTACCTTTATATTAATGTTATGCCTAGGATATTATTGTGTTGCTGCTATGGTGTTTTAAGGTTTGTGTCGCAGAACAGAACGATACAGAATAGCGCGAGTAATCAAGTTACTAACAATGTCAGATTAATTCTTTCCCTAAGCTGTGCAATCAAGCTTTCCTTGCCTCAGTGATTGTCTCGTGCCAGTATCCAGAGGCAAATCCAAGCATAATTAAGCTTATCATTACCAATATAGTTCATTGCATGGAATGTTTTGTACACAATAACACTCCATCGCAATACAGCGACTGTATTTGCCAAAAATCCATCAGATTCAATAGAAAAGGCAACAAATGCCATCTATCGATCAACTGGGTTCATCGCGACCACAGAACGAAATTAATCATCTATAGCGAAGACAAGGAAATGGTTGGTCATTCTTACTCTAATCTAAATCGTTGGTCTTTGATTTTCGTGTATTGCCAATCACTAAACATGCACATAACGTCATGGTTTACTTTATATGGTCTCCCATACGTTATCAACAGATCGATGTAGATATCGATCAGACATTGATATGATTCGAATTCGCATTTATTGAGAATCTGTACCTACACTTGTAATGGATATCCTGACAACTCATCAAAACCCTACCTCTTAAGCAAATAGTGTTTTTAACTGCATAATAAACGTTGATGGTAAATGATGAAAGTGATATTCTAGATGTGAGATCGCCTGGTGTGTTTGTATTTTGTCCCTGACAATTATCTAGGTGAAAGCATCGACATAACGACAAAATAGTCTTTCATCCCAAGCATGCTTTTCATCGGTCAGCTTTCTGTTTAATTTGCTTTCGGAAATTGAAAACGTGCTTATTAGCTTAGATAGTGCAATAGATTTGACTACTGTTTGGTGGATACTATCCTATGTGAACCACTAGCATGATTCATTGTGTTTTTATATTTTTGCTGGAATGCCCAGGTTGTTATTACAGATAATGTAATGTGGCTCTATGGCTCCACACTTGTATTTGTAGTATTGAAGGAGAATGCACAGAACCTACCGGTGATGAGGTGTCTCGGTTAATTCCTCGGGGACTCTCGGCATTCGCTCATTATGTGAATCGAGAACTGCTGTCCGCTAACTAAAACCAATGATGGCGTCCAAGTTGATGATCATATAACGTGCGAGGGTGCAATTGATTCTTATGCACTACTTAGCCTCTGACATTATCGCTTATATACTACACTGCTATAATGGATATTTGAAGAAGGTGACATAGAGGAAGAGAATGAACGATACTAAAACAATCATTACAATCATAGATAAATAAAGCGGTGCAGTGGATGCCATATTTTCGTATCTAATAATATTGTGTATAAACAGTTTAGCAACATCCGAGAAAACTGTCTATCGAATAATACGTTGTTAAATACAATAAAATAATACAATTTTGGGCTTGCTTCGATGAGGCGTTCATCGAATTCGGAGTATTAACAGAAATGCCGAACACCCTCGCTCTAATTCGTACCAGAATCACAGCACTATACATTGATGGATAGCCTATGATGGGCACTATCCATCATCTACTACAGGAAGATGAAACGAAAATAGCCATCTGCAACCCGACATCCATCCTATAGAATAATGTAATGATAAATATTGGAATTGTTTCGTCACCATAAAAACTCTGCATACAAGCAATTTATCATGTGTCATAAAAGCGTCAATTAGGATGGATTGATCTATTTATTGGATATTATTGTAATCGCTTTTCTACATTGAAGGGGCGCTAAAAAGAAGAATAATGGCGCAAGCAGGCGAGATTAAAAAAAACCCATCACGATTTGTCATACACAACCCTGTATGACTAAAGATCACCCGAGTGCCGACATATGGCTAGTGTTGTGGTTGCAGTTAATTACTTTGCAGTGTGATTGTAATAATGTCAATAGAATATCTGGGCTACCGATGGGCTGAGTAATGCAATGTCATATCATTCAAGGATAAATCTTTTATATTGGCCTGAATTAATACGCTCATCACTTTCTAACCATAGACCATGAACAGTGATTCATATGCGTAATGCTTGGTATGTGTGCCGAAGAGAGTGATGATAGAAAGTGGTTACAGTAAAATGTACAAATGATGCATCTTCTAATACTTGATACACACTGCTCGGGTTATTGAGGAAATAGTGTATTTATGAATCAACACGCATTCCTCGGGTAGTGACGCGTGAAAATAATCATTGCTTTGTTCACCTGAGCCATTTCATCAAATCGCAGAGCACAATGATTTTTAATTACGATGTACCTAGCGGTATAGCGCCTGATTTGTACGATATGGCGCTTTACTTTTAAAAACATTTACCCAGAGAAAACAGAAGATGAATTTAGCTTTAATCATCTGAAACAAAGCTTTATTACAGATGCCATAGATGATAGTCGACCAGTTACATTAGAAGTGTTTTGGGGAGGAGTATCGTAACATATCCGTGGACTATACAGTGGTTTTGTTGACATTCAATTCGTTCTTTTGGTCGAATTTCACTGTAGAAATATCGCTGTTATTTAGTTATGTCTGAAACATTGGCATCGCAAAATACATACCTTTTACACTATCGTGCGACTAACGTTAGCCTCTAATATATCTGAAGCGAATGATGGCAATCGTCCTATTCAACGCCTCGGGTGTGATGTTGCCCTTGTTGATGCAAATGTTAATGGTATTGGCGATGTCTGTAATCATGTCATGTGCTAATGAAGCTACATTTAGAGAACGGTACTTTTCGTGAGCTCACACGTAACTTTTGCAGATAACTGCCGTATAAAATTGGCAGTAAATCTAGGTTTATTGGCAGGAGCTAACAAACCTGATCTGTATTGACCAAGAAGCTGCAACTACGTGCAAATGATACTCCACTAGTTTTATAATATACGTCACTCAAGCAACCAAATGCTCAACCACATGACTGTCATTCTCGTATCCGACGTTTCGCACGCACACGCAAAATGTATACATATTAACATGTAAATATATAAAAGTACATGAATATATAATATATATATATATATATATATATATATATATATATATATATATATATATATATATATATATATATATATATATATATATATATATATATAATATATATATATATATATATATATATATATATGTATATATATTGACATGTATATATGTATATATATGTATATATATATTGACATATATATATATATACATATATATATATATATATTATATATATATATATAAATATATAAATATATATATATTATATATATATATATATATATATATATATATATATATATGTATAAACACGTTCGTAGTATTGCTTCGTCTTCGCAATAATGGGAAGCCTGATAACGATCTTATTCTCACGACGCCGTATACAGTCATCTGACAGCAGTAATTTGCACTACTGGGAAGTGTGGATAAGTTGCTCATAAGCTTGCCATACCTCGTACTGGTAAGATATTTCAGCAGCTGTGAATAGCAATTTGTGCCCAGATAGGTTTTGAATTTTGCAAAGAATGATGATGGTTTTGAGACATTGAAGGTGAAACATAAGCAATAGTCAGCCATGTTAAGTTCGGGTAATCCTCAAACATATACTAGGAACGAAAATACAATACACACAGAAAACTCAAATAATAAATAAGGTAATATCAACATAAAATCATGGACCGAACTGATGTGCGCGACTAAGTATGACAGTGTGTAACGGCGTTTTGTAAAGCCAAGTAAATGGTGTAAAGCTGGCCTGGTGGTATTCCATAGCTTATGTTCTGTTTGCATGCATGTCGCCCTACGAATGGGATGTCATTACTAGATGTTTTGATTCTCGGAGAGCTACCTACAATTTGTATACAATGGGTTTCAGCATGACTCTTGATGGAGCAATGTTGACTTCAATAAAGGCAGTTACAATAAATGGCTACGTCATAAATGAACCCATCCAAAGGTATAACAGCTTACATGCAACGTGAGTAACTTGATTGATCCGAAGTTAATCCATTCGTTCATCCCTTCTCTATTGCACTCAGTGCCTCCGCAGAATGTATCAGTTTACTCAATGTCCTAAGATACTTAAAGCATACAATGGTATTTGAAACTAACATTATCCAAAATCATCCAATTTCGGCATGATGAGTTCTTGTACCTGGTAATTCACCGAGTGGAAAATATCTAACTGAAGTCCCACATTAGATTACCAGACACGACCTATTACAAAACTCTTGCAAGACGCCTACATACTCTAGTCTCTGAGAGATGCCGTCAGTGTGCATTATCCTCACGCCGATGATTTCAATGAAGCTGAACGGGACGGATGCAAAGTGGAATAAATAACATTTATAAAGAAAAACAAGGAAAAGGTGTTGTATAAAAATGCATCATTTGCTCCGTTGAATCAGTGCCTCGTTCTGAAACAATGCAACATTTAAGGGTGAAAACATTGTTTAATATGTGGTCAACCATTCATATTGATAACGTACTGTGAAGCACAAGATTATCATACATATGTACGCTCCTCACGTGATAGGGGATACAACGTTCACAAACGCCATCCGGCACCATCGCTATGTCCGCCCATAACTACTATCTATTTTTGCACCTTTTTTTGAACAATCCTTGCGAAGAAAATTCTAAAAAAGTGTTTGGTGCTAATAGCGAAAGCCTGGATATCCGGTGATAGAATATTGACGAGAAAAGAACGATATGTTTCTTGGTGTTTCGTTTGTTACTCTGCAGCATTTAAACATTTTCCCAAACATTACTCGTAATCGCATAGCAACATTACTCCTATCATAACATATAGCATGTTCACATCGCCTGCGGTTCAGTCATAATCAGTTTTTTTTGTAAATAGGTTGCGTATATTAATTATTTTGTTATTTGTTGTTTCTGAAACAATGTTGATATGTAGCTATGGTGAACGCGTCATATCATCACATAGATCAAAAACATTATTCAACATGTGACCATTTACGAAGTTATGTAATGATGGCATATCGCTTATCGAACAAACCTGTGTAGACAGCTCAAGTTTGCCAGATTGACAGATTTAGCCGTCAGAGCTATGACAGTAATAAATGTCACACCGGTCAGTATTCCATTAAGAGTAGAAGAAAAAGACAAGTCAAGCCCTATCCCAAATTTATGCTTATGTGCATGAAACATAATCGTGCGCTCACTTTCGCCTGAAAGGCTCTCTACAATAACAAAAACCTCCTCCGTGCGGCGTTTGTATCCACCATGATCTCGCTTATTTTTCACGGCGATTCTGTCGATGGTGATTGAAAGAACATATCGCGATATGTTGCACACTGTAGATTATGATCTAGACGTTTATATGCTCTATAGGTAAGTTTCCTGCATGTCACCTAGTGGGTAAATACTAAAGATCATCACCCCCTTTTGGACTTTATAGAATTTACTTGTTGCATTGGGATTTAAACAAAGCACAAACCTTCCGTTCGAACACTTTTAATATGACACAAGGATATTATGTATCTATAGCATTAAACGTAATCTTAGTGTAGGATGTCATAACAGGAGATCAACTTACAACGTGGCATTTTCTTATTTTTTTATATTGCTTATTTCTTATCCGAATTCCGTTGAAAACGCCAAGAGGCAGTATGAAAGGAGGGAAATTTTATATACCTGGTATTGGCTGTAGATAGCTTAAGTGAAGACGATAAGAAGGCTTCCCCTCTGTACGAAATAACATCCTTCGTTTTCTTGAAAGGAATTGCGTGAAACAGGATATGGTATTTGCTGAACACTGCCGTTCAGCTTTTTAACCTATACATCAATTGGCATAACCCATAAAACAAAATAATAAAAATAAAATCAATTCATACTGTATATATTCAAATATATATATAAATGTATATATATATATATATATATACATATATATATATACTTATATATATATATAGGTATATACATATATGTATATCAATATATATATATATAATATATATATGTATATATATATCGATATAAAAATATATACTTATATATAAGTATTTATATATATATATATGTAAATATTGATATTTGCATACGTAGAGATAAATAAATACATATACATATATATATAATATATAAAAAATATATATATATATATATATCAATATATATATGTATACATATATATATATATATATATATATATATAATATATACACATATTTAAATATATATATATATATATTATATATATATATATATATATATATATATATAGATATATATATATATATATATATATATATATCTATATATATCTATATATATATATATATATATATATATATATATATATATATATATATATATATATATATATATATATATATATATATATATATATATATATATATATATATATATATGGTTTGCGAGAATCTAAAATAGATGGAAACTCTTGCGCAAGAGAATGTTACTTGTAATATTTCTAAGTTTGTGACTCAAATCTAACTCTTTCTGTAGAAAAATTGTATAAAAATTTAGGGCTGATTTCGTAATCTTTGTGTGCATGGAAATACGAGTATTATTGGTCGTTATAGATTCAATTGGAGCGTTGGTAAATTACTGAGAATTTCTGGTGATTAATTTTGAGATTTCACACACCTGAAGTCAATAGTACCGGGTAATCATTGTAGTTTATATAAAATTAATTCGGTTCCCTTAAAGAAATAAGCACCTGATCATTTTTAAAAATGCATTAGTGCATCATTTGGACTAAAGCGCAAGTCTGTAACCTGTCTATGATTAAACATGGTGGAGTCTTGTGTTTGCATTTAATTCATCGGTCTGTGTTAACGATTCTTGTCAAAAAAGGGGTCGACAATCTATGTGACTTTGTGGATGCTGGAAATCCCGGTTCATTCATTTATCAATTAACAGTGTCGCCTGTGAGCTGCCACTGCGGCGCGTTCTTTATTACGCACTTAACCCATAACATAACATATGGGCGCTCTTTTTGTATTTTTACTGAGGCAGCATGCTCGATCTGGGCTGTAGTTACGGATGCTCCTACAAGACTTTTCTCTCTATAAAAGAAAGCTTTTCGATGTTGCTATCACACATCCATGATATAGACGGAGGTTTATTTTATGAGGCAACTTTAGATGCAATTTGTTATTACTGTCGACAGATGAGGGATGTGATTTTCCGTGATGTGGTAGACGGTCAATATCATCAACCATGACAAAGAATGCTCATGACTAAATAATAAGGCATGTTTGGCAATTACCTGTACCTGGGGCCTACAATTATTCCCTTGATATTTCACCGGCATATCGTAATTCAAATCAATAATCTTATGAAATATCATGCAGACACATACAAACACAGGGACAGACACACACACATACATACACACTTCGTATGTATACGAGCGCACGCATGCAAACAATGTACAGCAAGGAGAAATTCAGAGAAGATGTCGGTGTTGCTAATGTCAAGCAATTCCAGATTCGGTTTAAGCAGGCCGAAGAAGACTGTATGATAGCATTAAATGCATACACAAAAAAGAATACCCTATTGACTAAGGTAATGTCTTAATTTCTCGCCTTATGGCAACACATTTTTCCTAAACAATGTCGCAATTTGTATGAACTGAATCACTTTGGTAACACTGTGTTAATAATATGCTAATATGCATGATGAATTACCTTGACATATTCTTCGTTGATTTATTCAAGAGTCCCGTGGAGCATTGTTACCATTCATTACATTCGTTGCAATAAATCTTGGACGATTGATATCAACGAATGAGTTAATAAATGAGTTTTCAAAAAATCCAGCAACGCTTGAATAACGATTTGTTACAAAATAAACTGATCTGCTCATTTAACTTTATGGCACCTGATACATTGTCCATTGCGATTCTGACTGAAGGGGGTGGGGGAGATGGGTTAATTATTGATATTTTCCCTTTAGAGGTCATGCTTAATCAGAATTTTTTTCTCCCAATACAAAATACATGGTGATCCATTTTTACGGTCGTCATATCAGCTTAGCATGAATCGAGATTATTCGTCACCAGAAGCCTGTGTTCTTGATGCACGAGGTCAGTAACAAAGCACCATGATGTGAGCCAGACTAGTGTCTGTTATACCAACCCTGTTTTCTTGCACTACTCCATCAACGTTCTAGCTTGATAACACTGCAGCTCAAATGCCTCCATTTCAAAAGAGGAAAAGACGATGATAACCTCGCGCTATGCGAATAGCACTTAATTGTGCGGTAACTACGACTTGTTCAAGTCGTGTCATCTACATTATGGTTGTGATAGTTTGCTTTTGAAAGACCAGTGATATGCGTCATTCCTGTGTTATTTTGTGACACATGGTCTGTCGTTTTATTAACGCATGTGGTATTCATTACATGCACTAAGGCTATTGGGACTATGCGTAAACCGATCCATTATTCCCCAAGCGGGTATTTTATGCATCTAGTTGGTTCATTAAACAAGGAGATAAACACACGATCTTTGCCGTCGTTAGGAGAGGCGACTTGATCACAGAGATATATATTCTGATTAAATATATGTCTGATGTCTACTAATAGGAGAAGCTAAACAGCCCTCCTGTGGGACTAACAGTATCAGATATATTTTGGTTGGTAATTTATTGATCCATTAATCTATTGACAGCCAGAATACACACAACAACCGCCTGATCAAGATAACATTTGCATGTTCACAGTGATGTGTTATTGAAGCGGTGATGGTACTCACCTATTTATTTATTGATATATACAATGGAACTGGCGCAGCGATCCCAGAGGACTCATTCAAGTCGCTCAAGATGCATATATCTGTATGTTATTCATATCAATGCCTATTGTGAATTCATTTGTATATTGATAATACGGCCACAGTACATTAAATTATTTTACACCCTAATGCCGACAAACTTCTTCCAAAGCATTTGCTTCAGACTTGACGTTATCACCAAATATTTGTTGACAACACAGAAGTCCGTTCCAGGTTTGGTCGTTGTAAAAATGTGTGGCCACGCAGGCGAAATAAATCAGCAAGCTAAAGTCCCCTCACAGGTTTGTACCTAATTGGGAAGAGTGCACAAAACGGGTATTTTATCGGAAGATAACGCGATTTGACTTGCACTAACGATAGTTCATTACCCCAAGATAAGTTATCATGGACAAATTCATATTGTTCAACAAACGATAACTTCGGCGTCGAAATTTAACTCGCGGGTCGATTAAGTCGTTTCTGTCATAATTATTCTTGCTCTGTAGATGACTCTGGTGATACCTGTAGATGACTCTGGCTCGTAGGTTTATTTTGTCTTATGTGGTTATTGAATAATGCACGCATAAACGAGAGCTGTATTTTATCTGGCTGAGTAGCGCATCGCAATTGCGACACATTGCGCGTGAAATAACACATTGCGCGTGGTTTGCTGCGAAGTTGTTCCTCTGACGACTAAAGGCACATCTCATTAATGTACGAAGCATTTGTACTCTTTATTATGTAATATATTAAAGGTTCGCTTACAATAGTCTTAATGCAATCAATCGCTTTATAATTCGACGAGTTGAAAAAAGCAGCCCAAACGATATACATCCCGTTTGAATATCTGAGCACCTAAGCCGATCAGAGGAAAAGTTTTTATTGAACCAGTATTTTCTAGACGCCCTGCTAGTAGGAGAGGAGCGTACTCGCTCTACTTGCGGGTTTAAACCAACCCCAAGCTCGTAGCAGTTGTCCATATGATGTCTCATTACCTGTTCTGCTACAGTTGGCGGTCTTCTTCGCTAGCACAAGCAACTGATGAGGCTCCACTTGTTTATCCTAGCTTCCACTTATTATTGACAGGCAAAATTCTTCACCTTGTCACGCATATTCTCAGGTGAGCTAGAGGAGCTACATATCATACACTACTTTATTATTTATTGTTAGAAACAATAGGTTATCGGTACCACAATATATACCAGTTTCATTCTTCTTGAATTCCGACATGAATGCGTGTTTGTTGTCGATGTTCATGGATGCACCAATAATTTACGAAGTGTAATGTTTTTCCAACGATTCAAAATATACTGTGTCAATGGAGAGAGTGATAAATGATTTTCAACGAGCCGCCACGTCTACAGCTCATTGTTCAACAGAGGGAAACCATATCTAAGTGGTTGCTTCTTGAAATCCTTGAAAATAGCCATGACAGGTTGGGTTTGTCCGTATCCGGCTCCAGGATGATATCAACATACCTGTGAAAAGAGAACTGGGCATGGCCTGCGCCTTGATTAGTTGAAGAACTTGGATAGGACCCGGCCGAAGGATCGTACTTTCTGTTTTTCATATGAAGCAGTTTTGGTTTGCCATTGTATCTATAATAGATCATTATTTAGCAATGTTGCATATTAAATGGCATGTCAGGGGGTGCCTTAGATAACTTATAAAAGCATAACTTAATGGTTAAATTGATCGTAGGTTTTACAGACAAAATGGAATTTCGCGTTTTGGTCTATTTTTTTAATGATTATAGACATGATTTGATTTCCCATAGCCAGTTACATTATAGCACAAACCGACACACAAATGGCTAGCCCAAACAAAATTGGCATGAGGTTTGACTGCCAAATCGATGGTAGTACCATAATATAATGGTACTATTCTGTGGTGAATGTTGACTCGGTTCATGTTTTCATCAGATGGTGATTTATTTTATTGACCTACTTTAACCTTCCTTCCCCACCACTCCCTCAGCCAGTGATAGTAACTACCCCCAAACTCGCACCCAAAGTGCTGTTCTCCACACCGAAGGACCCCTGCTGCCCCAAGGTATATATATATATATATATATATATATATATATATAGATATATATATATATAGATAGAGAGATATATATATATATATATATATATATAGACATTGAGATATATATATATATATCACACTATATATATATATTGTAGATATATAGAGATATATCACAACCCTGTTGTACAAGACACCAGGACACATCAGAGATTGTGGGGACAACCAGCAGACAGCCAAGAACCTATGCGGATGGACTTTGGCCGGAGGTATGCACTAACCATATATATAGAGAGATATATATATATATATATATATATATCTATATATATATATATATATATATATATATATATATATATATATATATATATATATATATATATATCTCTATATATATATATATATATATATCTATATATATATATGATGTTCAACAATCTGGTATTCTTTGCATTCTACCACGAGCGGTGGATCCTAATTACACTGCGTATTAACAGGCTCGATTTGCCCCTGTCGCCTTTATCGGTGCCACCCGTCATTTCTGGCAAGGCTGAGGAGGATAGCCTACCGGAGAACCAGGATGAGGCAGATCAACTGGAGGATTGAGTAGTGTTTGGTATTTACTATTCAAGTTAAATTGTCAGTGTTATCCGCCTGTATATGGCAATAATTTTGTATGTGTACTAGACTTAATCAAACATTGGACAGTACGCTCCATGAGCTGCATGTTGACTCTGATTACGATTTGAGTTACTCCATGGAGTTGGACTCGGGGTGAATGTTGGAGACTTGGCTTTAAGCAGCGCTGTGGTCCCCTCCGGCAATAAGTTTGGTAAAGTGACCCTAATGATGAGGTTTATGGGCCTGTCCTGCCATTAACCAGCTACTCACACCAGGTATGCAGGTGTCTATGTGAACCCTGTTGTACAAGACCGGTGGGATAAGAACCAGCATTCCAATGGCCTATCACATTTATAATGACTGGCATGCACAACAGCTTATTTTGGTTGCTTTTAGGTGATGGACGGATGGATAATCCTGGTCACAATGCGATGTATTGTACATTCACATTGATGCACCAGGACACATCAGAGATTGTCCACATGGTATGTGTCGACAAGCGGCAGACAGCCAAGAACTCCATGCGGATGGAGGCTTTTGGCCTGGAGGTTGCACTGAACCATCTCCTGGAGCATGGTCTGGATGTAAAGGGGGTGGTCACGGACCAGCATCCCCGGGTCATCAGTAAAATGAGTAGGTTTTATTGGTAGCATGTCAATGTCTGCAGTAAATATATGTTCTGTATCGCACCGCACATATGATTGTTTGTTGGTTTTTCGTCAGAGAAGAAGGAACCAAAAAAGGCAAGAATATGGCCTTCTGCCAATAACTCATTCTTTTGACATCTGGCATTTGGCTAAGATCTGACAAAGGTAAAACAACCTTTAGAATAAAGATGAAAAGTAAAAGACATCCATTCAGAATGAGACAATTTAAATTGTGTTTTACGGTCTTGTGCTTCAGGCTGCATTGGTCAAAGATTGCGCGGCCTTGCAGCCTTGGATTAAGGATGTGGTCAAACATTTCTACTACTGTGCCCGTAATTGTGAGGGATCGACATCCAACTTCATAGTGAGACCGCTCATATGCCTTTTTACGCAATTCCAATGTATGTTGCATGATTATGCTATGTCATAAACATATGCCTATGTGTCCTTAGGCAATGTGGCGAGGACTGCTCTACCACACCACAGGTAAACACCAGCGGATCACAATTGAGGCAGGGATTGGTCAGTGCCATCACTCTGATGAATGCCCAGAAAGAACCGACAATCTTCTTGTCCCCGGCTCACCTGCACACAAAGCTCTGTAGCGCATTGAGGTATCATAGATGTACAAAAGTCGGGTTTGTTATTACAACATTGCCGCTCTACACAGGTAGGCATCTCTCTACACTGAAGAGAGATGCGCCAGTCTGGTGAAGTGGTGGTGCTCACAGGGTGAAATCCTGCTGTCGCAGTGTAGGTTGTCGGGATATAAACTGGGTGACTGTCAGTGCAAATTGTGGCTGCCTGTCAAAAACGTCAACCAGCAACTGCCGTACCCCATTTAAATCAAGCTTCTGCACAAAATCCTGAAAAATTGCAAACAATCAAAAGTCTGCATTTTCATGAATTGAATATTTCCAATACAAATCACTCTCTGTGACCAAAAATTGCATGAAGGTTTTTCGAGCTACTGAAGAGTGTCAACTGCTGAGTTGTACAATACCTTCAATGTCTCTTTCCGTGGCAGTTCTAAAGATTCAGCCGTCACTTTACTCTCCTCTAGGGCCTGGATGGTTCTTGGTGTGTTGCCAAGGTACCCTTTTTTAACTGGGTTCATTCGCTTTCGGCCCATCGAGGTCTACAAACAAATGAAAACAAGTGAAAATATATGGTTCAATATGCCCATCATGGGACCCCCTATTTACTGAAAAGCAGGCAAAGCAAGCCCAATAGTACCTTGTTTGAAGAAGAAGGTGCTCGTCTGCCTACTCTACGGGCTGGTCTGCGAGCTCCTCCTCTTCCTTGCGTCTCGGACACATTTGTCATGGTGAACAATTTCAAACCATTAAACACATTCTTCACAGTCCTAATGGATATACTGAGTTCAATAAAATACCCTTGATAAAAATCCAATTTCAATAATATCGGAACCAACCTCAGTTCCACACAGGTTGTCCGATACATAACAACGACCCCTACCCCGGCCTCTTCTTGTGCGTAATCCTCTTCTTGGCGTTAGGTTTTCCTTAAAAGTCAATCAATTATGTTATAACTATTACAGTGTTTGAGCCAAAAGCCCAATACTAATAATTGACACCTGCCAAAACAGTTTGTAAATTATACAGATTAGGTCATCTCAGAAATTTGTCACTCCAATTTCTCCAAATCTATTCCAGCTATCCTAGGCTTCTACAACATCAGCATGGTTGGGGTTAAATTTAAAGTGGACAAATATGGACACACATTCCAAACCATACTTATGAGTCTCATCTAAAAGTGTGGCAACAAACTTAAAATGCCACAAATCAGAGCCAAAACCACCCCTCCCGTCTACTGTCCGTTGTCCCATCCGACCCACACGATGATAGGTACCACTAATAGCGGGGATGTTTCAGTTCATTATAACGTAGACGGCCTGAGGGCGACCCCAGCCCCATGATTTATAACACAATTTAAGAGTTGCGTGAAAAACACTGGTAATTGCTTACACAAAATTCCAACATCTAAAAAGGGTCATTGGCTTTGTATTCCAAAGCATGGTAGACTTAGTCTAAGACTAGGCAACAATTTCGTTTTTATTACGCTTGAGCATGGGCAGGTTTTGTCTGCAGGTGTGACGTTATTTATTGTTAAATTTACGGTGATCAATTGTTACGATAGTGGAAACTATATTCAGGTGGATTTTTATTATACAACATACGACAACTCGTCAACTCCAATCAAACAAGACTCGTCAACTCCAATCAAAGAAGACTCATCAAGAAATATTAGAATCGAAAGACTCACCATTTCGTCTGCTTGCGTTCCCGCCTTCTGTCGAATCCGCGCTGCGCGTGACGTCACGACTATGTGTTGTAAACAAATGACCCTTCAATACGCATGCGTCATTTTCCCATCGACATGTGCTCATGTTTGTAAACATGGGTGTGACCGACATATTTCGATACGGTGTAATCGACGATATAGCGTTGAACTAGTCCGGAAAATGGTTTATATGGGTTCCAAAAGAGTTGTTCTATTAAATGGAGCAAAAAAAAGCGCATGCAATTTGTTTTGAAAAAATGCACCTTTAAACCGTATCTTTATGCACGATTGTACAAAATTTGTTTTGTTTTTGTTTCACACCATGCAAATATTTAATATGATGCTGATGTGTCAAAGTCATACGTTTGGCACTTCAGCGTTTAGACTGTTTCATCACTGTTATAAGAAGATGATTCGAAATCAGATTCCTATCTTAAGTGAGTATGCATTGTGCGATAGGAAAGTCATTTTATCCTTTGCGAAATTTTTTTTATATATTTGGGTGATTCTGATTGTTCTGCTACTTCGATATTGCTTCAAATAATCAGGTCACAGCCAGAAAGTCAATCTGTTGTCATGATATCAACGCGTAGATCCGCCGTAATCCTGCCACCGAGGGTGGCCTTATTTGTGGAACCAAACGACATACTGTAACAAATCAGCGATGTTTTAGTTTTGATCTATCTATTGGCTAATGGCTCCGTCAGCAAAAGGTTTCTAGCCTCGGCGATGGCTATCGCTTTATATATGTCACCGCCTATTTGGATTGCTTTACATAGTATTGTTCCAGGTCATCGGCACGCAAAGCCATCTTTGCGCATACTTCTGACCAATAGGCATCATCATGCAACTCTTTTTCTACACAGCGATAAATGGTCGAAGAAACCATTACTGCAGTGATCATCTTCAATTGGTGCTGTATTGGCAAAACTAACGGGAGATATTTAGTAGTAATCAACGCCTAATATGTATAACTTGAATTTCCTCGATGACATTTTGTGTGAATGATATGCATACTAAATGACCTTCGCACGACTCTCTTGATTTTCTTCAATGGGTGCGTATTTTTTCGCGAAAAAAGTACAACATAAACCTGCTTATCTAAGGTTATGCAGTGTCGAATACGATTCTGATTAGAGCAAACTACGAAGCAGTGATGTTTAATATTTGCCGTCTAGAGATCATGCTCAGAATTATTCGTTACAAGATGCGTATAATTTTGATGGACGGCGCCTGTTACAAAGTACTATGATGTGAATCCCTCAGGCGTCTGCTAGATGAACTCTGTTTTCAAGCGCCATTCCATCATTATTCTTGCATTATAACAAAAAAGAAAAGCAACCTGATTCTGACATGGCGCGACACGAATGGGACTAAAGGCTTGAGTTATACGGACTCGGGGTGCTCCCCAATCTCATCCAGGAATTGTGAAATTATGGTGTATTAACGTGCTTTCGAACGACCTGCGTTATGTCTGTGGTATGGATCAATTTAAATCGTAGTATCCTTTATGTTTCACTGTTTAACTTGCTTGTGAATGTCTATCATTTGTGTTTTCTTGTGTTGTTTTTTATTTGTTATCAAATTGTGGATTGGCAGAAGCTTGTGATAAGGTTTCTTAGCATTGTCATCTATATTGTTGTTTACACAGCTATCTGATGATGAGTAGAATAATCTTGTGCATTAGTGCTGACAGGCGTTTACATCATGAGAACTTTACATTCCAGGCGTGTGTGTTAGAATTACTTCCTTTAGAATTGACAATGATTTAAAAAAACGAAGGGTAATCTGTAAACTTTTCCGATTCAGTCTGCTTTCATTGTTTGTAAATGGTACATATATTGTATTTGACGTTAGGAACAAACGCCAAGCATGATTGACTGCTATTCTTGATCTGTTGTGACCATTCTATGTTCGTCAATATCTTACGTCTTTCCACAATTCAACATATGAATTGTGCACTTCGCGTGCGTAATGAAACATGTCGTCTGGTCAGTTTTCCATTTTTCATCCAACATGGGTATCCATTGGTAAACCAGCCCCTGTATCGACATATAGTACAATTGTATATCCACGTCATGTTTCGCGGATCCACGTTGTTGTCAACTGTGTGCACAACATTTCCGCATTACTTTTCACAAAGTTGTGCAAGATGCGAGCGAGCAGCTTTTCGTCGGGTTCATGCCCTATTTCATGCGATCGTTCTACTTCAGCTACTGCGTTTTAACATGAGATCATTTTTACATATCGAATAAGGTGGATTATTGTCGTTCAATCTGCAGATTTGCCATGCTTAGTTTATGATTCATTCAACAGGTATTCAATGAGCGCTATACATTTTGCCCCATCTATATGTCCAGTTAAGTAAACGCTTTTTCAACATGCAATGCATGACAGCAGAAAATCGTGGTGGGCGTGTACTGTCGTGGCTCAAATGCTTGGTTTGTGGTCAAAGAGACACCAGGCGTAATACGCTAGTTATTCACACAAATAATTTTGCAAACCCATGCAATATGGCTTGTGTACATCTGTTATATTGACGCTAAGTGATAAGATCATAGACCAACACATGTTAACAAACAGCCTCCCATAAAACAGTTTGTAAATATTGACCAACCTGCAATGTATACACACTTATTGCAGTGCCTACTGGCGCAACTGAAGTGCAACAATTAAATAGGCCATGAAGAGACACACACTGAATGTCAAAGATTTGTGTTAATTGCGGCCAACAGGGTTTCCAAATAGCTTATAGTAATCGTCAATCAATTGACATGCATACCTAGTTATCCACATCTATAGAACGTACAACGTACAAACTGCCTGTGTAGATTATCTCAGATTGTCGCTCAATAGTTCATTAGACGTCATTTTCTCACTTTGCCAATAGACGTTGGTTGCATACCATATTTGGCCCATATGATATTACATCACCATAACAAATAACGTACATCTTTGCAAAAAGAAAATAGAATAATATACCATGTTCCCGGTTCAAAGATTAGATAACCAGTATCTGTATATTTGTTATGCTATTTGAACCAGAATGCACATAAAGTATTGTCCCCCGCTTATATTGCGCAAATTCTCTACACATAAATTATGCATTGTAGTTGAATGATGGATCGCTCTCAGTGGCGCATTATTTACCGTCCATAACACGGGAATGAATGCCCACTGAAGCTGATAACTTAGTAATCGAGAGCTTCTAGCTTGTCTTTAGCTACATCACATAATCTATTTACTTTCCATTAAGCCACGTTATTTAACTGGAGTAGCCGGCGGCTGTAAATGGCAAAGCAGATTTAGTAGTAAATGGTCGTTGACTGGTCTCTGTAGGTGTGTAACAATGTGCT
>CM067350.1:66869211-66876832 GCA_034190875.2 Urechis unicinctus
TATATATATATTAGCACGAACGCGACCTTTAGTGGACAAACCGCCAACCTTTCGTAGACTTACACCAGTATGTCCACATAAAGTCAACGCCCATTTTCTTACCAAATAATATGTTGGTTTGACCATTCGAATATGATAGTCAAGTATTAGTAACGTACTAAGATAATCTTTCACGGGTTATTTCTTTGGATTTTTAATATAATAGCGAGATAAAATTTTGTCAACTAACCATTCGTTGACATAACACGCAAACATGAATATCTTCCATACAATCATATATACTTCGATCTAAATTGGCGAAATAATGTTTAATCATGTGTGTTGGATATGTTTATTAGAAAAATAAAAATATTTGACTTTTTTTTAAATTTCATTACCGAAAACTTTATTTTTCTCCTTATTCCTCAATCTACAACATTGAATTTTATCGCGAAATGCCACCAATGGTTCACAATGAGCACATTTTACAATAAATATTATCTTTCAAATCCATAATCACTAAAAATCATTTAAAAATTTCCGTATTCCGCAAATATTCGCAAATATATATGGGCACGACCTGTTGGATTTATACGTATAAATTAATGTCTTGACCTTTCGTGGACGACCTTTCGAGGACCAAAAGTATATACCAGAAATAGAAAGTGTTAAAATGATTTTTATTCGCATAAACTATTTCATTGTATCAGATTACAAATGCCGAATAAATAATTGATAATCAATTATAGCAAAAATGTATTAAAACATTAGTCCACGATGGGTTGTAGTCGTCACTATAATATATATATATATATATATATATATATATATATATATATATATATATATATATATATATATATATATATATATATATATATATATATATATATATATATATATATATATATATATATATATCTATATACATACATATATCTATGCATGGATAAGGGCGATTTGAAAGTTTTATTATGTGTTAATCGTCTATAGCTAAAACAAACAAGTTAGTACTGAACCTAGGGCCGATATCCGAAGACATATACAGCGTCTGAATATGCCGGTCAACTGATGCGGGATAGCGTTTGGATTTCGTTTTAGGTATAGTCTGGCTAGATTGAGGAGTCTGCCCGGGGAGAAAAACACATTTGTACAAGTACTGTTGCGTTAATTACTTTGAATGAATATATAGCGGATGGTAACTCATCTAGGCCAAAGTACCATAATCTCTGGGCGGATTGTAAAAGGATCAAACGACGAAAAGATTATATTTCAGACTGGAGAATTGATTACCAATAATATAGCAGATTTGTTGCCAGCCCAATAACTTGTATCCGATTACAATTATCTACGCTCTAATACTAGGGCATGACACATTTTGTGCATGGGGTTGAATATGTAAGTATAAACAAAAACCCTCATGTAACCATAAGTTTATCAATAGAACAAAAACTCTATTAGCTTGGCATATTGTAATATAACTTCATTACTTAGAGGCTAGGACATTGCTCATAGCAAGCATATTTTTTAAGGCCGCTAATGAACTCGGACACAAATCACATGCTGCAAACTTTTGCGATCATTCACCATTATAATGGTTCTAGTAGTTTATAACCCGAAGAGTAAAGACATTCTAAAACATTACGAAATGCTGTTTGTTTGCATCTGAAGAGTTCACTGAAAAAAATTATGTTATTGCTTAGCTCCGGAAAATGACAGGTCTGAAATCGCTCATCGATCTGCATACTGTTCTTGTGAGATAAGACCGGTGAGATGTGCATCCATACGCTTATTTCGTATCTCATGAAATATATGATTTATAAACCTATGATCTGTTACGTCAGCTCTGACGGTTGCTGTGATTAAACAATTTTTATTGATTCCTCTGGTCTGTCACTACTTGTGTTATCTCCATGGCCGTAGTTTTTGAGTCGCACAAAGTATTAAATGTAATGTTCAGCTAAAAATGCCTGACACGTTCATTTTGAAATTAGATTGCGATATAAAACGCTTGAGTGAAAACTATTTAGCGTTGCTCTAAGAACCCTATGCACCAAACATTGCTGTTGTACATCGACGCACAAGACGGCGGATAATATGATATCCGACCACTGGTCTGACATAAGAATGGTGACAAATATGCAAAAACAATGACGATTGCCTGGGTGGATTTCTATGCGTGATAATCCGATTTACCTTCTGTTATGCGTCATTGTGAATATTAAGAGACTTACATTAGCGATTCTTATATGATAATCTAACTTATTGCATCAACTTACTGCGACCAATATACTTGATTAACGGATAGATGCTTCCATTTAGATGCATGACCGCAATGCAGCACCTAATGGTGTCACGGCACGGAACTTCATCAAAGCTTGTAAAACACAACATTCGATAGAACTAGGCAATGCCGATCAAAATTAATTTGTCATTCGCACCACGGGGATTTTATCCTTAAATTTGCAATGTCGTTTATTTTCTATTTCCTATGATCTCTTTTGGACAGGAAGCTAGCCTGACGATGTGAAATAAACATGAAGGCAATAATTGCAAATGTCGTGTTTTGCATGCCGAGACACAATTGCGTAAGCGCGATTCCTTAAGTAATATGCCTTCTTGCAATTGCCATCCTTTCTTTTTATTGGGTAATTTGTGCTAGTAAGTTCCCATCAAAGAATTTTGTACTGGCCCACAGTACAATATGGGTGCTATATACGATTCTGCAAGTGAACCTACCGCGTCGTAATGCCTTAATTTCACATCGTGAATAAATGTAGGAATCCCCTATTGTTTTATTTCATTGTTCTGCCAATGACCAATGTAAATTATTGGTTTCTAATGCTTAAATGTTTGTTTATCAACGTTAGACGTTATCCATTTATTCGTATATATGCATCTTTGTGTTTATAGTTTATCTGTTCCAAGAAGCGATGTGAAATCCTTGCGCAACGATATGATATACTTGCCAAAACATAGTAGGTAGTACCACGACAATGTTCCATACGAAAGCTTTGAAATGCCTCACCAACTTCGGTATTCGTGGAGGTTGGGAAAAAGCGCACTTAACAGAGCGTTGTCTTAATAAATTAAGTCGATTAAAACACCAAAAAACATATCATTCCCAAGGTTTCTACTCCACACATGTCTAGCAAATTTCCATCTCCTTTGCCAACATTCATTAAATTCCTTGCAAAGCTGCCCATGTTACATAAGTACCACAAACACATGAAAACTCGTCTGTTTTTTCGATTTACTAAAAGCATGTGGGGAAGTTGTTTTGCAGTCATCACATAAAGCAAATTTTTCAAATAAATGCTTATCATCGACTTAAGTGATTAACCTCAGATAAAACACAGCCACATTTAATTCTCGTATATTTCAATTCGGACAAGGTTCGAGAGAAGTAGCCCGTAAGCCGGAATTAAGTTGATTGGAATGCTAATCACCAGTTGGCTTCATTGTGGTTGATTCGGCGTCACACACTGCAGATGGTCTTTCATAAATCTCACTTTAATGGAAATGGCGATAGCATTCAACCACTTCGTTTGGCGATTATTCTATGGGAATAAATAACCCGAGCGTTGACTCCCTCTTAGCTCATATACAGTCTGTCAGCTATATAGCATTGCACGTTTTTCAGTCTTATGCACAGTAGCAGCTGATGTTGAAAGGACTGGGGCAGGCATTGAAAATTTGCAAGGGCATTGTTTGCGTGACGTGGGATAGGTGATATTTTTAATAAAGTCGTCCGATCCGAAAACTGGACAGAATTGAATAAGATTTTTGCTATTCATGGAAATTTTTTTTTTGCAGATTTCTGGTGAATCACTGGAGATTAAAGTTTTGTGTGCCAAAATGACCTGATTAATATTTCAACAGGCCATACAAATATATCCTGATGCTGTTTCACGTTACCAGTATATTCATCTGCATGAGAAATATTTTATGTTTTTACAGCTAATTATCATAAACATTATCTTCAGATGACATTTACGAAACAACAAATCGAAAAAATATTTTCATATCCATCTTATTGAAAAAGACGAAGCTGCCGCCCAATTATTCTGAGTTGGTTAAATGTGGTGTGAGACCTATTACAATCATTTTGAGGAAGTGAATTGTCCAGGCGTCTGGCAAACTGCAATTGCTTACGTCCATATATGTATTGTCAGCCAAGTCAGTGATGCGTGTCACGCAATCATTGTATAGAGTCGAGCTTTTACTTTTCATGCTGATTGAGTCGGCTCTCGCTTTAGACGAAATCGTGTGTTTCGGCTTGAGATCCAAATAATACATGATAACACACATGAGGATGTATGAATGTATTTATACTCGGCGCGATGATAAGCCCATCCAGCGTCGAATCGTTTCTGCAATTAAAACATTTGTCTGTAGATCTCCGTGTGTTTTATTCATGTTTTCACCAGTCGCCAAACTGTGTAATATTTGTCTTCCGTCAGAAATAGATCATTTGGTTATATCCTGATTCCTTGCTAATATTATGCAGATGTATATCCCCGGCAATGATACCTGTGTTTTAAGCATGAAAACACACTGCTAAACACATATACTACTACATACCTATGAAAAGTTGCCCGTTAGGTGACGCTACAACATTGATTTATCACACTACCTCTAAAACAACTAGGGGATTACCGCGATCATGCAGGCTACCGATTCGGCTATTGGGCAACCGATATAATTACAGCTCGTAAATACTCCCGTATAGAATTGGTATATATTCAGCATTTAATGTATATTTCATTTAACCGCACGTAGATTTGGTAGTTGCATTTTGTTATTCGCGAAATGCTTTATACATTCCATTTATTCACATTAGTTCCGAAACCATGGTAACAACAAACCGAACAAACGCCGCATATACTAGCGTTTTCTTGTTCGGTTCATCTAGTGGCAGTCCTATGATGTGAAGCAGTTAAAACATTTCGTAAGCAATTCTCTCAACTTGATCAAAGAGATCAGTGGTAAATGGTGTAAAAGTAGTAACGACCCACTGGTCAGTGGCGTCGTCGACGGTCCGGCCGGTCCAGCCATGGCCGGACAACTTTTTTGGCCGAGCATGCTTTTCGGCCAGACCACATTTTCGTAAGTCGTAAGGCCTTTTTGATATTCTTGCGTTTTGATATTCCTTGCGTTTTGTGCCACTGTCAAATTGGCACGAGTAGATCTAGATCTAGGTAGATTCTATAAGTATCAATTATTCATTCGATCTTCGTTTTCATTGACCAGTGCTTTTCGGCCACCCCGCAATGTAGTAATTGTAGTAGGACTGTCCTATAAATCCGTCCTATAAATAGAACGCAAAATGGTGGACATCCCTACCTATCGAGCGAGGATCGAGTGTTTCTCCGTTGGTCCAGGGTTTGCGATTGACCTGGACACCCTGCGGGTCATCGGTGTTTTTGGCTTCATCGGCCTTCTCCTTTTTATTGCTGGTGTAGAGATGAACCCGGGACCGTTTGATCGGGTTAGTGATTTATGTTTCAAATTTTAAACCGGCACAAAACTTATTGCGATGATCAAAGTTCTACTATAGAACTATATTTTTAAACAAGGATCTGCCTCTTGGTCATATTTAATAATTATAGAATGATTATTAAAGGTCTATCAACCACAAAGAAAATGGATTGACAAAAAAATATAAATAATGTGTATCTTTCAGATATTTAGATCTATACACTTATATATCAATATTACATTACTGATATTATCAGGAAATTAGTGGCCGAGTAGTTAGTGCGATTGCTTACGACGCTAGCAACCCGAGTTCAGATCCCACCGGTGCTATCTTTTTTTTCTTTTGATTTCACTTTTTTTTTATATGCTCAGCCTGGGTCCATATTCATAAAGAAACTTAAGTACAGTTTCTCTTTTTAGCGGATTGAAACTATACTTTAGGAAAGGGTTAACCCTTTACGTACTTATTTTAAGTATAAAACTTAAGTTTCTTTATGAATATGGGCCCAGGGTGTGCTATTAGGTATTGGATCTAGCCTCAAGAGCTACATTCTAACTTCAAGCCATAACTCGATCATCCATTGTAACTGAAATATCTCCCCTTTTTAAAAAAAAAACACCTTTTGCTCCAGAGTTAGAGCTATATTATTACAAAGGGCCATAACTGTGTCATGCAATTTGACATAATTATCCCCCTATTCTGACTCACGAAAAACAGAAGAGTGTGACATGTGCTTGTGGTGCTATTGTTTAGAATTATAAATTTAATTTTATTCCTCATCAGGTTGACCTATCAACGGCACTTTTACCCGAAGACTTGTCAAGCAGTCACTACGCTGCAAAATCAACAGGCAACGGCAACTGCTTGCACAACGCCTGTTCCCTAGCCCTTTGTGGTAAGTGAGTAAGTGTGGTCGTTTCAAGGTTGCTGGTAGATCTACTTCAAACATATTCAATATTGTCTCCGGATATCTTGTTAAACCAGTTTCAAATTGTTTCATAATAAATGAATGGCTCTTGTATTAACTATACCAAATTATTTTGAACAATAATTCTGAGAAATGTAGGTTCTTATTGAAAAGCAAGTGTCTCTGCATGTATTCTCAAATACATTTTTCTCAATGGTTTGAATTCAATTTGCACAACAACTCCAAGAACCTAGGTTCTCACTTGGGATTTTAAGCAAGGTGCCCAAAACTATAATGTCGTTAGCAAGTGAGAATCTAGGTTCTCAGACTTGATAGTCTAAGTGTTCAATGAGAACCTAACTTGAAGTTTTTCGAATAATTGTTCAAAAGGCTTGCCATTTTTAGACACCAGTCAACGGTATATGGTCATAATATATTTTCAGGCGACGAGACTTTAGCAGCAGATCTCCGGTATGCGGTAGCTCAAGAATTGTGCAACAATGCGCCAAGATATAGCCACACACACCCATTGATAAAGAGAGTTATCTAAGAACAAAATATGTCTCAGGACGAAGCTGTTACACTATTCCAAACAGTACTCTCAAACGCCACTGACAACCCTCTCGCGCTAACAATGGAAAACTTAGCAGAGCATATAAAGAATGAAGGTCGAAGGTCATATGAAGACAACCGATGGTCCACCATACTCCATTTGATGGCGATGAGCACAATTCTTGGTAGGGAAATTCATTCCGTGTACCCCAAAGTACCCTGGAATTACAGACCCTTATTCAATAACCTAATTCGTCCTGCCGGGTGATGCATCGTTTATCTTTCCAACGGCTTTTGCTGCTTCGACTAAGGCAATCGTGATATTTTGGACAAGAGACGGCGATCTTAGTCAAACTGACCATATGTTTATAGCCAACCACGTAGTACCGCTGTTCAAAAATGTCTGTGAAAGCGATGTTGCGGTAGTTTCTGGGCCCAGCATGAAAAAGAAAAAACAACAAAGGCTAGATTATTTTTTCACTAAACCTTGTTCTCATGAACGTGAATCCACTTCTTCTCATGAACGTGAATCCACTTCTTCTCATGAACGTGAATCCACTTCTTCTCATGCACGTGAATCCACTTCTTCTCATGAACGTGAACCCACTTCTTCTCATGAACGTGAACCCCCTTCTTCTCATGAACGTGAATCCACTTCTTCTCATGCACGTGAATCCACTTCTTCTCATGAACGTGAACCC
>CM067350.1:66876932-66915740 GCA_034190875.2 Urechis unicinctus
TCCTTCACTTAATTTTGTAAAGATTTTCATAAAAAGCTTTACAATAATTTCCTTTTTCTAAATTAGTTTTAAAAATATTCCCTTTTTCATCTACTAAAATTTCAATTTCCTTCTTCCTTGCCCTTTGTTTTTTCCGTTTGCAAGAATAATTTAGTTGGCTGTTCCTGTGTTTCTACATCTGCAATTTTTGATCTTATTTTGTTTCCCGCAAGCTTGTGTTCTATGCTACTTTCTAATTGCTCATTTACCATTCTAATTTCTGCTACAAATTCCCCAGGTTGTATCTTTTCCATATCTCTATACAACAACAATTTATCCTGTAACCTTCGATAGTTGTCATTACTTCTTTTGTTTATTATTTTACTTTGTCTAATTATAACTTCCTTAAATTTTTGTTTACAATGTTCCCACCACTGTTGTGAAGCTATTGGAAATAAAATTCCTGCTTCTGCATACTCTTTTTCTATATTCCCTCTTCAACTCCTCTGACTCTAAAACCTTTACATTGCACTTCCAATAGCTTCTTCCTATTTCTATGCCATCTGGTATTGTAATCTCCATATGCACAATCTTATGGTCTGAGCAATTATTTTCTATATAATCAATTCTACTCACATTTGCCAACAAAATCTTTGAGACATAAAATCTGTCTATCCTACTTCTAAGACTTTTTGCTTTGTTTTCCCAAGAATATTCCCTACTGCGTGGAAATTTTTCTCTAAATATGTCCACTAAATTATTGCTATCTTTAATTATGCTTATTTCTTTTCTCCCTTCCATTCCAAAGTCTCTATTCCCTATTTTATCCATATTTTCATCCTCAATACAATTAAAATCTCCTCCCAAAATGATATTGCTGTTTCCATTTACATAGTAATGTATATATTGAAAAAAATCTTTCCTATTTGCTGGTATGTTTGGAGCATAAATATTGATAATTTTTACAGTTCTATAATCTAAACTACATTGCAATACAACAAACCTTCCATTCCTATCTATTTCGAAATTTTGTATTTCTACCTTTAAATTTTTCTTGAAACAAATCCCTACTCCACAACTATATTTTGTACCAAAACTCCAAAAGCATTTCCCTCCCCATTCCTCTTCCCACGTTCTTGCTTCCTTAATATTTTGTATATGTACCTCTTGTAATAATAAAACATCATATTGACCAGATTTGAAATGTTCAAAAATTCTACACCTTTTTCCTTCGTCCCTCATTCCATTTACATTTAAACTAGCAATTTTTAACTTCAACATTACAATTCCATTCTATGTGAGGAAATCTTATGTACCTTAATTCCTTGTTTTCTTCTTCTTGGGCTGTTTCCTCTTGTCCATGATAGACGCATCTTCTCTAAAAGAATCTGAAGGAGACGAGGACGATGAGGACGACGAGAGGGTCCGAGGTCTTGAAATATAGTTCAAGGGATGATGTGCTGCTACACTGTTTGGTATGTTCAACGCATTGTCCTGAGAGTCCTTTTTCCTTTTCTTTTACAACTGCTCGGTTGACTGTACTTGTTTCTTCCATGGCATCTTCTTCTATATCCTCTTTCCCTTCACCATCATTTCCGTTATGTTCCATGACTTCCTGTCGTTCCTTTTCATCTTCTTCTTCTTCTTCTACTTCTTCTACTTCTTCTACTTCCTTTTCTTCTTCACTTAGTACTTCTACTGTCTCTATCCCGCGTAAATTCCTTCTTATGTGCGCATAGCAATGGTAGCTCATGTGTCCTTCCTCCCCACATTTGTTACAAACACCACCACTGCACACTGCGATCTCACATGTCCCACTTTCTTGCACTTGAGGCATACTGGCTGCCTCCCTTTTATTGTGCATAGCATGTCAACCTCTTCTCCGTCT
Organism: Urechis unicinctus; assembly: GCA_034190875.2. Lineage (NCBI taxonomy): Eukaryota > Metazoa > Annelida > Polychaeta > Xenopneusta > Urechidae > Urechis > Urechis unicinctus. The sequence goes on from CM067350.1 coordinate 66,878,800, forward strand.
ACCACAGCTCGAAGAAAGTGTGGCAGATCGGCTGCTTCTCCATTGTGTCGTATAACAGCGAAATCTTACCATTGTTGCGATGTGCTCTGCGTTTTCAATAAACGATTTTTTTCAAGCCCACATTCAGGCACTTCTGAATTTTGTGGCAAGCTGTCACTCAACACTTTGTGTAAGGTGGCTTGCGGCAAGTAATAAGGTGCCCAGTGTATTCTCACCCGGTGTAGTTCATTATTCAGGGTGCTAATTTGCCCTGTACTGTTCTTACATGTAAGCTGACCTTTTTCAAGCAGTTCTGTAGCTGCCTTCTCCGTTGTCAATGTCACGTTCCACACCGAGTTGTGGTTCTTGTTCCCAGCGCTTCAACATACTTCAGTGCCTCTTCTTTCAAAGCGTTAATAACGTCTAACCGATTATAGACTCCTTTACTTCCAAAACGAATAACTAAAGTTCTTGCCTTATCGCTTTAAGACATGAAGGCCAAAAGGCCGAGAAGCGATAACCATAAATGGAAATTTGCACACTATCCATATATGCTATGCGGTAAAATTCAGGTGTGCTTTATTGCTGTATTATTTCTTTGTGGAACAAAATATTTATATTTTCTATATATATATATTCATATGAAGAAGTTTAGAATAAAACATTATATATTTTCACACACTAGGTTACGAATTTTTTGGGGCACTGAGTTTAATTCTCTCCAATTCTGCGGTAGTTTTTTAAAATTAACTTTGAACGTCGAGGGGGAACGTTATGACGTAAAAGGATCAGTGGCGGAGGAAGTGATTCCGATTCAAATCGCTGCCTTGGCCAAGCACAACTACAATACGACACAGCAATTATTGCGCCACGTTAACAAGTGTATATCAGTTATAGGCAAACACCGTTTGTGATTTTCTTTCCCGACAGACGGCCACAAACAAGCCGTGTCACAGTTTGGGATGAGGCCTTACCTGTTATCCATCCCTCCCCACCTAATACCAGCCAAATTTGTAGAGATGTAACTACAACTTTTGGATTCCTTGATCAAAAAGTCCACCGCAAAGATTCACCTGCATCATTGGCTCACTTTTCTTCACTTCCTCAACCTGAACACACCTGCTTACCATTCAAAACTTAAAACCCATAGTTCTTGGCAACCACAAAGCTTATGAACTTATTTTCAAGTCTTTAAAACACAGCAAGACACCTGTGAAAACTACACTCCAGAAAGCAACCCACACTTTTGTATTGTCCCTGTTTATTCTGTAGAATTTTGTCCGTCAATTAGGCCTCCCCATCCAAATCAAGTCTTCATTTATGGAAACAAACCACGTTTACACAAGACATTTGTTTGCACAAGCCCTTGAACAATGCATTTAGTGTCAGGGCTTGACCCAACCAAATGTAACACCCATTCATTCCGTTACCCTGGTGTGTAAGTCTTGTCTTCACTGTGGTTAAACTAATGTTGTGAAAGTCTATTGAATGAGGAGAGTCGTTATATTCTTGTTCTTGTACTCTAACACCAGTCACTGTTTGTGGTCGTTGAAGCCCATTATCTCATTTCTTAACAATTTCTGAAATGGAATGAAAAGTTGAAAATGTTACTGAACTTCAGCATTTTCTCGATGCTCCTTGTACATATTATGTCATGTCTTGCTTTATCATAAGTCTCCTGTGTTTTTCTGTCTGTCCACAACCACATGGTGTGTATGTCTTTAGATGGTGTCTATTTAAGACCTGTGTTGATAAACAATAATTTATTACCTGACAGTGTTTGGTTTTTATTTTTATTCAATTTGAACAAGACATAACCGTCAATATTGCTAACATCTGTCATAAAATGTAATTTAGTGCAGACAATTTCAACTAAGAAAGGAAACTTGGTTGAATATTTTTTGCTGAATAATGACTGATTGCGCATGGCCTATCTTTTGTTACAGAGCAATACCTTGCATACATTTGAATGTATCTTAAACATGACAAACTCGATTTGATACTAATATGGTGTTAATTATATACCACCTCATTCAAAACAAACATGGTGAAAGCGACATCGGTTGGCCGATCACAGTCTCTATCAATATATAACAACTTATGTATAGATAGCGACTCTGCGCTCTGATGCGTCTTGGTGCTCGGAAGCTTGGCATCGGTTTTAAACCGGTATGAGTGTTCATTTCTCAACAACTATCCCTGAAATGAAATTTAAAACCGGAATATGTACATTTCAGCTATGCTAGACAAACGAGTTAAGTTTATTGATCATTTTCGATAACTACTATATGAGTTACTTATTGACAGACATCATGGCATTAATCTTTTGTAAGCGGACATTACATCTCATCCTTCTTTTGCTGCCTGGAAAACGTTGTTTGCACACTAAGAAGCTCCCAGGAAGGAGTAGACGCGTTGTCCATGTGCGTGGACGTAGAGTTGAAACCACGAAGTGGAAATTCAGAGCAGCTTCTTGCACAATATAAAGAAACCAACCTTGAATCTAATTCATGCTGGAAACAATCAACTAACATAGTCGACTGGATACTACTATTATAAAAAATATATATATTCAAGGAACAGAAGGTATCGACACCAGGAATCATAAAAAAAAAAGTAAGGGTCAATCATACAAGTTATTGCACATTTCTTAATTTGTATTTGTTAATTTTACTCCCTCAAGAGGGAGTGGGCCGATCCTGGAGGTACTGCAATACCAGGCCAACCCGTGGGGAAGTCGGAGCAAGCTCCTGCATCTCCCCCCAAGTTCAAAAATCAGTTTAATATCGTAGACCCCCAATGGGGGTCGTATCAGATATTAAGCTGATAAGAACAGATACTACACTTTGATCTTAGCCAAAAGGCCGAGAAGCGATAACCATAAATGGAAATTTGCACACTATCCATATATGCTATGCGGTAAAATTCAGGTGTGCTTTATTGCTGTATTATTTCTTTGTGGAACAAAATATTTATATTTTCTATATATATATATTCATATGAAGAAGTTTAGAATAAAACATTATATATTTTCACACACTAGGTTACGAATTTTTTGGGGCACTGAGTTTAATTCTCTCCAATTCTGCGGTAGTTTTACAAATTAACTTTGAACGTCGAGGGAACGTTATGACGTAAAAGGATCAGTGGCGGAGGAAGTGATTCCGATTCAAATCGCTGCCTTGGCCAAGCACAACTACAATACGACACAGCAATTATTGCGCCACGTTAACAAGTGTATATCAGTTATAGGCAAACACCGTTTGTGATTTTCTTTCCCGACACGGCCGGCCACAAACAAGCCGTGTCACAGTTTGGGATGAGGCCTTACCTGTTATCCATCCCTCCCCACCTGATACCAGCCAAATTTGTAGAGATGTAACTACAACTTTTGGATTCCTTGATCAAAAAGTCCACCGCAAAGATTCACCTGCATCATTGGCTCACTTTTCTTCACTTCCTCAACCTGAACACACCTGCTTACCATTCAAAACTTAAAACCCATAGTTCTTGGCAACCACAAAGCTTATGAACTTATTTTCAAGTCTTTAAAACACAGCAAGACATCTGTGAAAACTACACTCCAGAAAGCAACCCACACTTTTGTATTGTCCTGTTTATTCTGTAGAATTTTGTCCGTCAATTAGGCCTCCCCATCCAAATCAAGTCTTCATTTATGGAAACAAACCACGTTTACACAAGACATTTGTTTGCACAAGCCCTTGAACAATGCATTTAGTGGTCAGGGCTTGACCCAACCAAATGTAACACCCATTCATTCCGTTACCCTGGGGTGTAAGTCTTGTCTTCACTGTGGTTAAACTAATGTTGTGAAAGTCTATTGAATGAGGAGAGTCGTTATATTCTTGTTCTTGTACTCTAACACCAGACACTGTTTGTGGTCGTTGAAGCCCATTATCTCATTTCTTAACAATTTCTGAAATGGAATGAAAAGTTGAAAATGTTACTGAACTTCAGCATTTTCTCGATGCTCCTTGTACATATTATGTCATGTCTTGCTTTATCATAAGTCTCCTGTGTTTTTCTGTCTGTCCACAACCACATGGTGTGTATGTCTTTAGATGGTGTCTATTTAAGACCTGTGTTGATAAACAATAATTTATTACCTGACAGTGTTTGGTTTTTATTTTTATTCAATTTGAACAAGACATAACCGTCAATATTGCTAACATCTGTCATAAAATGTAATTTAGTGCAGACAATTTCAACTAAGAAAGGAAACTTGGTTGAATATTTTTTGCTGAATAATGACTGATTGCGCATGGCCTATCTTTTGTTACAGAGCAATACCTTGCATACATTTGAATGTATCTTAAACATGACAAACTCGATTTGATACTAATATGGTGTTAATTATATACCACCTCATTCAAAACAAACATGGTGAAAGCGACATCGGTTGGCCGATCACAGTCTCTATCAATATATAAACAACTTATGTATAGATAGCGACTCTGCGCTCTGATGCGTCTTGGTGCTCGGAAGCTTGGCATCGGTTTTAAACCGGTATGAGTGTTCATTTCTCAACAACTATCCCTGAAATGAAATTTAAAACCGGAATATGTACATTTCAGCTATGCTAGACAAACGAGTTTTAAGTTTATTGATCATTTTCGATAACTACTATATGAGTTACTTATTGACAGACATCATGGCATTAATCTTTTGTAAGCGGACATTACATCTCATCCTTCTTTTGCTGCCTGGAAAACGTTGTTTGCACACTAAGAAGCTCCCAGGAAGGAGTAGACGCGTTGTCCATGTGCGTGGACGTAGAGTTGAAACCACGAAGTGGAAATTCAGAGCAGCTTCTTGCACAATATAAAGAAACCAACCTTGAATCTAATTCATGCTGGAAACAATCAACTAACATAGTCGACTGGATACTACTATTATAAAAAATATATATATTCAAGGAACAGAAGGTATCGACACCAGGAATCATAAAAAAAAAAAAGTAAGGGTCAATCATACAAGTTATTGCACATTTCTTAATTTGTATTTGTTAATTTTACTCCCTCAAGAGGGAGTGGGCCGATCCTGGAGGTACTGCAATACCAGGCCAACCCGTGGGGAAGTCGGAGCAAGCTCCTGCATCTCCCCCCAAGTTCAAAAATCAGTTTAATATCGTAGACCCCCAATGGGGGTCGTATCAGATATTAAGCTGATAAGAACAGATACTTTTTTTTTCTTTTCATAAAAATTTATTTACATAAAATACATTAAAACCAAGCAATATTATTCGGACTCACATAGAATGCGCTCATCATTGCACTCATACTTTGTCCAAAACCAAACAATATTTCTCATTTTTTAACCCCATATGTCACTCATACATGTTGCACACTAATAATACATTCATTTATAATGGTTGCATTACCCCATACTCGCCTGAAACAATTATTCCCTAATCTCGCATAATCTGCCTTAATTCTGAGTTCAATCCTATTCTTGAACATTTTAAACATTGATTGTACATCTATAGTCCTATTTTCCTTTTGTTCTAAATTTCTGACCGTCCATATCACATATTTGCCTTCACTTACTAAATACATTAATCTTTGGTCTTTTATCTGACTATTCTGAAAAATAATTTGACTTATTGATACATTTATATCTTTTTGACTTATTGAACATATGACTGGAATAACCAGCCTCCAAAATTCCCTAATTTTCCTGCATGAGTAAAAAACATGTGTTACAGTTTCAACAAACTTGCAATTATGACAATCAACATTTGTAACAATTCTTCTCTTATGCAATTCCGATTTACATGGTATAATGTGATGCATAATTTTCCAATTTAAATTCCTTAACTCTGGTGTGTACATACTATTTGAGTTACATAACCAACCGAAAACTATGTTTGGAAAAATTCTGTGCACTCTCGGCTCTTGTACAACTTTCCTACAAAAACTCCAATACATGTTTTTTGTTGACATATCTTCAAAACTGTCTGGAAACAATTCTACTACATATTCAATACAACTTTTATAAAACCCAGGAATATATTCTGAGTGCGGTATTTGATTATTTGCAAATTTCACATCATATTTTCTTAATTTTAAACCAATCCAATATACAGCAAAATCATGCCACTTTGCATATTTTCCATACAACAAATCTTTTACATGTTTAACATGCAATGCTTTCATTTTACATTTTACATTAGTAAGACCAATACCTCCTTCTTGAGGTGGCAAATACATTGTTTCTCTTTTTACCAATTCCGGTTTCCCATTCCAAATAAATTCAAACAATAATTTTGTGTACTTAGTCAGATACAAATCATGAATTACTTGTACTGCAAGCCACATACCACAACTTACTACAAGCCAAAATATTTGCTAAACATGCTTTTCCAAAAAGAGACACTTTGCGTAATCTGTTAAAATTCAAACATTTTTTAATTTTTTATATAAATTCTCGCAGTTTTCATAATCATTTATATTTCCTATAAATATCCCATTTGTTTTTTTTTTTTTTCTTTTACCCATTGAATGTTATTCGGAGTTTCTTTGCAATTCCTCCATGCTCCTAGCCATATACCTGTACATTTATCCTTGTTCAAACAAGCACCTGAGGCTAACATATACAATTCACACAATAAAAAACACTTTTGAAATAGATTCTTTAGTTGTTACAATAATATTCGTATCATCCGCATACTGCGAAATGACGCACTGTTCCTTTCCCCCTGGTAATCTCAATCCTTTAATATGACTGTCCTCCCTAATTTTTTTTGTGCAAATGATTCCATACATATTACGTATAACAATGGTGATAAGCTACACCCCTGCCTAACTGATCTTTGAATGTTCAAATTTCTCAGAAATATGTCCATTAACTAACACTGAACTGTAAGCTCCTGTATATAACAATTTGACCCATGCAATAAAATCATTCCCAAAACCATATGCCTTTAATGCTTTAAAAAGGAAAGCATGTGATACTCTATCAAAAAGCCTTTGATTGATCCAACGATATCAACGCACAACCTAACTGTTTTTGATTCACATAGTCAATAATATTCCTAATTAAATGTACATTATCAATAATTGATCTGCCCGGCACCGAGCATGTTTGATCCACATTAATTATACTTTCTAAAAAAACATTTCAACCTCTTTGACAACACTTTGGATATAATTTTATAGTCTACATTAAGTAACGAGATGGGCCTCCAATTAGTTAGCAGTTCTGATTTATCCTGATTTTTACATAATAAGGTTAATATCCCTTGCCTTTGAGATATGGACAGAATCCCTTGTTCCTTGCTGTTATTTACCATCTTTACATAATCCTCACCAAATAAATAAATAGAAAAACCTTTGATAGAATTCTTTAGGAAGACCATCTACACCTGGGCTTTTCCCACCCTTCATTTCTTTAATTGCATTTATACATTCGTGATATGTTATATCCCCATCACATACATCTTTATCTCCTTCACTTAATTTTGGTACCCCATCTAAAAAATAGTCACACAAACTATCATCAATATCTTCCTTCTTGTAAAGATTTTCATAAAAAGCTTTACAATAATTCCCTTTTTCTAAATTAGTTTTAAAAATATTCCCTTTTTCATCTACTAAAATTTCAATTTCCTTCTTCCTTGCCCTTTGTTTTTCCGTTTGCAAGAATAATTTAGTTGGCTGTTCCTGTGTTTCTACATCTGCAATTTTTGATCTTATTTTGTTTCCCGCAAGCTTGTGTTCTATGCTACTTTCTAATTGCTCATTTACCATTCTAATTTCTGCTACAAATTCCCCAGGTTGTATCTTTTCCATATCTCTATACAACAACAATTTATCCTGTAACCTTCGATAGTTGTCATTACTTCTTTTGTTTATTATTTTACTTTGTCTAATTATAACTTCCTTAAATTTTTGTTTACAATGTTCCCACCACTGTTGTGAAGCTATTGGAAATAAAATTCCTGCTTCTGCATACTCTTTTTCTATTTCCCTCTTCAACTCCTCTGACTCTAAAACCTTTACATTGCACTTCCAATAGCTTCTTCCTATTTCTATGCCATCTGGTATTGTAATCTCCATATGCACAATCTTATGGTCTGAGCAATTATTTTCTATATAATCAATTCTACTCACATTTGCCAACAAAATCTTTGAGACATAAAATCTGTCTATCCTACTTTAAGACTTTTTGCTTTGTTTTCCCAAGAATATTCCCTAATGCGTGGAAATTTTTCTCTAAATATGTCCACTAAATTATTGCTATCTTTAATTATGCTTATTTCTTTTCTCCCTTCCATTCCAAAGTCTCTATTCCCTATTTTATCCATATTTTTCATCCTCAATACAATTAAAATCTCCTCCCAAAATGATATTGCTGTTTCCATTTACATAGTAATGTATATATTGAAAAAAATCTTTCCTATTTGCTGGTATGTTTGGAGCATAAATATTGATAATTTTTACAGTTCTATAATCTAAACTACATTGCAATACAACAAACCTCCCATTCCTATCTATTTCGAAATTTTGTATTTCTACCTTTAAATTTTCTTGAAACAAATCCCTACTCCACAACTATATTTTGTACCAAAACTCCAAAAGCATTTCCCTCCCCATTCCTCTTCCCACTTTCTTGCTTCCTTAATATTTTGTATATGTACCTCTTGTAATAATAAAACATCATATTGACCAGATTTGAAATGTTCAAAAATTCTACACCTTTTTTTTTCTTCGTCCCTCATTCCATTTACATTTAAACTAGCAATTTTTAACTTCAACATTACAATTCCATTCTATGTGAGGAAATCTTTATGTACCTTAATTCTTTGTTTTCTTCTTCTTGGGCTGTTTTCCTCTTTTCTTCCATGATAGATGCATCTTCTCTAAAAGAATCTGAAGGAGACGAGGACGATGAGGACGACGAGAGGGTCCGAGGTCTTGAAATATAGTTCAAGGGATGATGTGCTGCTACACTGTTTGGTATGTTCAACGCATTGTCTGAGAGTCCTTTTTCCTTTTCTTTTACAACTGCTCGGTTGACTGTACTTGTTTCTTCCATGGCATCTTCTTCTATATCCTCTTTCCCTTCACCATCATTTCCGTTATGTTCCATGACTTCCTGTCGTTCCTTTTCATCTTCTTCTTCTTCTTCTACTTCTTCTACTTCTTCTACTTCTTTTCTTCTTCTCTTCACTTGGTACTTCTACTGTCTCTATCCCGCGTAAATTCCTTCTTATGTGCGCATAGCAATGAAAGCTCATGTGTCCTTCCTCCCCACATTTGTTACACACCACCACTGCACACTGCGATCTCACATGTCCCACTTTCTTGCACTTGAGGCATACTGGCTGCCTCCCTTTTTACGGTGCATAGCATGTCAACCTCTTCTCCGTCTACCACCGCTCGAAGAAAAAGTGGCAGATCGGCTGCTTCTCCATTGTGTCGTATAACCGCGAATCTTACCATTGTTGCGATGTGCTCTGCGTTTTCAATAAACGATTTTTCGAAGCCCACATTCAGCACTTCTGAATTTTGTGGGTAAGCTGTCACTCAACACTTTGTGTAAGGTGGCTTGCGGCAAGTAATAAGGTGCCCAGTGTATTCTCACCCGGTGTAGTTCATTATTCAGGGGTGCTAATTTGCCCTGTACTGTTCTTACATGTAAGCTGACCTTTTTCAAGCAGTTCTGTAGCTGCCTTCTCCGTTGTCAATGTCACGTTCCACACCGAGTTGTGGGTTCTTGTTCCCAAAGCTTCAACATACTTCAGTGGAAATTTCTCTCTTTCAAAGCGCGTTAATAACGTCTAACCGATTATAGACTCCTTTACTTCCAAAACGAATAACTAAAGTTCTTGCCTTAACGTCGTTGACCGTCACTCTTCCGGAAGACTCCATATTCTCAGCGTGGGTAGTTCACTTTGATCTTAGCCAAAAGGCCGAGAAGCGATAACCATAAATGGAAATTTGCACACTATCCATATATGCTATGCGGTAAAATTCAGGTGTGCTTTATTGCTGTATTATTTCTTTGTGGAACAAAATATTTATATTTTTTATATATATATATTCATATGAAGAAGTTTAGAATAAAAAAATTATATATTTTCACACACTAGGTTACGAATTTTTTGGGGCACTGAGTTTAATTCTCTCCAATTCTGCGGTAGTTTTACAAATTAACTTTGAACGTCGAGGGAACGTTATGACGTAAAAGGATCAGTGGCGGAGGAGGAGTGATTTCCGATTCAAATCGCTGACTTGGCCAAGCACAACTACAATACGACACAGCAATTATTGCGCCACGTTAACAAGTGTATATCAGTTATAGGCAAACACCGTTTGTGATTTTCTTTCCCGACAGACGGCCACAAACAAGCCGTGTCACACAGTTTGGGATGAGGCCTTACCTGTTATCCATCCCTCCCCACCTGATACCAGCCAAATTTGTAGAGATGTAACTACAACTACAACTTTTGGATTCCTTGATCAAAAAGTCCACCGCAAAGATTCACCTGCATCATTGGCTCACTTTTCTTCACTTCCTCAACCTGAACACACCTGCTTACCATTCAAAACTTAAAACCCCATAGTTTGGCAACCACAAAGCTTATGAACTTATTTTCAAGTCTTTAAAACACAGCAGCAAGACATCTGTGAAAACTACACTCCAGAAAGCAACCCACACTTTGTATTGTCCTGTTTATTCTGTAGAATTTTGTCCGTCAATTAGGCCTCCCCATCCAAATCAAGTCTTCATTTATGGAAACAAACCACGTTTACACAAGACATTTGTTTGCACAAGCCCTTGAACAATGCATTTAGTTGTCAGGGCTTGACCCAACCAAATGTAACACCCATTCATTCCGTTACCCTGGGGTGTAAGTCTTGTCTTCACTGTGGTTAAACTAATGTTGTGAAAGTCTATTGAATGAGGAGAGTCGTTATATTCTTGTTCTTGTACTCTAACACCAGTCACTGTTTGTGGTCGTTGAAGCCCATTATCTCATTTCTTAACAATTTCTGAAATGGAATGAAAAGTTGAAAATGTTACTGAACTTCAGCATTTTCTCGATGCTCCTTGTACATATTATGTCATGTCTTGCTTTATCATAAGTCTCCTGTGTTTTTCTGTCTGTCCACAACCACATGGTGTGTATGTCTTTAGATGGTGTCTATTTAAGACCTGTGTTGATAAACAATAATTTATTACCTGACAGTGTTTGGTTTTTATTTTTATTCAATTTGAACAAGACATAACCGTCAATATTGCTAACATCTGTCATAAAATGTAATTTAGTGCAGACAATTTCAACTAAGAAAGGAAACTTGGTTGAATATTTTTTGCTGAATAATGACTGATTGCGCATGGCCTATCTTTTGTTACAGAGCAATACCTTGCATACATTTGAATGTATCTTAAACATGACAAACTCGATTTGATACTAATATGGTGTTAATTATATACCACCTCATTCAAAACAAACATGGTGAAAGCGACATCGGTTGGCCGATCACAGTCTCTATCAATATATAACACACTTATGTATAGATAGCGACTCTGCGCTCTGATGCGTCTTGGTGCTCGGAAGCTTGGCATCGGTTTTAAACCGGTATGAGTGTTCATTTCTCAACAACTATCCCTGAAATGAAATTTAAAACCGGAATATGTACATTTCAGCTATGCTAGACAAACGAGTTTTAAGTTTATTGATCATTTTCGATAACTACTATATGAGTTACTTATTGACAGACATCATGGCATTAATCTTTTGTAAGCGGACATTACATCTCATCCTTCTTTTGCTGCCTGGAAAACGTTGTTTGCACACTAAGAAGCTCCCAGGAAGGAGTAGACGCGTTGTCCATGTGCGTGGACGTAGAGTTGAAACCACGAAGTGGAAATTCAGAGCAGCTTCTTGCACAATATAAAGAAACCAACCTTGAATCTAATTCATGCTGGAAACAATCAACTAACATAGTCGACTGGATACTACTATTATAAAAAATATATATATTCAAGGAACAGAAGGTATCGACACCAGGAATCATAAAAAAAAAAAAGTAAGGGTCAATCATACAAGTTATTGCACATTTCTTAATTTGTATTTGTTAATTTTACTCCCTCCCTCAAGGGAGTGGGCCGATCCTGGAGGTACTGCAATACCAGGCCAACCCGTGGGGAAGTCGGAGCAAGCTCCTGCATCTCCCCCCAGTTCAAAAATCAGTTTAATATCGTAGACCCCCAATGGGGGTCGTATCAGATATTAAGCTGATAAGAACAGATACTACACTTTGATCTTAGCCAAAAGGCCGAGAAGCGATAACCATAAATGGAAATTTGCACACTATCCATATATGCTATGCGGTAAAATTCAGGTGTGCTTTATTGCTGTATTATTTCTTTGTGGAACAAAATTTTTTATTTTCTATATATATATATTCATATGAAGAAGTTTAGAATAAAACATTATATATTTTCACACACTAGGTTACGAATTTTTTGGGGCACTGAGTTTAATACTCTCCAATTCTGCGGTAGTTTTACAAATTAACTTTGAACGTCGAGGGAACGTTATGACGTAAAAGGATCAGTGGCGAGAGGAAGTGATTCCGATTCAAATCGCTGACTTGGCCAAGCACAACTACAATACGACACAGCAATTATTGCGCCACGTTAACAAGTGTATATCAGTTATAGGCAAACACCGTTTGTGATTTTCTTTCCCGACAGACGGCCACAAACAAGCCGTGTCACAGTTTGGGATGAGGCCTTACCTGTTATCCATCCCTCCCCACCTGATACCAGCCAAATTTGTAGAGATGTAACTACAACTTTTGGATTCCTTGATCAAAAAGTCCACCGCAAAGATTCACCTGCATCATTGGCTCACTTTTCTTCACTTCCTCAACCTGAACACACACAATTCTTACCATTCAAAACTTAAAAACCATAGTTCTTGGCAACCACAAAGCTTATGAACTTATTTTCAAGTCTTTAAAACACAGCAAGACACCTGTGAAAACTACACTCCAGAAAGCAACCCACACTTTTGTATTGTCCTGTTTATTCTGTAGAATTTTGTCCGTCAATTAGGCCTCCCCATCCAAATCAAGTCTTCATTTATGGAAACAAACATGACGTTTACACAAGACATTTGTTTGCACAAGCCCTTGAACAATGCATTTAGTTGTCAGGGCTTGACCCAACCAAATGTAACACCCATTCATTCCGTTACCCCCTGGTGTGTAAGTCTTGTCTTCACTGTGGTTAAACTAATGTTGTGAAAGTCTATTGAATGAGGAGAGTCGTTATATTCTTGTTCTTGTACTCTAACACCAGTCACTGTTTGTGGTCGTTGAAGCCCATTATCTCATTTCTTAACAATTTCTGAAATGGAATGAAAAGTTGAAAATGTTACTGAACTTCAGCATTTTCTCGATGCTCCTTGTACATATTATGTCATGTCTTGCTTTATCATAAGTCTCCTGTGTTTTTCTGTCTGTCCACAACCACATGGTGTGTATGTCTATAGATGGTGTCTATTTAAGACCTGTGTTGATAAACAATAATTTATTACCTGACAGTGTTTGGTTTTTATTTTTATTCAATTTGAACAAGACATAACCGTCAATATTGCTAACATCTGTCATAAAATGTAATTTAGTGCAGACAATTTCAACTAAGAAAGGAAACTTGGTTGAATATTTTTTGCTGAATAATGACTGATTGCGCATGGCCTATCTTTTGTTACAGAGCAATACCTTGCATACATTTGAATGTATCTTAAACATGACAAACTCGATTTGATACTAATATGGTGTTAATTATATACCACCTCATTCAAAACAAACATGGTGAAAGCGACATCGGTTGGCCGATCACAGTCTCTATCAATATATAACAACTTATGTATAGATAGCGACTCTGCGCTCTGATGCGTCTTGGTGCTCGGAAGCTTGGCATCGGTTTTAAACCGGTATGAGTGTTCATTTCTCAACAACTATCCCTGAAATGAAATTTAAAAACGGAATATGTACATTTCAGCTATGCTAGACAAACGAGTTTTTAAGTTTATTGATCATTTTCGATAACTACTATATGAGTTACTTATTGACAGACATCATGGCATTAATCTTTTGTAAGCGGACATTACATCTCATCCTTCTTTTGCTGCCTGGAAAAACGTGTTTGCACACTAAGAAGCTCCCAGGAAGGAGTAGACGCGTTGTCCATGTGCGTGGACGTAGAGTTGAAACCACGAAGTGGAAATTCAGAGCAGCTTCTTGCACAATATAAAGAAACCAACCTTGAATCTAATTCATGCTGGAAACAATCAACTAACATAGTCGACTGGATACTACTATTATAAAAAATATATATATTCAAGGAACAGAAGGTATCGACACCAGGAATCATATCAAAAAAAAAGTAAGGGTCAATCATACAAGTTATTGCACATTTCTTAATTTGTATTTGTTAATTTTACTCCCTCAAGAGGGAGTGGGCCGATCCTGGAGGTACTGCAATACCAGGCCAACCCGTGGGGAAGTCGGAGCAAGCTCCTGCATCTCCCCCCAAGTTCAAAAATCAGTTTAATATCGTAGACCCCCAATGGGGGTCGTATCAGATATTAAGCTGATAAGAACAGATACTACACTTTGATCTTAGCCAAAAGGCCGAGAAGCGATAACCATAAATGGAAATTTGCACACTATCCATATATGCTATGCGGTAAAATTCAGGTGTGCTTTATTGCTGTATTATTTCTTTGTGGAACAAAATATTTATATTTTCTATATATATATATTCATATGAAGAAGTTTAGAATAAAACATTATATATTTTCACACACTAGGTTACGAATTTTTTGGGGCACTGAGTTTAATACTCTCCAATTCTGCGGTAGTTTTACAAATTAACTTTGAACGTCGAGGGAACGTTATGACGTAAAAGGATCAGTGGCGGAGGAAGTGATTCCGATTCAAATCGCTGACTTGGCCAAGCACAACTACAATACGACACAGCAATTATTGCGCCACGTTAACAAGTGTATATCAGTTATAGGCAAACACCGTTTGTGATTTTCTTTCCCGACAGACGGCCACAAACAAGCCGTGTCACAGTTTGGGATGAGGCCTTACCTGTTATCCATCCCTCCCCACCTGATACCAGCCAAATTTGTAGAGATGTAACTACAACTTTTGGATTCCTTGATCAAAAAGTCCACCGCAAAGATTCACCTGCATCATTGGCTCACTTTTCTTCACTTCCTCAACCTGAACACACCTGCTTACCATTCAAAACTTAAAACCCATAGTTCTTGGCAACCACAAAGCTTATGAACTTATTTTCAAGTCTTTAAAACACAGCAAGACACCTGTGAAAACTACACTCCAGAAAGCAACCCACACTTTTGTATTGTCCTGTTTATTCTGTAGAATTTTGTCCGTCAATTAGGCCTCCCCATCCAAATCAAGTCTTCATTTATGGAAACAAACCACGTTTACACAAGACATTTGTTTGCACAAGCCCTTGAACAATGCATTTAGTTGTCAGGGCTTGACCCAACCAAATGTAACACCCATTCATTCCGTTACCCTGGTGTGTAAGTCTTGTCTTCACTGTGGTTAAAACTAATGTTGTGAAAGTCTATTGAATGAGGAGAGTCGTTATATTCTTGTTCTTGTACTCTAACACCAGTCACTGTTTGTGGTCGTTGAAGCCCATTATCTCATTTCTTAACAATTTCTGAAATGGAATGAAAAGTTGAAAATGTTACTGAACTTCAGCATTTTCTCGATGCTCCTTGTACATATTATGTCATGTCTTGCTTTATCATAAGTCTCCTGTGTTTTTTTGTCTGTCCACAACCACATGGTGTGTATGTCTATAGATGGTGTCTATTTAAGACCTGTGTTGATAAAAACAATAATTTATTACCTGACAGTGTTTGGTTTTTATTTTTATTCAATTTGAACAAGACATAACCGTCAATATTGCTAACATCTGTCATAAAAAAATGTAATTTAGTGCAGACAATTTCAACTAAGAAAGGAAACTTGGTTGAATATTTTTTGCTGAATAATGACTGATTGCGCATGGCCTATCTTTTGTTACAGAGCAATACCTTGCATACATTTGAATGTATCTTAAACATGACAAACTCGATTTGATACTAATATGGTGTTAATTATATACCACCTCATTCAAAACAAAACATGGTGAAAGCGACATCGGTTGGCCGATCACAGTCTCTATCAATATATAACAACTTATGTATAGATAGCGACTCTGCGCTCTGATGCGTCTTGGTGCTCGGAAGCTTGGCATCGGTTTTAAACCGGTATGAGTGTTCATTTCTCAACAACTATCCCTGAAATGAAATTTAAAACCGGAATATGTACATTTCAGCTATGCTAGACAAACGAGTTTTAAGTTTATTGATCATTTTCGATAACTACTATATGAGTTACTTATTGACAGACATCATGGCATTAATCTTTTGTAAGCGGACATTACATCTCATCCTTCTTTTGCTGCCTGGAAAACGTTGTTTGCACACTAAGAAGCTCCCAGGAAGGAGTAGACGCGTTGTCCATGTGCGTGGACGTAGAGTTGAAACCACGAAGTGGAAATTCAGAGCAGCTTCTTGCACAATATAAAGAAACCAACCTTGAATCTAATTCATGCTGGAAACAATCAACTAACATAGTCGACTGGATACTACTATTATAAAAAATATATATATTCAAGGAACAGAAGGTATCGACACCAGGAATCATAAAAAAAAAGTAAGGGTCAATCATACAAGTTATTGCACATTTCTTAATTTGTATTTGTTAATTTTACTCCCTCAAGAGGGAGTGGGCCGATCCTGGAGGTACTGCAATACCAGGCCAACCCGTGGGGAAGTCGGAGCAAGCTCCTGCATCTCCCCCCAAGTTCAAAAATCAGTTTAATATCGTAGACCCCCAATGGGGGTCGTATCAGATATTAAGCTGATAAGAACAGATACTACACTTTGATCTTAGCCAAAAGGCCGAGAAGCGATAACCATAAATGGAAATTTGCACACTATCCATATATGCTATGCGGTAAAATTCAGGTGTGCTTTATTGCTGTATTATTTCTTTGTGGAACAAAATATTTATATTTTCTATATATATATATTCATATGAAGAAGTTTAGAATAAAACATTATATATTTTCACACACTAGGTTACGAATTTTTTGGGGCACTGAGTTTAATACTCTCCAATTCTGCGGTAGTTTTACAAATTAACTTTGAACGTCGAGGGAACGTTATGACGTAAAAGGATCAGTGGCGGAGGAAGTGATTCCGATTCAAATCGCTGACTTGGCCAAGCACAACTACAATACGACACAGCAATTATTGCGCCACGTTAACAAGTGTATATCAGTTATAGGCAAACACCGTTTGTGATTTTCTTTCCCGACAGACGGCCACAAACAAGCCGTGTCACAGTTTGGGATGAGGCCTTACCTGTTATCCATCCCTCCCCACCTGATACCAGCCAAATTTGTAGAGATGTAACTACAACTTTTGGATTCCTTGATCAAAAAGTCCACCGCAAAGATTCACCTGCATCATTGGCTCACTTTTCTTCACTTCCTCAACCTGAACACACCTGCTTACCATTCAAAACTTAAAACCCATAGTTCTTGGCAACCACAAAGCTTATGAACTTATTTTCAAGTCTTTAAAACACAGCAAGACACCTGTGAAAACTACACTCCAGAAAGCAACCCACACTTTTGTATTGTCCTGTTTATTCTGTAGAATTTTGTCCGTCAATTAGGCCTCCCCATCCAAATCAAGTCTTCATTTATGGAAACAAACCACGTTTACACAAGACATTTGTTTGCACAAGCCCTTGAACAATGCATTTAGTTGTCAGGGCTTGACCCAACCAAATGTAACACCCATTCATTCCGTTACCCTGGTGTGTAAGTCTTGTCTTCACTGTGGTTAAACTAATGTTGTGAAAGTCTATTGAATGAGGAGAGTCGTTATATTCTTGTTCTTGTACTCTAACACCAGTCACTGTTTGTGGTCGTTGAAGCCCATTATCTCATTTCTTAACAATTTCTGAAATGGAATGAAAAGTTGAAAATGTTACTGAACTTCAGCATTTTCTCGATGCTCCTTGTACATATTATGTCATGTCTTGCTTTATCATAAGTCTCCTGTGTTTTTTCTGTCTGTCCACAACCACATGGTGTGTATGTCTATAGATGGTGTCTATTTAAGACCTGTGTTGATAAACAATAATTTATTACCTGACAGTGTTTGGTTTTTTTTTTTTATTCAATTTGAACAAGACATAACCGTCAATATTGCTAACATCTGTCATAAAATGTAATTTAGTGCAGACAATTTCAACTAAGAAAGGAAACTTGGTTGAATATTTTTTGCTGAATAATGACTGATTGCGCATGGCCTATCTTTTGTTACAGAGCAATACCTTGCATACATTTGAATGTATCTTAAACATGACAAACTCGATTTGATACTAATATGGTGTTAATTATATACCACCTCATTCAAAACAAACATGGTGAAAGCGACATCGGTTGGCCGATCACAGTCTCTATCAATATATAACAACTTATGTATAGATAGCGACTCTGCGCTCTGATGCGTCTTGGTGCTCGGAAGCTTGGCATCGGTTTTAAACCGGTATGAGTGTTCATTTCTCAACAACTATCCCTGAAATGAAATTTAAAACCGGAATATGTACATTTCAGCTATGCTAGACAAACGAGTTTTAAGTTTATTGATCATTTTCGATAACTACTATATGAGTTACTTATTGACAGACATCATGGCATTAATCTTTTGTAAGCGGACATTACATCTCATCCTTCTTTTGCTGCCTGGAAAACGTTGTTTGCACACTAAGAAGCTCCCAGGAAGGAGTAGTAGACGCGTTGTCCATGTGCGTGGACGTAGAGTTGAAACCACGAAGTGGAAATTCAGAGCAGCTTCTTGCACAATATAAAGAAACCAACCTTGAATCTAATTCATGCTGGAAACAATCAACTAACATAGTCGACTGGATACTACTATTATAAAAAATATATATATTCAAGGAACAGAAGGTATCGACACCAGGAATCAAAAAAAAAAAAGTAAGGGTCAATCATACAAGTTATTGCACATTTCTTAATTTGTATTTGTTAATTTTTTTCCCTCAAGAGGGAGTGGGCCGATCCTGGAGGTACTGCAATACCAGGCCAACCCGTGGGGAAGTCGGAGCAAGCTCCTGCATCTCCCCCCAAGTTCAAAAATCAGTTTAATATCGTAGACCCCCAATGGGGGTCGTATCAGATATTAAGCTGATAAGAACAGATACTACACTTTGATCTTAGCCAAAAGGCCGAGAAGCGATAACCATAAATGGAAATTTGCACACTATCCATATATGCTATGCGGTAAAATTCAGGTGTGCTTTATTGCTGTATTATTTCTTTGTGGAACAAAATATTTATATTTTCTATATATATATATTCATATGAAGAAGTTTAGAATAAAACATTATATATTTTCACACACTAGGTTACGAATTTTTTGGGGCACTGAGTTTAATACTCTCCAATTCTGCGGTAGTTTTACAAATTAACTTTGAACGTCGAGGGAACGTTATGACGTAAAAGGATCAGTGGCGGAGGAAGTGATTCCGATTCAAATCGCTGACTTGGCCAAGCACAACTACAATACGACACAGCAATTATTGCGCCACGTTAACAAGTGTATATCAGTTATAGGCAAACACCGTTTGTGATTTTCTTTCCCGACAGACGGCCACAAACAAGCCGTGTCACAGTTTGGGATGAGGCCTTACCTGTTATCCATCCCTCCCCACCTGATACCAGCCAAATTTGTAGAGATGTAACTACAACTTTTGGATTCCTTGATCAAAAAAAGTCCACCGCAAAGATTCACCTGCATCATTGGCTCACTTTTCTTCACTTCCTCAACCTGAACACACCTGCTTACCATTCAAAACTTAAAACCCATAGTTCTTGGCAACCACAAAGCTTATGAACTTATTTTCAAGTCTTTAAAACACAGCAAGACACCTGTGAAAACTACACTCCAGAAAGCAACCCACACTTTTGTATTGTCCTGTTTATTCTGTAGAATTTTGTCCGTCAATTAGGCCTCCCCATCCAAATCAAGTCTTCATTTATGGAAACAAACCACGTTTACACAAGACATTTGTTTGCACAAGCCCTTGAACAATGCATTTAGTTGTCAGGGCTTGACCCAACCAAATGTAACACCCATTCATTCCGTTACCCTGGTGTGTAAGTCTTGTCTTCACTGTGGTTAAACTAATGTTGTGAAAGTCTATTGAATGAGGAGAGTCGTTATTCTTGTTCTTGTACTCTAACACCAGTCACTGTTTGTGGTCGTTGAAGCCCATATCTCATTTCTTAACAATTTCTGAAATGGAATGAAAAGTTGAAAATGTTACTGAACTTCAGCATTTTCTCGATGCTCCTTGTACATATTATGTCATGTCTTGCTTTATCATAAGTCTCCTGTGTTTTTCTGTCTGTCCACAACCACATGGTGTGTATGTCTATAGATGGTGTCTATTTAAGACCTGTGTTGATAAACAATAATTTATTACCTGACAGTGTTTGGTTTTTATTTTTATTCAATTTGAACAAGACATAACCGTCAATATTGCTAACATCTGTCATAAAATGTAATTTAGTGCAGACAATTTCAACTAAGAAAGGAAACTTGGTTGAATATTTTTTGCTGAATAATGACTGATTGCGCATGGCCTATCTTTTGTTACAGAGCAATACCTTGCATACATTTGAATGTATCTTAAACATGACAAACTCGATTTGATACTAATATGGTGTTAATTATATACCACCTCATTCAAAACAAACATGGTGAAAGCGACGACATCGGTTGGCCGATCACAGTCTCTATCAATATATAACAACTTATGTATAGATAGCGACTCTGCGCTCTGATGCGTCTTGGTGCTCGGAAGCTTGGCATCGGTTTTAAAAACCGGTATGAGTGTTCATTTCTCAACAACTATCCCTGAAATGAAATTTAAAACCGGAATATGTACATTTCAGCTATGCTAGACAAACGAGTTTTTTAAGTTTATTGATCATTTTCGATAACTACTATATGAGTTACTTATTGACAGACATCATGGCATTAATCTTTTGTAAGCGGACATTACATCTCATCCTTCTTTTGCTGCCTGGAAAACGTTGTTTGCACACTAAGAAGCTCCCAGGAAGGAGTAGACGCGTTGTCCATGTGCGTGGACGTAGAGTTGAAACCACGAAGTGGAAATTCAGAGCAGCTTCTTGCACAATATAAAGAAACCAACCTTGAATCTAATTCATGCTGGAAACAATCAACTAACATAGTCGACTGGATACTACTATTATAAAAAATATATATATATATTCAAGGAACAGAAGGTATCGACACCAGGAATCATAAAAAAAAAAAGTAAGGGTCAATCATACAAGTTATTGCACATTTCTTAATTTGTATTTGTTAATTTTACTCCCTCAAGAGGGAGTGGGCCGATCCTGGAGGTACTGCAATACCAGGCCAACCCGTGGGGAAGTCGGAGCAAGCTCCTGCATCTCCCCCCAAGTTCAAAAATCAGTTTAATATCGTAGACCCCCAATGGGGGTCGTATCAGATATTAAGCTGATAAGAACAGATACTACACTTTGATCTTAGCCAAAAGGCCGAGAAGCGATAACCATAAATGGAAATTTGCACACTATCCATATATGCTATGCGGTAAAATTCAGGTGTGCTTTATTGCTGTATTATTTCTTTGTGGAACAAAATATTATATTTTCTATATATATATATTCATATGAAGAAGTTTAGAATAAAACATTATATATTTTCACACACTAGGTTACGAATTTTTTGGGGCACTGAGTTTAATACTCTCCAATTCTGCGGTAGTTTTACAAATTAACTTTGAACGTCGAGGGAACGTTATGACGTAAAAGGATCAGTGGCGGAGGAAGTGATTCCGATTCAAATCGCTGACTTGGCCAAGCACAACTACAATACGACACAGCAATTATTGCGCCACGTTAACAAGTGTATATCAGTTATAGGCAAACACCGTTTGTGATTTTCTTTCCCGACAGACGGCCACAAACAAGCCGTGTCACAGTTTGGGATGAGGCCTTACCTGTTATCCATCCCTCCCCACCTGATACCAGCCAAATTTGTAGAGATGTAACTACAACTTTTGGATTCCTTGATCAAAAAGTCCACCGCAAAGATTCACCTGCATCATTGGCTCACTTTTCTTCACTTCCTCAACCTGAACACACCTGCTTACCATTCAAAACTTAAAACCCATAGTTCTTGGCAACCACAAAGCTTATGAACTTATTTTCAAGTCTTTAAAACACAGCAAGACACCTGTGAAAACTACACTCCAGAAAGCAACCCACACTTTTGTATTGTCCTGTTTATTCTGTAGAATTTTGTCCGTCAATTAGGCCTCCCCATCCAAATCAAGTCTTCATTTATGGAAACAAACCACGTTTACACAAGACATTTGTTTGCACAAGCCCTTGAACAATGCATTTAGTTGTCAGGGCTTGACCCAACCAAATGTAACACCCATTCATTCCGTTACCCTGGTGTGTAAGTCTTGTCTTCACTGTGGTTAAACTAATGTTGTGAAAGTCTATTGAATGAGGAGAGTCGTTATATTCTTGTTCTTGTACTCTAACACCAGTCACTGTTTGTGGTCGTTGAAGCCCATTATCTCATTTCTTAACAATTTCTGAAATGGAATGAAAAGTTGAAAATGTTACTGAACTTCAGCATTTTTTCTCGATGCTCCTTGTACATATTATGTCATGTCTTGCTTTATCATAAGTCTCCTGTGTTTTTCTGTCTGTCCACAACCACATGGTGTGTATGTCTATAGATGGTGTCTATTTAAGACCTGTGTTGATAAACAATAATTTATTACCTGACAGTGTTTGGTTTTTATTTTTATTCAATTTGAACAAGACATAACCGTCAATATTGCTAACATCTGTCATAAAATGTAATTTAGTGCAGACAATTTCAACTAAGAAAGGAAACTTGGTTGAATATTTTTTGCTGAATAATGACTGATTGCGCATGGCCTATCTTTTGTTACAGAGCAATACCTTGCATACATTTGAATGTATCTTAAACATGACAAACTCGATTTGATACTAATATGGTGTTAATTATATACCACCTCATTCAAAACAAACATGGTGAAAGCGACATCGGTTGGCCGATCACAGTCTCTATCAATATATAACAACTTATGTATAGATAGCGACTCTGCGCTCTGATGCGTCTTGGTGCTCGGAAGCTTGGCATCGGTTTTAAACCGGTATGAGTGTTCATTTCTCAACAACTATCCCTGAATGAAATTTAAAACCGGAATATGTACATTTCAGCTATGCTAGACAAACGAGTTTTAAGTTTATTGATCATTTTCGATAACTACTATATGAGTTACTTATTGACAGACATCATGGCATTAATCTTTTGTAAGCGGACATTACATCTCATCCTTCTTTTGCTGCCTGGAAAACGTTGTTTGCACACTAAGAAGCTCCCAGGAAGGAGTAGACGCGTTGTCCATGTGCGTGGACGTAGAGTTGAAACCACGAAGTGGAAATTCAGAGCAGCTTCTTGCACAATATAAAGAAACCAACCTTGAATCTAATTCATGCTGGAAACAATCAACTAACATAGTCGACTGGATACTACTATTATAAAAAAAATATATATATTCAAGGAACAGAAGGTATCGACACCAGGAATCATAAAAAAAAAAAAAGTAAGGGTCAATCATACAAGTTATTGCACATTTCTTAATTTGTATTTGTTAATTTTACTCCCTCAAGAGGGAGTGGGCCGATCCTGGAGGTACTGCAATACCAGGCCAACCCGTGGGGAAGTCGGAGCAAGCTCCTGCATCTCCCCCCAAGTTCAAAAATCAGTTTAATATCGTAGACCCCCAATGGGGGTCGTATCAGATATTAAGCTGATAAGAACAGATACTACACTTTGATCTTAGCCAAAAGGCCGAGAAGCGATAACCATAAATGGAAATTTGCACACTATCCATATATGCTATGCGGTAAAATTCAGGTGTGCTTTATTGCTGTATTATTTCTTTGTGGAACAAAATATTTATATTTTCTATATATATATATTCATATGAAGAAGTTTAGAATAAAACATTATATATTTTCACACACTAGGTTACGAATTTTTTGGGGCACTGAGTTTAATACTCTCCAATTCTGCGGTAGTTTTACAAATTAACTTTGAACGTCGAGGGAACGTTATGACGTAAAAGGATCAGTGGCGGAGGAAGTGATTCCGATTCAAATCGCTGACTTGGCCAAGCACAACTACAAACACGACACAGCAATTATTGCGCCACGTTAACAAGTGTATATCAGTTATAGGCAAACACCGTTTGTGATTTTCTTTCCCGACAGACGGCCACAAACAAGCCGTGTCACAGTTTGGGATGAGGCCTTACCTGTTATCCATCCCTCCCCACCTGATACCAGCCAAATTTGTAGAGATGTAACTACAACTTTTGGATTCCTTGATCAAAAAGTCCACCGCAAAGATTCACCTGCATCATTGGCTCACTTTTCTTCACTTCCTCAACCTGAACACACCTGCTTACCATTCAAAACTTAAAACCCATAGTTCTTGGCAACCACAAAGCTTATGAACTTATTTTCAAGTCTTTAAAACACAGCAAGACACCTGTGAAAACTACACTCCAGAAAGCAACCCACACTTTTGTATTGTCCTGTTTATTCTGTAGAATTTTGTCCGTCAATTAGGCCTCCCCATCCAAATCAAGTCTTCATTTATGGAAACAAACCACGTTTACACAAGACATTTGTTTGCACAAGCCCTTGAACAATGCATTTAGTTGTCAGGGCTTGACCCAACCAAATGTAACACCCATTCATTCCGTTACCCTGGTGTGTAAGTCTTGTCTTCACTGTGGTTAAACTAATGTTGTGAAAGTCTATTGAATGAGGAGAGTCGTTATATTCTTGTTCTTGTACTCTAACACCAGTCACTGTTTGTGGTCGTTGAAGCCCATTATCTCATTTCTTAACAATTTCTGAAATGGAATGAAAAGTTGAAAATGTTACTGAACTTCAGCATTTTCTCGATGCTCCTTGTACATATTATGTCATGTCTTGCTTTATCATAAGTCTCCTGTGTTTTTTCTGTCTGTCCACAACCACATGGTGTGTATGTCTATAGATGGTGTCTATTTAAGACCTGTGTTGATAAACAATAATTTATTACCTGACAGTGTTTGGTTTTTATTTTTATTCAATTTGAACAAGACATAACCGTCAATATTGCTAACATCTGTCATAAAATGTAATTTAGTGCAGACAATTTCAACTAAGAAAGGAAACTTGGTTGAATATTTTTTGCTGAATAATGACTGATTGCGCATGGCCTATCTTTTGTTACAGAGCAATACCTTGCATACATTTGAATGTATCTTAAACATGACAAACTCGATTTGATACTAATATGGTGTTAATTATATACCACCTCATTCAAAAAAAAACATGGTGAAAGCGACATCGGTTGGCCGATCACAGTCTCTATCAATATATAACAACTTATGTATAGATAGCGACTCTGCGCTCTGATGCGTCTTGGTGCTCGGAAGCTTGGCATCGGTTTTAAACCGGTATGAGTGTTCATTTCTCAACAACTATCCCTGAAATGAAATTTAAAAAACCGGAATATGTACATTTCAGCTATGCTAGACAAACGAGTTTTAAGTTTATTGATCATTTTCGATAACTACTATATGAGTTACTTATTGACAGACATCATGGCATTAATCTTTTGTAAGCGGACATTACATCTCATCCTTCTTTTGCTGCCTGGAAAACGTTGTTTGCACACTAAGAAGCTCCCAGGAAGGAGTAGACGCGTTGTCCATGTGCGTGGACGTAGAGTTGAAACCACGAAGTGGAAATTCAGAGCAGCTTCTTGCACAATATAAAGAAACCAACCTTGAATCTAATTCATGCTGGAAACAATCAACTAACATAGTCGACTGGATACTACTATTATAAAAAATATATATATTCAAGGAACAGAAGGTATCGACACCAGGAATCATAAAAAAAAAAAAAAGGGTCAATCATACAAGTTATTGCACATTTCTTAATTTGTATTTGTTAATTTTACTCCCTCAAGAGGGAGTGGGCCGATCCTGGAGGTACTGCAATACCAGGCCAACCCGTGGGGAAGTCGGAGCAAGCTCCTGCATCTCCCCCCAAGTTCAAAAATCAGTTTAATATCGTAGACCCCCAATGGGGGTCGTATCAGATATTAAGCTGATAAGAACAGATACTACTACACTTTGATCTTAGCCAAAAGGCCGAGAAGCGATAACCATAAATGGAAATTTGCACACTATCCATATATGCTATGCGGTAAAATTCAGGTGTGCTTTATTGCTGTATTATTTCTTTGTGGAACAAAAAATTTATATTTTTCTATATATATATTCATATGAAGAAGTTTAGAATAAAACATTATATATTTTCACACACTAGGTTACGAATTTTTTGGGGCACTGAGTTTAATACTCTCCAATTCTGCGGTAGTTTTACAAATTAACTTTGAACGTCGAGGGAACGTTATGACGTAAAAGGATCAGTGGCGGAGGAAGTGATTCCGATTCAAATCGCTGACTTGGCCAAGCACAACTACAATACGACACAGCAATTATTGCGCCACGTTAACAAGTGTATATCAGTTATAGGCAAACACCGTTTGTGATTTTCTTTCCCGACAGACGGCCACAAACAAGCCGTGTCACAGTTTGGGATGAGGCCTTACCTGTTATCCATCCCTCCCCACCTGATACCAGCCAAATTTGTAGAGATGTAACTACAACTTTTGGATTCCTTGATCAAAAAGTCCACCGCAAAGATTCACCTGCATCATTGGCTCACTTTTCTTCACTTCCTCAACCTGAACACACCTGCTTACCATTCAAAACTTAAAACCCATAGTTCTTGGCAACCACAAAGCTTATGAACTTATTTTCAAGTCTTTAAAACACAGCAAGACACCTGTGAAAACTACACTCCAGAAAGCAACCCACACTTTTGTATTGTCCTGTTTATTCTGTAGAATTTTGTCCGTCAATTAGGCCTCCCCATCCAAATCAAGTCTTCATTTATGGAAACAAACCACGTTTACACAAGACATTTGTTTGCACAAGCCCTTGAACAATGCATTTAGTTGTCAGGGCTTGACCCAACCAAATGTAACACCCATTCATTCCGTTACCCTGGTGTGTAAGTCTTGTCTTCACTGTGGTTAAACTAATGTTGTGAAAGTCTATTGAATGAGGAGAGTCGTTATATTCTTGTTCTTGTACTCTAACACCAGTCACTGTTTGTGGTCGTTGAAGCCCATTATCTCATTTCTTAACAATTTCTGAAATGGAATGAAAAGTTGAAAATGTTACTGAACTTCAGCATTTTCTCGATGCTCCTTGTACATATTATGTCATGTCTTGCTTTATCATAAGTCTCCTGTGTTTTTTTTGTCTGTCCACAACCACATGGTGTGTATGTCTATAGATGGTGTCTATTTAAGACCTGTGTTGATAAACAATAATTTATTACCTGACAGTGTTTGGTTTTTATTTTTATTCAATTTGAACAAGACATAACCGTCAATATTGCTAACATCTGTCATAAAATGTAATTTAGTGCAGACAATTTCAACTAAGAAAGGAAACTTGGTTGAATATTTTTTGCTGAATAATGACTGATTGCGCATGGCCTATCTTTTGTTACAGAGCAATACCTTGCATACATTTGAATGTATCTTAAACATGACAAACTCGATTTGATACTAATATGGTGTTAATTATATACCACCTCATTCAAAACAAACATGGTGAAAGCGACGATCGGTTGGCCGATCACAGTCTCTATCAATATATAACAACTTATGTATAGATAGCGACTCTGCGCTCTGATGCGTCTTGGTGCTCGGAAGCTTGGCATCGGTTTTAAAAACCGGTATGAGTGTTCATTTCTCAACAACTATCCCTGAAATGAAATTTAAAACCGGAATATGTACATTTCAGCTATGCTAGACAAACGAGTTTTAAGTTTATTGATCATTTTCGATAACTACTATATGAGTTACTTATTGACAGACATCATGGCATTAATCTTTTGTAAGCGGACATTACATCTCATCCTTCTTTTGCTGCCTGGAAAACGTTGTTTTTGCACACTAAGAAGCTCCCAGGAAGGAGTAGACGCGTTGTCCATGTGCGTGGACGTAGAGTTGAAACCACGAAGTGGAAATTCAGAGCAGCTTCTTGCACAATATAAAGAAACCAACCTTGAATCTAATTCATGCTGGAAACAATCAACTAACATAGTCGACTGGATACTACTATTATAAAAAATATATATATTCAAGGAACAGAAGGTATCGACACCAGGAATCATAAAAAAAAAAAGTAAGGGTCAATCATACAAGTTATTGCACATTTCTTAATTTGTATTTGTTAATTTTACTCCCTCAAGAGGGAGTGGGCCGATCCTGGAGGTACTGCAATACCAGGCCAACCCGTGGGGAAGTCGGAGCAAGCTCCTGCATCTCCCCCCAAGTTCAAAAATCAGTTTAATATCGTAGACCCCCAATGGGGGTCGTATCAGATATTAAGCTGATAAGAACAGATACTACACTTTGATCTTAGCCAAAAGGCCGAGAAGCGATAACCATAAATGGAAATTTGCACACTATCCATATATGCTATGCGGTAAAAAAATTCAGGTGTGCTTTATTGCTGTATTATTTCTTTGTGGAACAAAATATTTATATTTTTTATATATATATATATTCATATGAAGAAGTTTAGAATAAAACATTATATATTTTCACACACTAGGTTACGAATTTTTTGGGGCACTGAGTTTAATACTCTCCAATTCTGCGGTAGTTTTACAAATTAACTTTGAACGTCGAGGGAACGTTATGACGTAAAAGGATCAGTGGCGGAGGAAGTGATTCCGATTCAAATCGCTGACTTGGCCAAGCACAACTACAATACGACACAGCAATTATTGCGCCACGTTAACAAGTGTATATCAGTTATAGGCAAACACCGTTTGTGATTTTCTTTCCCGACAGACGGCCACAAACAAGCCGTGTCACAGTTTGGGATGAGGCCTTACCTGTTATCCATCCCTCCCCACCTGATACCAGCCAAATTTGTAGAGATGTAACTACAACTTTTGGATTCCTTGATCAAAAAGTCCACCGCAAAGATTCACCTGCATCATTGGCTCACTTTTCTTCACTTCCTCAACCTGAACACACCTGCTTACCATTCAAAACTTAAACCCATAGTTCTTGGCAACCACAAAGCTTATGAACTTATTTTCAAGTCTTTAAAACACAGCAAGACACCTGTGAAAACTACACTCCAGAAAGCAACCCACACTTTTGTATTGTCCTGTTTATTCTGTAGAATTTTGTCCGTCAATTAGGCCTCCCCATCCAAATCAAGTCTTCATTTATGGAAACAAACCACGTTTACACAAGACATTTGTTTGCACAAGCCCTTGAACAATGCATTTAGTTGTCAGGGCTTGACCCAACCAAATGTAACACCCATTCATTCCGTTACCCTGGTGTGTAAGTCTTGTCTTCACTGTGGTTAAACTAATGTTGTGAAAGTCTATTGAATGAGGAGAGTCGTTATATTCTTGTTCTTGTACTCTAACACCAGTCACTGTTTGTGGTCGTTGAAGCCCATTATCTCATTTCTTAACAATTTCTGAAATGGAATGAAAAGTTGAAAATGTTACTGAACTTCAATTTTCTTTCAGCATTTTCTCGATGCTCCTTTGTACATATTATGTCATGTCTTGCTTTATCATAAGTCTCCTGTGTTTTTCTGTCTGTCCACAACCACATGGTGTGTATGTCTATAGATGGTGTCTATTTAAGACCTGTGTTGATAAACAATAATTTATTACCTGACAGTGTTTGGTTTTTATTTTTATTCAATTTGAACAAGACATAACCGTCAATATTGCTAACATCTGTCATAAAATGTAATTTAGTGCAGACAATTTCAACTAAGAAAGGAAACTTGGTTGAATATTTTTTGCTGAATAATGACTGATTGCGCATGGCCTATCTTTTGTTACAGAGCAATACCTTGCATACATTTGAATGTATCTTAAACATGACAAACTCGATTTGATACTAATATGGTGTTAATTATATACCACCTCATTCAAAACAAACATGGTGAAAGCGACATCGGTTGGCCGATCACAGTCTCTATCAATATATAACAACTTATGTATAGATAGCGACTCTGCGCTCTGATGCGTCTTGGTGCCGGAAGCTTGGCATCGGTTTTAAACCGGTATGAGTGTTCATTTCTCAACAACTATCCCTGAAATGAAATTTAAAACCGGAATATGTACATTTCAGCTATGCTAGACAAACGAGTTTTAAGTTTATTGATCATTTTCGATAACTACTATATGAGTTACTTATTGACAGACATCATGGCATTAATCTTTTGTAAGCGGACATTA
Organism: Urechis unicinctus; assembly: GCA_034190875.2. Classification (NCBI taxonomy): domain Eukaryota; kingdom Metazoa; phylum Annelida; class Polychaeta; order Xenopneusta; family Urechidae; genus Urechis; species Urechis unicinctus. Next base: position 66,909,487 of record CM067350.1, read on the forward strand.
CATCTCATCCTTCTTTTGCTGCCTGGAAAACGTTGTTTGCACACTAAGAAGCTCCCAGGAAGGAGTAGACGCGTTGTCCATGTGCGTGGACGTAGAGTTGAAACCACGAAGTGGAAATTCAGAGCAGCTTCTTGCACAATATAAAGAAACCAACCTTGAATCTAATTCATGCTGGAAACAATCAACTAACATAGTCGACTGGATACTACTATTATAAAAAATATATATATTCAAGGAACAGAAGGTATCGACACCAGGAATCATAAAAAAAAAAGTAAGGGTCAATCATACAAGTTATTGCACATTTCTTAATTTGTATTTGTTAATTTTACTCCCTCAAGAGGGAGTGGGCCGATCCTGGAGGTACTGCAATACCAGGCCAACCCGTGGGGAAGTCGGAGCAAGCTCCTGCATCTCCCCCCAAGTTCAAAAATCAGTTTAATATCGTAGACCCCCAATGGGGGTCGTATCAGATATTAAGCTGATAAGAACAGATACTACACTTTGATCTTAGCCAAAAGGCCGAGAAGCGATAACCATAAATGGAAATTTGCACACTATCCATATATGCTATGCGGTAAAATTCAGGTGTGCTTTATTGCTGTATTATTTCTTTGTGGAACAAAATATTTATATTTTCTATATATATATATTCATATGAAGAAGTTTAGAATAAAACATTATATATTTTCACACACTAGGTTACGAATTTTTTGGGGCACTGAGTTTAATACTCTCCAATTCTGCGGTAGTTTTACAAATTAACTTTGAACGTCGAGGGAACGTTATGACGTAAAAAAGGATCAGTGGCGGAGGAAGTGATTCCGATTCAAATCGCTGACTTGGCCAAGCACAACTACAATACGACACAGCAATTATTGCGCCACGTTAACAAGTGTATATCAGTTATAGGCAAACACCGTTTGTGATTTTCTTTCCCGACAGACGGCCACAAACAAGCCGTGTCACAGTTTGGGATGAGGCCTTACCTGTTATCCATCCCTCCCCACCTGATACCAGCCAAATTTGTAGAGATGTAACTACAACTTTTGGATTCCTTGATCAAAAAGTCCACCGCAAAGATTCACCTGCATCATTGGCTCACTTTTCTTCACTTCCTCAACCTGAACACACCTGCTTACCATTCAAAACTTAAAACCCATAGTTCTTGGCAACCACAAAGCTTATGAACTTATTTTCAAGTCTTTAAAACACAGCAAGACACCTGTGAAAACTACACTCCAGAAAGCAACCCACACTTTTGTATTGTCCTGTTTATTCTGTAGAATTTTGTCCGTCAATGGCCTCCCCATCCAAATCAAGTCTTCATTTATGGAAACAAACCACGTTTACACAAGACATTTGTTTGCACAAGCCCTTGAACAATGCATTTAGTTGTCAGGGCTTGACCCAACCAAATGTAACACCCATTCATTCCGTTACCCTGGTGTGTAAGTCTTGTCTTCACTGTGGTTAAACTAATGTTGTGAAAGTCTATTGAATGAGGAGAGTCGTTATATTCTTGTTCTTGTACTCTAACACCAGTCACTGTTTGTGGTCGTTGAAGCCCATTATCTCATTTCTTAACAATTTCTGAAATGGAATGAAAAGTTGAAAATGTTACTGAACTTCAGCATTTTCTCGATGCTCCTTGTACATATTATGTCATGTCTTGCTTTATCATAAGTCTCCTGTGTTTTTCTGTCTGTCCACAACCACATGGTGTGTATGTCTATAGATGGTGTCTATTTAAGACCTGTGTTGATAAACAATAATTTATTACCTGACAGTGTTTGGTTTTTATTTTTATTCAATTTGAACAAGACATAACCGTCAATATTGCTAACATCTGTCATAAAATGTAATTTAGTGCAGACAATTTCAACTAAGAAAGGAAACTTGGTTGAATATTTTTTGCTGAATAATGACTGATTGCGCATGGCCTATCTTTTGTTACAGAGCAATACCTTGCATACATTTGAATGTATCTTAAACATGACAAACTCGATTTGATACTAATATGGTGTTAATTATATACCACCTCATTCAAAACAAACATGGTGAAAGCGACATCGGTTGGCCGATCACAGTCTCTATCAATATATAACAACTTATGTATAGATAGCGACTCTGCGCTCTGATGCGTCTTGGTGCTCGGAAGCTTGGCATCGGTTTTAAACCGGTATGAGTGTTCATTTCTCAACAACTATCCCTGAAATGAAATTTAAAACCGGAATATGTACATTTCAGCTATGCTAGACAAACGAGTTTTAAGTTTATTGATCATTTTCGATAACTACTATTGAGTTACTTATTGACAGACATCATGGCATTAATCTTTTGTAAGCGGACATTACATCTCATCCTTCTTTTGCTGCCTGGAAAACGTTGTTTGCACACTAAGAAGCTCCCAGGAAGGAGTAGACGCGTTGTCCATGTGCGTGGACGTAGAGTTGAAACCACGAAGTGGAAATTCAGAGCAGCTTCTTGCACAATATAAAGAAACCAACCTTGAATCTAATTCATGCTGGAAACAATCAACTAACATAGTCGACTGGATACTACTATTATAAAAAATATATATATATTCAAGGAACAGAAGGTATCGACACCAGGAATCATAAAAAAAAAAAGTAGGGTCAATCATACAAGTTATTGCACATTTCTTAATTTGTATTTGTTAATTTTACTCCCTCAAGAGGGAGTGGGCCGATCCTGGAGGTACTGCAATACCAGGCCAACCCGTGGGGAAGTCGGAGCAAGCTCCTGCATCTCCCCCCAAGTTCAAAAATCAGTTTAATATCGTAGACCCCCAATGGGGGTCGTATCAGATATTAAGCTGATAAGAACAGATACTACACTTTGATCTTAGCCAAAAGGCCGAGAAGCGATAACCATAAATGGAAATTTGCACACTATCCATATATGCTATGCGGTAAAATTCAGGTGTGCTTTATTGCTGTATTATTTCTTTGTGGAACAAAATATTTATATTTTCTATATATATATATTCATATGAAGAAGTTTAGAATAAAACATTATATATTTTCACACACTAGGTTACGAATTTTTTGGGGCACTGAGTTTAATACTCTCCAATTCTGCGGTAGTTTTACAAATTAACTTTGAACGTCGAGGGAACGTTATGACGTAAAAGGATCAGTGGCGGAGGAAGTGATTCCGATTCAAATCGCTGACTTGGCCAAGCACAACTACAATACGACACAGCAATTATTGCGCCACGTTAACAAGTGTATATCAGTTATAGGCAAACACCGTTTGTGATTTTCTTTCCCGACAGACGGGCCACAAACAAGCCGTGTCACAGTTTGGGATGAGGCCTTACCTGTTATCCATCCCTCCCCACCTGATACCAGCCAAATTTGTAGAGATGTAACTACAACTTTTGGATTCCTTGATCAAAAAGTCCACCGCAAAGATTCACCTGCATCATTGGCTCACTTTTCTTCACTTCCTCAACCTGAACACACCTGCTTACCATTCAAAACTTAAAACCCATAGTTCTTGGCAACCACAAAGCTTATGAACTTATTTTCAAGTCTTTAAAACACAGCAAGACACCTGTGAAAACTACACTCCAGAAAGCAACCCACACTTTTGTATTGTCCTGTTTATTCTGTAGAATTTTGTCCGTCAATTAGGCCTCCCCATCCAAATCAAGTCTTCATTTATGGAAACAAACCACGTTTACACAAGACATTTGTTTGCACAAGCCCTTGAACAATGCATTTAGTTGTCAGGGCTTGACCCAACCAAATGTAACACCCATTCATTCCGTTACCCTGGTGTGTGTAAGTCTTGTCTTCACTGTGGTTAAACTAATGTTGTGAAAGTCTATTGAATGAGGAGAGTCGTTATATTCTTGTTCTTGTACTCTAACACCAGTCACTGTTTGTGGTCGTTGAAGCCCATTATCTCATTTCTTAACAATTTCTGAAATGGAATGAAAAGTTGAAAATGTTACTGAACTTCAGCATTTTCTCGATGCTCCTTGTACATATTATGTCATGTCTTGCTTTATCATAAGTCTCCTGTGTTTTTCTGTCTGTCCACACACCACATGGTGTGTATGTCTATAGATGGTGTCTATTTAAGACCTGTGTTGATAAACAATAATTTATTACCTGACAGTGTTTGGTTTTTATTTTTATTCAATTTGAACAAGACATAACCGTCAATATTGCTAACATCTGTCATAAAATGTAATTTAGTGCAGACAATTTCAACTAAGAAAGGAAACTTGGTTGAATATTTTTTGCTGAATAATGACTGATTGCGCATGGCCTATCTTTTGTTACAGAGCAATACCTTGCATACATTTGAATGTATCTTAAACATGACAAACTCGATTTGATACTAATATGGTGTTAATTATATACCACCTCATTCAAAACAAACATGGTGAAAGCGACATCGGTTGGCCGATCACAGTCTCTATCAATATATAACAACTTATGTATAGATAGCGACTCTGCGCTCTGATGCGTCTTGGTGCTCGGAAGCTTGGCATCGGTTTTAAACCGGTATGAGTGTTCATTTCTCAACAACTATCCCTGAAATGAAATTTAAAACCGGAATATGTACATTTCAGCTATGCTAGACAAACGAGTTTTAAGTTTATTGATCATTTTCGATAACTACTATATGAGTTACTTATTGACAGACATCATGGCATTAATCTTTTGTAAGCGGACATTACATCTCATCCTTCTTTTGCTGCCTGGAAAACGTTGTTTGCACACTAAGAAGCTCCCAGGAAGGAGTAGACGCGTTGTCCATGTGCGTGGACGTAGAGTTGAAACCACGAAGTGGAAATTCAGAGCAGCTTCTTGCACAATATAAAGAAACCAACCTTGAATCTAATTCATGCTGGAAACAATCAACTAACATAGTCGACTGGATACTACTATTATAAAAAATATATATATTCAAGGAACAGAAGGTATCGACACCAGGAATCATAAAAAAAAAAAGTAAGGGTCAATCATACAAGTTATTGCACATTTCTTAATTTGTATTTGTTAATTTTACTCCCTCAAGAGGGAGTGGGCCGATCCTGGAGGTACTGCAATACCAGGCCAACCCGTGGGGAAGTCGGAGCAAGCTCCTGCATCTCCCCCCAAGTTCAAAAATCAGTTTAATATCGTAGACCCCCAATGGGGGTCGTATCAGATATTAAGCTGATAAGAACAGATACTACACTTTGATCTTAGCCAAAAGGCCGAGAAGCGATAACCATAAATGGAAATTTGCACACTATCCATATATGCTATGCGGTAAAATTCAGGTGTGCTTTTGCTGTATTATTTCTTTTGTGGAACAAAATATTTATATTTCTCTATATATATATATTCATATGAAGAAGTTTAGAATAAAACATTATATATTTTCACACACTAGGTTACGAATTTTTTGGGGCACTGAGTTTAATACTCTCCAATTCTGCGGTAGTTTTACAAATTAACTTTGAACGTCGAGGGAACGTTATGACGTAAAAGGATCAGTGGCGGAGGAAGTGATTCCGATTCAAATCGCTGACTTGGCCAAGCACAACTACAATACGACACAGCAATTATTGCGCCACGTTAACAAGTGTATATCAGTTATAGGCAAACACCGTTTGTGATTTTCTTTCCCGACAGACGGCCACAAACAAGCCGTGTCACAGTTTGGGATGAGGCCTTACCTGTTATCCATCCCTCCCCACCTGATACCAGCCAAATTTGTAGAGATGTAACTACAACTTTTGGATTCCTTGATCAAAAAGTCCACCGCAAAGATTCACCTGCATCATTGGCTCACTTTTCTTCACTTCCTCAACCTGAACACACCTGCTTACCATTCAAAACTTAAAACCCATAGTTCTTGGCAACCACAAAGCTTATGAACTTATTTTCAAGTCTTTAAAACACAGCAAGACACCTGTGAAAACTACACTCCAGAAAGCAACCCACACTTTTGTATTGTCCTGTTTATTCTGTAGAATTTTGTCCGTCAATTAGGCCTCCCCATCCAAATCAAGTCTTCATTTATGGAAACAAACCACGTTTACACAAGACATTTGTTTGCACAAGCCCTTGAACAATGCATTTAGTTGTCAGGGCTTGACCCAACCAAATGTAACACCCCATTCATTCCGTTACCCTGGGGTGTAAGTCTTGTCTTCACTGTGGTTAAACTAATGTTGTGAAAGTCTATTGAATGAGGAGAGTCGTTATATTCTTGTTCTTGTA
>CM067350.1:66915840-67023116 GCA_034190875.2 Urechis unicinctus
ATCTGTGGAGCGACCAACTGAGTGGGTTTCTCGGCTGCAAGCTGTTGTCTTTGCACTAAGCAGTGAGTTGACTTGCTTGACTGGTAAAAAAATCCAAATCCACTATAAGGGCAAAACGGCCTCTTCAGTGGTTCCAGGACGCTTGGTCGGACTAAAAGAGCGTCAGCTTCCCTCTCACGACCTGGTGCGGGACCACCATGGTCTTTGAACATGGAAGCTCTGTCACTAAGCCGTGTTCTACTTTTTGCCGGATGGGCCACTTCGTTGCATTGTCTGTGAAGAGCTGCTTGTGGTACACCCAACACCCATCATTTTTTTGTCTGCGGCTGTCCTTAGAGTGTAACAGCAGCAGGTCGTTTGGGTAGCGAGTCGTGTGTCTCTGAAACGACAGCAACGGTACCCTGTAGCCGACTTTCTGTCGACAGGTGAGCATGAGGTCTTGGGACCATTGCTTCACGAAGCGGTCTCAGCCCAGGCAGACGGACTGTGGGCCGTTGATGACTACCTGCGCCATTCTGTGGGTGGGGTTGCCGAATCGTACAAAGTAGAGAGCTGCCTTGCAGCGGCCTTGCGTGCTGGCTGAGTGGCAGACTGTCATGTCTAGGTTTTACAACGTCCTGGGTGGCGTAGCCAAAGTCATTCAGTAGACTGATCAAGGTGGGTCTCCTGCCGTTCTTTTCCTTGGCTACAATGCTTATCGCATGGTAAGTTCCATATCGCTCAGCTAAGGGCAGACCTCTTGCAGGTTCTCATGGTACTCCGGTGTTCTGTAAGTTCGGCCGTCCAAGAGGACAAACTGGTGGTGGTGGTTGTTGTTGTTGTTAATTTAACGCTGTTCGGCTTCTCTTGGCCATGTACAGTGAAATGCCGTGGAATTGTTCTGGTTAACAAGGGACAATTAAGACAGTTGGACATATTGAAGGATTCTTTTTGTGATGTTTGAGCGAAGAGTTACAAGCTGTAAATAGGCCCCCTGTTTGTTTAATTAATTAAAATAATAGGAACAGAAACAATGAATAAAGGGCACCTTACAAGGGTGTAGGAAAGTGCAACTAAGAGGATTTCACTCATTGGTAGCTACTCCAGTGCGTTAAAGAAAGATTAAAAAAAGCCCTAAAGATCCCATGTCGGATGCGCATGGGGGTACCTAAATAGGGAAAAATTAAAGAGGGACAGAAGAATACTAAGTGCAGAGATGATGGAAAGAGGGTAAATAATATCAATTGATAGATCAACAATTAAAATGAGAGGAAAGTATTGATAATAAGTTGTTGCTAACAAAACGTTTGGTAGTGAGAATATAAGTGATGGTAATTTTGATAATAGAGGAGCAGACAAGATTATAAATGATTAGGGAGTATATGGCTTGTTTAAGTTTGCTTATGAGAGGAATGCGCTGGGAATGATAATTCGGGCATACAAACATGTGATGGTAAATGTTTACGGGGGAATGGCAGAAATAACATTTAAGATTTAGGTTGTTTTTATGTTTAGCTTTATAGAATTTGAGAGGGGGGTTCCCCAATGCTATTGAGGTTAGGATTTGCTCTGAAAGAGTATTTGGATGAATTATTTGGGGTTTTAGATTATATGAAGAGTTTGATGAGTTCCAATATTGTTGCCGGGTTTGGGCGATAAGATCCTCAATGAATAGGTAGTGAGCGTTTAGATCGAGAGGAATGGGTTGAATAAAGGCATCAGCATGTGTTTGTGTAGCTGCTGAATAATAACAAGGATCCCACAATGTAATGGGATCCATATTATTGAAGCAGCTGAGTTTTGTACCAAAGTAAGGAGGAAAGATATTGGAATTCGTTGATAGAGGTATTAAGGCTTTTACCTTTAAAAGCTGCAATGACTGATAGAGAATCTGTGAGAATTATGGGGCTGATGATATTTAATTGAAGAGCTAATATTAAGGCGTTGATAATAGTAAGTGCTTCTGCTGTTAGGATAGAAAAGAAGATCTGGATTCGTTGTATTGAATGGACGGAATAGTTAGAGTGAAAGAAGTACGGACATTCGTTTTGGAACCATCTGTGGGTGGAACTAGCTGGTAGGTTGTCAATGAAATCAAGCGCCAGAGATTTGTTAAGTGATGGATGTCATGAGTTATTTTTCCCGATAATTCGGTATTGATAATAGTGTTTCAAAGATGCCAAAGAGGAATGGGACAGGGAGACTCAGAGGATATTATAGAAAGATGTTGTGCGAAAGGGATGGTGAGATGAGTGAGAGTGTTACGTTGTCTACAAGTGTAAGAATACCAGGTTTCTTTAAAAATAAATTGAGTGGGGAGATTGTATATGACAGCTCTATCTTGATACCTAAGGGTGGCTTTGAGTGATTGAGGGGAATGGGTGGAAAACCAGTGGATACCTGAAGGGAATTAATAGATGTATAACGGTGTGTTCTTGTAATGGCTCGGAGCGTGGCTGATTTTGCTTTCTCTAATTTGAGGAGGGTTGCCTTAGATACAGTGATTATGGCTGGAGCCCCATAAAGGATATGTTGCAAGGAATGGGTTGCGTTTATTTTGCATGATGTCTGCTTGTTTGCGCCCCGGGAGGTGCCGCTTATGTATCTGAGGAGGTTGGTGACATTTTGACATTTTGTTACTGTATTCTGTGAGTGTTCCCACCAGGTAAGACTTTTATCAAGAATGATACCTGAAAATCGTGTTTGGGATAGGTTTATTATCAATAAAGAAAGTAGGAGTTCGGTGAGCTTTATTTGAACAACTTTGAATTATGAGAGAGAAAATTTGACTTCTCATTTAGAGGCCCATTTGTCAATGCTATTTAGATGTGTTTGTACAGATTTGGTTGATTTAGGGGATAATTTGCCAGTAGCCCAGATGGTAATATCATCAGCAGTAGCCCAGATGGTTATATCATATACAGTAGTAGAAGGAATTGGAATATCATTGATAAAGATGTTGAACACAGTAAGAGACAACACACTCCTTTGAGGTACTCCATTTTCTGTACTGTGAGGATTGGATAAGGTATTATTAGCTTTAACTTGAAAATTTCTGTTTGATAAAAAGTTGTGGATCCAATTAAGTGCTAAACCTGATATACCTAACTGTTGGGCTTTGATTTCTATAGAGGCTCTGTTTGCCATATCAAATGCGTTGGAGATGTCAAGAAATATAGCATGTGCTTTTTTGTTAGATATGAAACCTTTGTTAATGGAGATGAGTATAGACGAGTTCACGTTGAGCTTTCTTTAACAGACGCCAACCCCGAGACGCCGGATCAACAAACCCATGTGCTTTTGTTGATTTCATGATGACGATGTTGTATTTCATGTAATTTTATAATCCCCACACAGCTGAGCGAAGGTATAAACTCAATGAGATCTTCATATGTCCCAAAAAATGTTAAAGTCTACCACAAGCTAGTTCCCCCGCTCTGGAAGGTTACTGGCAATCTCATATCACCATCTACAGCGCGAACATGAAAGATCGAGGACAGTAAATGGTGCGGACGCTGTGAGAGGCGACCTGTTTTCGATAGATCAACCCGGGCAATTGATCAAGGTGACATTTTTTTCATGCTGTAGTTGTCTCCCACGTGTTTTGGCAGCGGAAATGCTCTGCTCTGACATTTTTCCCGCTCTCGTCGATCGCAGTGACGTCAGCCCAGTACACCAATGTGCTTTTGTTTATCTCACGGTAGCGCCACCTAACGTTTTAAGCGTTTTATAATTAGGAAAGTGATCACCACAGAGCCTCTTGAAGTGAACCCTCTTAGCGTAGCTATAAACTCTTTGGTGCTAGTCCCGATAGCTCTTGCTGTTGTGGATGTTCTCGCCTGCTATGTCTTTCAAAATAATGACACGTTTGATGATCCTCTGGAGGTCTTGGTCCGTGAACGCGCTCCCACACTGCTCTGTTTTCTACCTACTCGTCCGCGGCATCTTCAAGTAGTCCATTATCCACTTGGCGACGTTGTTAACAGCTTAAGTTCACCGTTCCGGAACGGTTCCAGATAGGCGGGATCTGGCTCGCGAATGGGATACAGGCCATACAACACTGCGGTGACCGGGTGGGCGTTCTGGTAAAATAACTTATCAACGTCTATCAGTAGTTCCGATTCGATGGAGCGGGTGATTTCAACAATGTGCTGTCCCTTCTCTATCTCATCCGGACCGAGTCGACCTTGCCTTCCACAACCCAGTCAATATCAACCCAAGTGGTATTCGCCATCCGGCAGGGCCTGTAGGATCTTTGTCGCCCTCACGTCGTCCAGAGAGCTATCCATATTGGAAGTCTTTGATGGAGAATAAACCATAACCGACCCATCAACCTCAAACTCAACATTTTGACCCATAGTATGTCAAGCAGGTAGACTTGAGATTTTGGCTCTAAGAGTGGTCGCGTTTTTGAGGAATCTTCATGCTTAGCTTGCAGTGCGAAATACAATGTGTTTTTAAATGTCATTTGTCAAGTACGCTTGGTTGTTGTCAAAATCATATTTGCAATGATATGCTGCACCATGGTTTCTTCATAAGAAACGGCCGCTTCCTTCGTACATGATCATTTCCCGGTGGCGTCAGCCAGTCGACGCCTTGGACATTCAGAGATGCAAGAGACTTAAAAAAACATTAGACCCTGAAGCCAAGTCGGTTGTAACATCTTCACTATCTTAAGAGAAATGATGCTGCTGTCTATGACAATTCTTAAAAATCGAGGTTCCACCCAATTAGTTGACTCTACGTATTACGTAGAACAAAAACAGCAGCGCCGTAGATATTAGCTCTTGCATGCAATTAAGAAGAAGTGAACGTTGCATCATAGTTTGCTGTCAAGTTTGATTAACATCAGTCCCTTCACATCCCCATCCTTAAGGCAATGACAATAGAATATGGGGCAATTTGAAAGATAGTTTGGTTGTGTGAGTGTAGGTGTTTTTACTCAACTGCTATAACACTGATTGCATTTGCCGTTCAGCAACTCCAAACCACTGTATCTCATGATATCCATAAGCCTTCACAAAATAACAAAAAATGTATTATGTGGTGAACACAAGCGTTGGGTAAAAGAAAACTGATATCGAGTTAGATATTTATTATGGTGACGATACTAGCAAATTACCGGCTTTTGTAGTGGTCAAACCACAAACGACCTAATCGGGCAGACATTAAAGCGGGAGGTTTAATTCTTAGCACCATTATCACCAATGAAACGAATCGACTCGTTTTCAACCATGCTCCACGACAGTTATTCCCCATAGTCTCTATGGGAATATCTATTTCCGCTTGCATATTGACACAATACACAAAAACCACCTGGTTTTCCTACCCAGTATCCAGGGTTAATTAATGTGGAATTAATGCTGATGCAAAACGGTTGACGAACCAAATATAGCAACACACACTCTCGTATTCATGATATTTACAGATATGCCGCGGATCCAATTCCACGAAATATTCCACCGTGAACATGAGAACTAGTTCTGTATGAACTGGTTGTTAGCATTATCATTAAATAGATTAATCATAGTTATTGTTATACTTGCAGATACAGATGTACGTGTATAAAAACACTTGAGCCGTACTACTACAAAAAACAACACCCTCCTCGTGGTAAGCGAGATATAAGCTATGTTACGACAGAACTCCAATGCGCTCATCAACCTGCAACACATTACACGCAGCTCACTGTTAATCCCACCGGATGTAGATGAAATTTATAACACAAATAGATGTCCAGCATTGATACCACTTTGCAGAGATTGGGGTTAGACAAGGTTTCATTTTAACAATACGAGGCCCAACAACCATGTGCCTGGCGTTACTTTCGAAGCATATTGCACATCAACTAGCGCCATGATTGTGATGGATATGATGGAGGACCACATCATTTATTTAAAAAACCGCATTAGTTCAATAACACAAGACATACAGCTCTGACGCTTGAAATGTTTCATGACAGACTGAGTCACCGGTTTTGAGTAGAATATTATTGCTTGCACACTTGCAAACTATATTTGATAATGAGATCATAGTGTGTCAATTTTATTATTTCTTTTCTTAACACAACCTTTTGTCTTAGTCACTGAAATTATGCATTTCGTATTTCTTTTTTCGTCAATATCATACCCAATTGTACATATCACCCCATACATCAATTTACCATTATGCTCTGAAGCGCTTGTTAATTGTCACGCCAGATATGCTTTCACATATTGGTTGGGGTTCACACGCTTTTAAAGACTCAGCATTTAAAGAAACAGCATTTCTTACATTGCTGTTCTACAGTTGGGTTGCACATTTTTGGAAGTAGCACAGGTGAGTTCGTGGTCCCAATAGCATTTGAGGGTGGGTAGTAACTATTTCAGCCAATCATAGTAATGGTGATACAACCGAGCGTCATCAGCGCAGTAGTGCTTGAGTAGATTGTGTGGTTCAACCACATCACTTAGTGGGGTTATATAGCACTCAAATAGAAGCGGCCTTTACGAAGACCCTTGTGTGACTCCATTGTTAAGCACTATTTGAGGAGATTTGGACCCGTCAATGACATGACCCGGTGTCGGTCTCGAACGTAGAACCTCATCCATATTAACGATGGTCCAGTGATTCCAAAACGTGTACTCATGCAATTGATCAGGAGGTTATGGTCTGTAGTATCAAACGCAGCAGATCCGTCTTAGCAAAACTGTACTAAGTGATCACTACAGTCCAGACTTAAGCATAGCCATCCCTCAGTTATTTAGGTGATCTCATTGTTGATGCTCTTTTCCCGTGACTATAAACTAAGCTCAATAACCAGAATCTGACGGTGTATAAATGTAGTTGAGGAATATTGTTTTATTGTCTCAGTGTACATGCGCTGTGTTCCATCACTCCTACACTTTGGTGGGTATTTGCCGGGCACCCGAGTAACCGTGTAGTCCACCTACATAGAAGATTCCTGCAACATAAACACGAATCGGTCAATAAAGCAAAAGCATATACCTCTTATTGGACGAAACAAGATCACGTGGTTGCTCATGTGACTAACAACAATTCTAGAATGATTTTAGCTGATTCTAGCAACATTTCAAGTTCTGTTAAATTTTCCTCGGTGAATAGGTTTGCTAATTGATATACCTACATATACAGCATCAGGGTTAGACATAAGCTTCCTTGGTCCAGGGGCCCGCCGGGCCCCTACCTCTAGGGCCACTAAAAATCCAGGGCCACTTTATTTACGACACCCACAGAAAGAAGATTTAAAAATCCAGAAATTGTTGCGCAACAATACTCTCATATGCTTTATCTTTTTGCATATAAAGTAGTCTCAAGCATATCCGTGGAACAATTGACCAAGAAAGCTGCTATGTGCGACGATCCATAGCAGATAACGCTCTTCTCTTTCACACCTTTCTAGCATTCTAGTCATGTCTGGGAGGCAATATCTTGCAGATTACAAGTTAAACGGATAAGATATTTATGGTTATTGAGATAATGACTGAAACTGTTACATGTGGGTGATTCATCAGTTCGAAATATTTCAGATGCTAGTCATCTTAAGTCATCTCAAGTTTTTGTAATGCTAAAGCCCTCCTATTGTTAGATTCTGTCTTGCACTTTTCGCAGCTTTTTGTGTGTGCAACTTTGGCCGGTATTATGACACGATCACTTTGAAGCCCGATGTTTTTCCGATGTGTACAATTTTTCGGTCCTATTTTGCTTTTATAATTTGCTTGTGATCTGTTTCAAAGTTAAGAGAAACCCAAAATTCGCTGATTTGATTGAGAAACAATGTCATTCCTCGATCGACTTTTGCAAGTGTTGACGGAATTATCGAAACAGAGAGTCCTAAGTCGATGAAAACACTGAGAGCCATTCCGAGCTCTTAAGTCAGGGGGCCGGAGCACAATCTAGATGCTGATGACCCCTGGGCTTTTGGTTAATTCGCCACACTGCAAAGCATTTGATATTTTCATCGAGTTTTCCATAATAATACATTGAAGTGAAAATTATTTCGCAAAATGCTACACTTTTCATTTAAAACGAACAAACAAAGTTTCAAACTTATCTTATTGAAAACATCACTGAACATAGCGTTGGTGTGTGATTTTATGTATGAACATCAGAATTACCAACTGCCAAAATCGTTCAAACATATGTTCAACTACAATCATCTATATCACGTATCGTGTGGTGTACGTACAATGCTAGTTGCACGCTGGACATAGCTTCCAAACGGATCCTTACTCGCCCAAAACGACTTCAACCCAATTGCCACAGCTGGGTTGCACATTTCCTGTAAGCCAGTCGAGAATATTACACACACCGCTTTGATTACCCTCTAGCAAACCGTGGCAAGTGCGCTTGACAGCCCTTTAGATGTAATCGTTGATCTACTTCCGCAAACTCAACCTTGAAGGAAATTGCCACATTCTGATGTATATGGGTCCAATCTCCTGCCGTGTTTCTGTTATTATGCCATTTACGCTTAACCCCTTTCCCATGTTATATATAGACACACTAATCGGCCACCATACGGTCAGAAACATGCGTATGCCCCCTGCCAGCATTTATAGCTGAACCAATTCACCGGTACTTGAGCAGTGTCATGAAAAAACTAATTGCGCTTAGTGACGCCTGACCGATATTCGTATCTGTTATGAAAGTTTGGCCATATAACGGCAGCTCTTCCACACGGAATGAAGCTTACGGTCAAAGAGGAGGCTGACGTAAATGAGCTCTTGAAACAGCCCTTCGCAAGAAATCAAAGTAGAGAATGAAGTCTTCCTGCTTCACATATCTTTTTGAATCTATTACTATGGCAAAGTGAGAAAGTTTGATTATCTGACTTTCAGATTAGTATATATCATTTGTAGTGGGTATGAAGGGGGTTTATTAGCTGTGGCTAGATTATTGCATAATTAATCATTAAACCTGAACGGTAGTCTTAAAATTAACCCTAGCTGTGATGCTTACTTTAAATGTACGCATTAACTTGTGCTATAAGGTTTACCAACAATATACGATCACTGGTTGGATGAGAACTATCATGTATATCGCCTGCCATTAAAACACACCGAACTTGTTTGTTAGAACGCAGATGACATAACAAGTCAATTTGATTTTCGTCAATTCTGTGAATGCAATAAATCAAGACCGGAAAAGGGGTCAGATCCTCATCAAATTGTCTCATTGAGTATAGAGCTGAACGCGAGTCATTCGCTATGTAAAGATGCCAACGCATGTACAACGTTCATGTCACAGGATCAAACCATTCATGTTTGTTAAATTAAAGATTTACACAATAATCCACAACTCGTCTGTCATCCATCTCGCCGTATTTGTGTTCCGAACACTGATAGCCTCAAAATAGCCCAAGTAGCGTTCGTTCTTAGTTTCCATTGATATCATTGAGGTAATAAGTTTATTGTGGTTCGAATTATGTACTGCGATGTACTCAGGAATATTGACTTGTGTATTTCCTCAAACAACAAGTGAACCTGCCAGCGAGAGCAGCTAATGTATAATGCAAGTAAATTGGTTTGGTCGGGCGCCAAGGGGATCTGTGGCGGCTTTTCTTGCGTTATTCATGGAACTTTGATGCACCAGGATGCAGTCGGATATACCTTCACCCGGAATAAGCTGATAAACGATAAACGAGCGTATCGCGGCATATTATACTACCATATACACGTCATTACCCTTGTTCTCCAGTCTGTTATGTTCTCTTCTGATCACAACAGCCGTTCAATAACCCTTGACGATTGATGTCTTATAATTTTCTCCACTGACCGTTGACACGCAACTATCACCATGTACTTGAGGAATGACTCGGGTGCATGACTTCGATGGGTTCTCGGTAAAGCAATATCAAACAACTCGATTATAGCAGCTCCCATTATACGTTGGATCTATTTGGTTACTTGAATGGTCAGAAGAGAACACATATGTGGTATGTACAACTGGTACATGGTAATTCTTACTGTGTTAGCTCCGGTCGAACGTTGTATAAATATATACCGTTCTGCTTCGATATTCAGGGCGCACATTAAAATATGTGTTTGGCTACATCGCTGGGTTTGGAATCTAGAAAACAACATGTATCAAGAGCAAAAACTTACCACCGATCGAGGCGATTCTTGAAGAAATGCCATATACAAATCATTTGTTGTTATCCTAATTGCACGACTCAGGAAGTAAGGTACAGGGGTGGTTGGCCATTGGTCAAATTTCGACCTTTCCCATCATCATAGAAATTAGTTCCATGCATTTTTATTATTGTATGTAAATCTATAATTCCTCCCCAGCAGCTAAATAATGAGCGTTCCCTAATGTTTGACTCCTTTGAACCATATCATGAATGTTGTGGCAGAAATCCTTTTAAAGTCAGAGGCTGTTTTTTTGCCTTGCAGGACGTATATCGAACGTCAAATATTGGAAAGCTGTATAACAGATGATAAACGAGGATATGCACGAAATGCACCATTGTACAGATTCAGAGGAATTGACTACATCTGAAACATCCGACATAGAATATTTATATTCATACGCTATGATATAATTATGATATATTGTGTGCTAAAGGGCACTTGTCATAATATCAAACTCAAAACATGATATTGCAGTACAAACATAATATTACCTTCGATATGGTCTTTGTTGCCAAATACGCCTATAAACAGACATACGACAGCAATATGAACAAAGTATTATATATCCCGCGCCAGCGCTCTTTGTCTCGCTAAATGGGACTTAATGGGTATGTTCAGTATGTGGTGTAGTTCTACGGTATCTCAATCACAATAATGGCGCTAGTTGTTTTGAAGTATGACATATTTTAATAATCTAAATAATGTCAGGTAAATTGGCACTTCCACACATTTCTTGTAGCGTATAATCAAATCACAACACACATTTTCTAACCCCATTCCCAGTAAAGTGGTATGATATTTTTGGTCAATCCAATCCAATATATTTCTTCCACAACAGGTGGGTTAACCTGTTTGTCATATGCGATGCAATGCGCATTACAGGTTACCAGGTTAATACACTGACTTACCATGGAGAGTATATAGTTTTGTAAGCATGTGCACCGCAAGACGGTTCGCGTGTGTCTCACGTTGACAAAGAAACGTATGCCTGTTAAATGCAACTTACAATGATAACTATTACTATCGCCGTTTGATGGCATTAGCCACGACCAACTTTTTCGGAAATAGCAAGCATGTTTACAGTGGAATAAATAATGAAACCCGATTCGCCTCTCTGCTACATCCTTTGATATCTTAAAAGTATGAAACAGCATTGCTATCTTTGGTACACTTAAACGCTTTGCATCAGCATCAGTTCCACATTGATAAACCCTGGATGATAAGAAGTAAGCCAGGTGTATTTTTAGTATCGTTTCAAATATCCAGACGGTTAATCCCACAAATGACTTGAGAATCAGCCACATTGAGCCAGGTGCTCCAATCATGCTTTGTGATCTCTATAGAAATATTACCCACAGCATATAATTTAAGCGATTACCTATAAAATCAGATGTATCTCGACCAATTATTATTCCTAGGAATATCTAGATGTACTGTGATATACGTTAAGTAGAGGATATAACGATTATCCCACACTTTACACCAGGCTAATTCTCGGTCTAATATTGACCATGATACAACTGAATGAGCTTGCCGGCATGGACCTCGATTATATTCGCGTCAGTTTACTCAATTAGGGATGATCAAGTTCAGCTTCTTACGTTTTTTATCAGATAAGGTCGTTTATGCATCGACGGCTACAATAGCTGATAGTGCGGTAGCTGCAATCACATTTATTTTCTAACATGATGTTATTTCCAGTAAGTTCAGGTATATGAACAAATTGAATGACGTCAATTTGAAATTATCACTGTTATATATGACGTTTACTGTCCTTTGAATGCGGCAGCAATAATCGTTAATTTTACAGTTAAGAACGATGAAGCCCGCAATTGTGGGCGCTGTATAAAACTAACGCCGATGATGATATTCAATATAGCGTGTAGGCAAGCGGCATTATAGGACCATTGGTTATCAAGCGCTGCTGGGTGCAATCGGAATGTTTTTGACTACCTTGCGTTCGGAGAGATATTCAACTTTGCCCCTTTTCCGGACAGTATCATTGCCATTCAAATTGGATGTCAAAGATTATAGTCACATTGGGAATCTACAAAAGAAAAGCAATCACACCATTTTACAAGTTACTATTGTCTTCAGCTGGCTAGTAGGGGGATAATCGATCTTGATAGCCATGGCGCATGCCCTATTCCATCCCATAGCCACAAGAGCTAATAGAAACATTTTCGTCAACCATTGTTACAATATGTAATACATATGGCGCTCTTCTACTTGTGTCAATGTCGTTTTATTATATTGTCATGGATAGTAATATGGTTTTGTTCTTCATTAAGGGTTGCACAACAGGCCTTGAATCTTAGTCAACAAGGTGGGAAACTTTACAAACAAATTATTACAACCAGAGCTTAGTTTATTGACTTGAAACAATTAGGCAATATGATATAATACCACGGTAGAAGATATAGCAAACTCAAGTCATTGCAACCAGAGCGAACATTTGGGTTGCATGATATAATGCCACGGTAACTAAACATTGAATCGCACCTGCTTAGGTTTCAGTTATTGCATCAGTGATCAAACAAGTTTGGTTTATGTATACATGTCATATGTATTGAATGTATATTAACTTACTGAATGTATATTAAATATGCAGCGGTAATATTTAGGCGATCAAAGAGTTAATGTTTGCTGGCTCGTCGCTGCATCACATTCTTATCTACCTCACAATAGTAATCCACATTTGCCAATATGTTTATCAAAAAACCCCAGGGACATAATGGACCAACTAGCATATATCACGGATGTAAAGACGGATACACTAGTGCTGCAAATCAACAGGCAACACTAATGCAATGAGTCTTTGTTCAATTATCACCAGGAAATGCAAATTAACAAAATCATGCAATAGGTGAAGCAACAATTGTAATATCTTGAAGTTGATTGTGTGTATCACCATTCAGCATAAAACAATTCATTAAAACGATTTGTTATATATTTCAAAATTGCATTGTTTGCTTATTATATGCGAATGCAATGATCATCAATCACCACGTCAAATAATGCATGTGTTTATGCGAAAAGGATTATTTATATATAAGGCCTCCCTCAAATAACTGATCTCGGTATAATCAAGTTAACGGCAAACCAAGCGGTCAATCAGGGATTGATCAATTTAGCAAACTTTGATGATATGTTTTTGAAAATCATCATCATAATAATCATCATATAGACTTATATGATGATGATGATGATGATGCTGATTATGATGATGATGCAGTACATGTAACAACGATCATGTCAATGTTGGATTTGCGTGACAACACTGTATTTGAGCTCATTTTAAGAGAACAATATTATTAATAAGATATTTACAATTAGTTGTACTTAGTAAAACATAACTAGATACAACGATTAACGACAAAGACACGGCGCGTCAACTTCCGAACAGGAAGTGACGGCTTCGACATACATAAAATATCACAACAAGGTTTACACTGCCCATTACCCGATTATGGACGCATCGCAACGCTTATTGTGATAAAACATGTCTGTTATAAAAGTACGATATCAGTTCAAGCTACTAAAAATGAGCTAAATTATAACAGATTAAAAACATTACAGACTTTAGCTATCCCCTTTGTATATGCGACATTGTTCATCAACACTATCCTGGCATTTTCATCTTAAATCTTGCCGCTGCGCTTGTTCTCAAAATGAATGAAACTTTGAATTGGCAGCAGATCAATGTTCAATCGAACTAATTTTGTCACTTGAAATGTTGATTGAAAGTCTATTGTATTGACGTGATACAGGTTTCGTTACGTGTATTGAATGATATTTCCCTCAATTCATGGTAAAAATAGAATTGCATATGCTTTTTGACATCAGGACAAAGACTGCGGTGGTTTCCTTTGTAGTGTTTGTAATTATAACTGCAATACCCCATATTCTTAAATGTCGTTTAATACAGAGCTTGTGATCATCCCCACTAAATTGGAACACAGATTCTCCGCAGGAATCTATTTGCATTCCTCTGACAGCGTAGGTGGGTCTTTAATGTAACTGCTAACATCAAGACAAATTGACTTAGTTTCCCATTTCGTAGGTATGACATGCATGGAGCCGACGTCTTCTGTATGCACCGCTGGACAACTTCAACCAGATGTATCACTCCATCGCCTTAAAATGCTATTCTGTTCAAGGTCTTGTGACATCAAGACAAACTTCTAATAGAGCTTTGATCGTATACCCACGGCGATTTAAAGGAAAATACATTATTTAGATTGCTCATTAACGCTCACCAGGTACGCTAGGTAACAAACACAATAACAGCAGCAACATAAGTAAGAACAAGCGCCAACATAAATTTATTATGAACGAATGATCCTTTTCGGCAGTGACCTCCACCTTTCGTTCTTTCACCCCACAACAAACGCATACATACACACATACATTTACGAACGCATACACCCACCACCTCCCCATCCCTCCCAAAAGTTTAAGTTAGATTTACAACCTTTCGGTCACTCGGGACATGAACACTAAACCAATTTAAGCAAATGAAATTCACCCCTTTTCACTCGTACCAGATTAATTGTTGTCCAATTTACATAAACCTTTAGAATCCCTTTAAGTTTCGAACGGGTCATTTTCCAAATTATATAGTCCTTTACCAAATCCAATCCTTTGATGTAAACATTCGAATCCTGTCTATTCCCATAACAATTAACTTTCGATCTCCAATTAAAAGCTCCGAATGACCCCAAGCCCCCGATTAACCAATCACAGCTCACCACATCAAGCCACCCCCATCTTTCACTATAAATACGAGAGCATCAGACACACAATATATACATTCCACAGATATACATTTCCAGAATCAGAACCCGAACGTGCCAGTCAGCAGAGACGAATAAAGAAAATAGAAATTCATATAAAGTCTCGGGTATTATCTAGCAGGACATCAACCCTCAGCTACCTACAATAACGTCGGCGACCTACGAATAATCGTCTCTCATCACCATCCCGACATGAACACGCTGACCCAAATGGTAATAGTTCTCACAAAAACGCTGCGGCAATTTACAACGGCAAATGCATTAAAATGACAAATTGGTGTTTTCGCATTGCGATGATCCTGCCATCAGTGCATTTGTATATGATTAGGTGGGAAGGAATAACCCGACATGCTTATAACTTCATGCAAACCTGAAATTAATATGAACTTTTGATATAATACATACCTCTAATGATACCCCAATGCCAGACAGTATTTGTTTTCAGGCAAATGTATCACAAGCGTTTAATTTCCACGATATCCCTTTTGAAGTTAGCAATTTATATAGTATAACAACAATGAATAGATGCATTAGCTTGTTGAAGTAGATGATGTTTTAGCAGCGTAAGATCTATATATTGCTATTTATGATGTAAATAAAACTTACCTACAAACTCCATGGTCACACCTAGCATAATGAATAACTGGATATGGAGCTGTGTTAGCGTATATTCCATAAGCCACGTGATTTGTCACAATACTTATTAAAATTGATGGGATGGCAACTTGAAAAAAGATGAATCATTGGTCCAACCAATACAACTAACTATATATTCAGTATTGCTATGGTTCCATGAAGTGGCAGGTTACTGCTTGATACATTAGTAACTGATTGTAAGAGGTCGTACACCTATGACCGCGCTGCACATACTGTGTATTATTATATACAAGGTAAGTTCAAACACAAAACAAAAAGTACGACTAATGCTTATTTATTGACTGTGTTGTGACTGATGCAAATGTTGATGCTGGAAACAATGCGGACAGAAAGTTGTTAATGTTGCATGCATATTCGATAGGACCACCAATGAATGTTTGGAGCGACAAATGATAAAGTAAATTGTCAACGTTAACCAATTAAACACTCGTCTATTATATCCACTATCGTGCATATATATCGATAACTCGATATAAATATCAATTGCTGAACAATAACACCCCGCTAGCGCGAGGAAATGAGTTTCGATAATCCATTATAACCCGCCAGCCAGGTGATCTGATCTTATCAGTTTTCCTAGTGTCGAGGGAGCGGTGTACGCACTAAAACCAACATTCGTGCGTCAGCTGCCAAAATCGGCCAGGCGCAGAGGCATCAGACAGTGGCTCCCGCAACCTGATAGTGCCTCCGAAATCGGCGCCCTCAATCTTATATTACACTATGGTAGGACTCGTGGAATAGTTTTGACCGCTGGTACTGATGGAACTTCAGCCTATTTGGCCCTGCGTCCGCCGGCAAAGTCGGGTTCTCTGACCTCAGGATCCCCAGAGCACTGTATGGTGACTAGCAGAAAGTATGAGGATTTTATCAAGAGGCACCGTGCCTTTTCAACTCCTATGGCGGCTACATTTGTGTTTAAAGATATATGATAAATTAATATCATATATTGAACTAAATATTTGTGCCAACCACAACAACATAGAATATGCATGCTTCAATACCAATAACCAGCAGCGTGTTTCGGCCACTTATAAAATCCTAAATACCCACTATTCTAGCCTTGCAAGTGTGTTGTGGCATTATATCCCGATTGTTATGCCAGTTGTTGGTAACAACTGTTACCTACCTGTGATCCATGAAACTGCTTGAGCATCAACATATGACAAGATTGTTTGTATTGTATTTAGTGCAGCAATTTAACAAGGTGAGGGAGCGCATATTGTAGAACGGACCGGCAAAATAAAACTTACCTCCAAACTCCATAGTCACACCTAGCGTAATGAATAACTGTGGGTTTCTGAATAAGATAGATGTGGAGCTGTGTTAGCGTATATTCCACAAGCCACGATACTTATTCAAATTGATCGGATGGCAACTTGAAAAAGATGTGCTTGAATCATTGGTCCAACCAATACAACTAACTACATATTCAGTATTGCTATAGTTCCATAAAGCGGCAGGTTACTGATGGATACATTAGTAACTGATTGTAAGAGGTCGTACACATATGACCGCGCTGCACATAATGTGTTCTATTATATACAAGGTAAGTTCAAACACAAAGCAAAACGAACGTCTTATGCTTATTTATTGACGCTATTATTCTGTGTTGTGACTGATGCTAATATTGATGCTGGAAACAATGCGGACAGAAAGTTGTCATTGTTGCATGCATAATCGATAGGGCTCTAACGCACGACTACCAATGAATGTTTGGAGCGACAATTGATAAAGTAAAGTATCAACGTTAACATCAGAGTTTGCTGCCAAGTTTGATTAACATCAGTCTCTTCACATCCCCATCCTTAAGGCAATGACAGTAGAATATGGGGCAATTTGCAAGATAGTTTGGTTGTGTGAGTGTAGGTGTTTTTACTCAACTGCTATAACACTGATTGCATTTGCCGTTCAGCAACTCCAAACCACTGTATCTCATGATATCCATAAGCCTTCACAAAATAACAAAAAATGTATTATGTGGTGAACACAAGCGTTGGGTAAAAGAAAATTGATATCGAGTTAGATATTTATTATGGTGACGATACTAGCATATTACCGGCTTTTGTAGTGGTCAAACCACAAGCGACCTAATCGGGCAGACATTAAAGCGGGAGGTTTAATTCTTAACACCATTATCACCAATGAAACGAATCGACTCGTTTTCAACCATGCTCCACGACAGTTATTCCCCATAGTCTCTATGGGAATATCTATTTCCGCTTGCATATTGACACAATACACAAAAACCACCTGGTTTTCCTACCCAGTATCCAGGGTTAATTAATGTGGAATTAATGCTGATGCAAAACGGTTGACGAACCAAATATAACAACACACACTCTCGTATTCATGATATTTACAGATATGCCGCGGATCCAATGCCACGAAATATTCCACCGTGAACATGAGAACTAGTTCTGTATGAACTGGTTGTTGGTATTATCATTAAATAGATTAATCATAGTTATTGTTATACTTGCATATACAGATGTACGTGTATAAAAACACTTGAGCCGTACTAATACAAACAAACAACACCCTCCTCGTGGTAAGCGAGATATAAGCTATGTTACGACAGAACTCCAATGCGCTCATCATTCTGCAACACATTACACGCAGCTCACTGTTAATCCCACCGGATGTAGATGAAATTTATAACACAAATAGATGTCCAGCATTGATACCACTTTGCAGAGATTGGGGATAGACAAGGTTTCATTTTAACAATACGAGGCCCAACAACCATGTGCCTGGCGTTACTTGGGAAGCATATTGCACATCAACTAGCGCCATGATTGTGATGGATGTGATGGAGGACCACATCATTTATTTTAAAAAACCGCATTAGTTCAATAACACAAGACATACAGCTCTGACGCTTGAAATGTTTCATGACAGACTGAGTCACCGGTTTGAGTAGAATATTATTGCTTGCTTGCACACTTGCAAACTATATTTGATAATGAGATCATAGTGTGTTAATTTCATTATTTCTTTTCTTATCGATGTCACATCCTTTTGTCTTAGTCACTGAAATTATGCATTTCGTATTTCTTTTTTCGTCAATATCATACCCAATTGTACATAGCACCCCCATACATCAATTTATCATTATGCTCTGAAGCGCTTGTTAATTGTCACGCCAGATATGCTTTCACATATTGGTTGGGGTTCACACGCTTTTAAAGACTCTACAGAAACAGCATTTCTTACATTGCTGTTCTACAGTTGGGTTGCACATTTTTGGAAGTAGCGCAGGTGAGTTCGTGGTCCCAATAGCATTTGAAGGTGGGTAGTAACTATTTCAGCCAATCATAGTAATGGTGATACAACCGAGCGTCATCAGCGCAGTAGTGCTTGAGTAGATTGTGTGGTTCAACCACATCACTTAGTGGGGTTATATAGCACTCAAATAGAAGCGGCCTTTACGAAGACCCTTGTGTGACTCCATTGTTAAGCACTATTTGAGGAGATTTGGACCCGTCAATGACATGACCCGGTGTCGGTCTCGAACGTAGAACCTCATCCATATTAACGATGGTCCAGTGATTCCAAAACGTGTACGCATGCAATTGATCAGGAGGTTATGGGCTGTAGTATCAAACGCAGCAGATCCGTCTTAGCAAAACTAAGCTCAATAACCAGAATCTGACGATGGCGATTTCAATATGGCGGTGTATAAATGTAGTTTAGGAATATTGTTTTATCGTCTC
Source organism: Urechis unicinctus (assembly GCA_034190875.2). NCBI lineage: Eukaryota > Metazoa > Annelida > Polychaeta > Xenopneusta > Urechidae > Urechis > Urechis unicinctus. The sequence goes on from CM067350.1 coordinate 66,935,122, forward strand.
AGTGTACATGCGCTGTGTTCCATCACTCCTACACGTTGGTGGGTATTTGCCGGGCACCCGAGTAACCGTGTAGTCCACCTACATAGAAGATTCCTGCAACATAAACACGAATCGGTCAATAAAGCAAAAGCATATACCTCTTATTGGACGAAACAAGATCACGTGGTTGCTCATGTGACTAACAACAATTCTAGAATGATTTTAGCTGATTCTAGCAACATTTCAAGTTCTGTTAAATTTTCCGCGGTGAATAGGTTTGCTAATTGATATACCTACATATACAGCATCAGGGTTAGACATAAGCTTCCTTGATCCAGGGGCCCGCCGGGCCCCTAAGTCTAGGGCCACTAAAATTCCAGGGCATCTTTATTTACGACACCCACAGAAAGAAGATTTAAAAATCGAGAAATTGTTGCGCAACAATACTCTCATATGCTTTATCTTTTTGCATATAAAGTAGTCTCAAGCATATCCGTGGAACAATTGACCAAGAAAGCTGCAATGTGCGACGATCCATAGCTGATAACGCTCTTCTCTTTCACACCTTTCTAGCATTCTAGTCATGTCTGGGAGACAATATCTTGCAGATTACAAGTTAAACGGATAAGATATACATGGTTATTGAGATAATGACTGAAACTGTTACATGTGGGTGATTCATCAGTTCGAAATATTTCAGATGCTAGTCATCTCAAGTCATCTCAAGTTTTTAGTAATGCTAAAGCCCTCCTATTGTTAGATTCTGTCTTGCACTTTTCGCACCATTATGTGTGTGCAACTTTGGCCGGTATTATGACAAGATCACTTTGAAGCCCGATGTTTTTTTTCCGATTTGTACAATTTTTCGGTCCTATTTTGTTTTTATACTTTGCTTGTGATTGGTTTCAAAGTTGAGAGAAACCCAAAAATTCACTGATTTGATTGAGAAAAAATGTCATTCCTCGATCGACTTTTGCAAGTGTTGACGAATTATCGAAACAGAGAGTCCTAAGTCGATGAAAATACTGAGAGCCATTCCGAGCTCTTAAGTCAGGGGGCCGGAGCACAATCTAGAGGCTAATGACCCCTGGGCTTTTGGTTAATTCGCCACACTGCAAAGCATTTGATACTTTCATCGAGTTTTCCATAATGATACATTGAAGTGAAAATTATTTCGCAAAATGCTACACTTTTCATTTAAAACGAACAAACAAAGTTTCAAACTTATCTTATTGAAAACATCACTGAACATAGCGTTGGTGTGTGATTTTATGTATGAACATCAGAATTACCAACTGCCAAAATCGTTCAAACATATGTTCAGCTACAATCATCTATATCACGTATCGTGTGGTGTACGTACAATGCTAGTTGCACGCTGGACATAGCTTCCAAACGGATCGTAACTCGCCCAAAACGACTTCGACCCAATTGCCACAGCTGCGTTGCACATTTCCTGTAAGCCAGTCGAGAATATTACACACACCGCTTTGATTACCCTCTAGCAAACCGTGGCAAGTGCGCTTGACAGCCCTTTAGATGTAATCGTTGATCTACTTCCGCAAACTCAATCTCGAAGGAAATTGCCACATCCTGATGTATATGGGTCCAATCTCCTGCCGTGTTTCTGTTATTATGCCATTTACGCTTAACCCCTTTCCTATGTTATATATAGACACACTACTCGGAAACCATACGGTCAGAAACATGCGTATGCCTCCTGCCAGCATTTATAGCTGAACCAATTCACCGGTACTTGAGCAGTGTCATGAAAAAACTAATTGCGCTTAGTGACGCCTGACCGATATTCATATCTGTTGTGAAAGTTTGGCCATATAACGGCAACTCTTCCACACGGAATGAAGCTTACGGTCAAAGAGAAGGCTGACGTAAATGAGCTCTTGAAACAGCCCTTCGCAAGAAATCAAAGTAGAGGATGAAGTCTTCCTGCTTCACATATCTTTTTAAATCTATTATTATGGCAAAGTGAGAAAAGTTTGATTATCTGACTTTCAGATTAGTATATATCATTTGTAGTGGGTATGAAGGGGGTTTATTAGCTGTGGCTAGATTATTCCATAATTAATCATTAAACCTGAACGGTAGTCTTAAAATTAACCCTAGCAATTCCATGAGCTGTGATGCTTACTTTAAATGTATGCATTAACTTGTGCTATAAGGTTTACCAACAATATACGATCACTGGTTGGATGAGAAATAAAATCTAACTATCATGTATATCGCCTGCCATTAAAACACACCGAACTTGTTTGTTAGAACGCAGATGACATAACAAGTCAATTTGATTTTCGTCGATTCTGTGAATGCAATAAATCAAGACCGGAAAAGGGGTCAGATCCTCATCAAATTGTCTCATTGAGTATAGAGCTGAACGCGAGTCATTCGCTATGTAAAGATGCCAACGCATGTACAACGTTCATGTCACAGGATCAAACCATTCATGTTTGTTAAATTAAAGATTTACACAATAATCCACAACTCGTCTGTCATCCATCTCGCCGTATTTGTGTTCCGAACACTGATAGCCTCAAAATAGCCCAAGTAGCGTTCGTTCTTAGTTTCCATTGATATCATTGAGGTAATAAGTTTATTGTGGTTCGAATTATGTACTGCGATGTACTCAGGAATATTGACTTGTGTATTTCCTCAAACAACAAGTGAACCTGCCAGCGAGAGCAGCTAATGTATAATGCAAGTAAATTGGTTTGGTCGGGCGCCAAGGGGATCTGTGACGGCTTTCCTTGCGTTATTCATGGAACTTTGATGCACCAGGATGCAGTCGGATATACCTACACCCGGAATAAGCTGATAAAAGATAAACGAGCGTATCGCGGCATATTATACTACCATATACACGTCATTACCCCTGTTCCCCAGTCGGTTATGTTCTCTTCTGATCACAACAGCCGTTCAATAACCCTTGACGATTGATGTCTTATAATTTTCTCCACTGACCGTTGACACGCAACTATCACCATGTACTTGAGGAATGACTCGGGTGCATGACTTCGATGGGTTCTCGGTAAAGCAATATCAAACAACTCGATTATAGCAGCTCCCATTATACGTTGGATCTATTTGGTTACTTGAATGGTCAGAGGAGAACACATATGTGGTATGTACAACTGGTACATGGTAATTCTTACTGTGTTAGCTCCGGTCGAACGTTGTATAAATATATACCGTTCTGCTTCGATATTCGGGGCGCACATTAAAATATGTGTTTGGCTACATCGCTGGGTTTGGAATCTAGAAAACAACATGTATCAAGAGCCTGTGAAAAAAAAATATGTCGCATCGCAACAAAAACTTACCACCGATCGAGGCGATTCTTGAAGAAATGCCATGTACAAATCACTTGTTGTTATCCTAATTGCACGACTCAGGAAGTAAGGTACAGGGGTGGTTGGCCATTGGTCAAATTTCGACCTTTCCCATCATCATAGAAATTAGTTCCATGCATTTTTATTATTGTATGTAAATCTATAATTCCTCCCCAGCAGCTAAATAATGAGCGTTCCCTAATGTGTGACTCCTTTGAACCATATCATGAATGTTGTGGCAGAAATCCTTTTAAAGTCAGAGGCTGTTTTTGCCTTGCAGGACGTATATCGAACGTCAAATATTGGAAAGCTGTATAACAGATGATAAACGAGGATATGCACGAAATGCACCATTGTACAGATTCAGAGGAATTGACTACATCTGAAACATCCGACATAGAATATTTATATTCATACGCTATGATATAATTATGATATATTGTGTGCTAAAGGGCACTTGTCATAATATCAAACTCAAAACATGATATTGCAGTACAAACATAATATTACCTTCGATATGGTCTTTGTTGCCAAATACGTCTATAAACAGACATACGACAGCAATATGAACAAAGTATTATATATCCCGCGCCAGTGCTCTTTGTCTCGCTAAATGGGACTTAATGGGAATGTTCAGTATGTGGTGTAGTTCTACGGTATCTCAATCACAGTAATGGCGCTAGTTGTTTTGAAGTATGACATATTTTAATAATCTAAATAATGTCAGGTACATTGGCACTTCCTCACATTTCTTGTAGCGTATAATCAAATCACAACACACATTTTCTAACCCCATTCCCAGTAAAGTGGTATGATATTTTTGGTCAATCCTATCCAATATATTTCTTCCACAACAGGTGGGTTAACCTGTTTGTCATATGCGATGCAATGCGCATTACAGGTTACCAGGTTAATACACTGACTTTCCATGGAGAGTATATAGTTTTGTAAGCATGTGCACGGCAAGGCGGTTCGCGTGTGTCTCACGTTGACAAAGAAACGTTTGCCTGTTAAATGCAACTTCCAATGATAACTATTACTATCGCCGTTTGATGGCATTAGCCACGACCAACTCTTTCGGAAATAGAAACCATGTTTTCTGTGGAATAAATAATGAAATCCGATTCGCCTCTCTGCTACATCCTACATCTTAAAAGTATGAAACAGCATTGCTATCTTTGGTACACTTAAACGCTTTGCATCAGCATCAGTTCCACATTGATAAACCCTGGATGATAAGAAGTAAACCAGGTGTATTTTTAGTATCGTTTCAAATATCCAGACGGTTAATCCCACAAATGACTTGAGAATCAGCCACATTGAGCCAGGTGCTCCAATCATGCTTTGTGATCTCTATAGAAATATTACCCACAGCATATAATTTAAGCGATTACCTATAAAATCAGATGTATCTCGACCAATTATTATTCCTAGGAATATCTAGATGTACTGTGATATACGTTAAGTAGAGGATATAACGATTATCCCACACTTTACACCAGGCTAATTCTCGGTCTAATATTGACCATGATACAACTGAATGAGCTTGCCGGCATGGACCTCGATTATATTCGCGTCAGTTTACTCAATTAGGGATGATCAAGTTCAGCTTCTTACGTTTTTTATCAGATAAGGTCGTTTATGCATCGACGGCTACAATAGCTGATAGTGCGGTAGCTGCAATCACATTTATTTTCTAACATGATGTTATTTCCAGTAAGTTCAGGTATATGAACAAATTGAATGACGTCAATTTGAAATTATCACTGTTATATATGACGTTTACTGTCCTTTGAATGCGGCAGCAATAATCGTTAATTTTACAGTTAAGAACGATGAAGCTGCTTTATTATCCACCGCAATTGTGGGCGCTGTATAAAACTAACGCCGATGATGATATTCAATATAGCGTGTAGGCAAGCGGCATTATAGGACCATTGGTTATCAAGCGCTGCTGGGTGCAATCGGAATGTTTTTGACTACCTTGCGTTCGGAGAGATATTCAACTTTGCCCCTTTTCCGGACAGTATCATTGCCATTCAAATTGGATGTCAAAGATTATAGTCACATTGGGAATCTACAAAAGAAAAGCAATCACACCATTTTACAAGTTACTATTGTCTTCAGCTGGCTAGTAGGGGGATAATCGATCTTGATAGCCATGGCGCATGCCCTATTCCATCCCATAGCCACAAGAGCTAATAGAAACATTTTCGTCAACCATTGTTACAATATGTAATACATATGGCGCTCTTCTACTTGTGTCAATGTCGTTTTATTATATTGTCATGGATAGTAATATGGTTTTGTTCTTCATTAAGGGTTGCACAACAGGCCTTGAATCTTAGTCAACAAGGTGGGAAACTTTACAAACAAATTATTACAACCAGAGCTTAGTTTATTGACTTGAAACAATTAGGCAATATGATATAATACCACGGTAGAAGATATAGCAAACTCAAGTCATTGCAACCAGAGCGAACATTTGGGTTGCATGATATAATGCCACGGTAACTAAACATTGAATCGCACCTGCTTAGGTTTCAGTTATTGCATCAGTGATCAAACAAGTTTGGTTTATGTATACATGTCATATGTATTGAATGTATATTAACTTACTGAATGTATATTAAATATGCAGCGGTAATATTTAGGCGATCAAAGAGTTAATGTTTGCTGGCTCGTCGCTGCATCACATTCTTATCTACCTCACAATAGTAATCCACATTTGCCAATATGTTTATCAAAAAACCCCAGGGACATAATGGACCAACTAGCATATATCACGGATGTAAAGACGGATACACTAGTGCTGCAAATCAACAGGCAACACTAATGCAATGAGTCTTTGTTCAATTATCACCAGGAAATGCAAATTAACAAAATCATGCAATAGGTGAAGCAACAATTGTAATATCTTGAAGTTGATTGTGTGTATCACCATTCAGCATAAAACAATTCATTAAAACGATTTGTTATATATTTCAAAATTGCATTGTTTGCTTATTATATGCGAATGCAATGATCATCAATCACCACGTCAAATAATGCATGTGTTTATGCGAAAAGGATTATTTATATATAAGGCCTCCCTCAAATAACTGATCTCGGTATAATCAAGTTAACGGCAAACCAAGCGGTCAATCAGGGATTGATCAATTTAGCAAACTTTGATGATATGTTTTTGAAAAAATCATCATCATAATAATCATCATATAGACTTATATGATGATGATGATGATGATGCTGATTATGATGATGATGCAGTACATGTAACAACGATCATGTCAATGTTGGATGTGCGTGACAACACTGTATTTGAGCTCATTTTAAGAGAACAATATTATTAATAAGATATTTACAATTAGTTGTACTTAGTAAAACATAACTAGATACAACGATTAACGACAAAGACACGGCGCGTCAACTTCCGAACAGGAAGTGACGGCTTCGACATACATAAAATATCACAACAAGGTTTACACTGCCCATTACCCGATTATGGACGCATCGCAACGCTTATTGTGATAAAACATGTCTGTTATAAAAGTACGATATCAGTTCAAGCTACTAAAAATGAGCTAAATTATAACGGATTAAAAACATTACAGACTTTAGCTATCCCCTTTGTATATGCGACATTGTTCATCAACACTATCCTGGCATTTTCATCTTAAATCTTGCCGCTGCGCTTGTTCTCAAAATGAATGAAACTTTGAATTGGCAGCAGATCAATGTTCAATCGAACTAATTTTGTCACTTGAAATGTTGATTGAAAGTCTATTGTATTGACGTGATACAGGTTTCGTTACGTGTATTGAATGATATTTCCCTCAATTCATGGTAAAAATAGAATTGCATATGCTTTTTGACATCAGGACAAAGACTGCGGTGGTTTCCTTTGTAGTGTTTGTAATTATAACTGCAATACCCCATATTCTTAAATGTCGTTTAATACAGAGCTTGTGATCATCCCCACTAAATTGGAACACAGATTCTCCGCAGGAATCTATTTGCATTCCTCTGACAGCGTAGGTGGGTCTTTAATGTAACTGCTAACATCAAGACAAATTGACTTAGTTTCCCATTTCGTAGGTATGACATGCATGGAGCCGACGTCTTCTGTATGCACCGCTGGACAACTTCAACCAGATGTATCACTCCATCGCCTTAAAATGCTATTCTGTTCAAGGTCTTGTGACATCAAGACAAACTTCTAATAGAGCTTTGATCGTATACCCACGGCGATTTAAAGGAAAATACATTATTTAGATTGCTCATTAACGCTCACCAGGTACGCTAGGTAACAAACACAATAACAGCAGCAACATAAGTAAGAACAAGCGCCAACATAAATTTATTATGAACGAATGATCCTTTTCGGCAGTGACCTCCACCTTTCGTTCTTTCACCCCACAACAAACGCATACATACACACATACATTTACGAACGCATACACCCACCACCTCCCCATCCCTCCCAAAAGTTTAAGTTAGATTTACAACCTTTCGGTCACTCGGGACATGAACACTAAACCAATTTAAGCAAATGAAATTCACCCCTTTTCACTCGTACCAGATTAATTGTTGTCCAATTTACATAAACCTTTAGAATCCCTTTAAGTTTCGAACGGGTCATTTTCCAAATTATATAGTCCTTTACCAAATCCAATCCTTTGATGTAAACATTCGAATCCTGTCTATTCCCATAACAATTAACTTTCGATCTCCAATTAAAAGCTCCGAATGACCCCAAGCCCCCGATTAACCAATCACAGCTCACCACATCAAGCCACCCCCATCTTTCACTATAAATACGAGAGCATCAGACACACAATATATACATTCCACAGATATACATTTCCAGAATCAGAACCCGAACGTGCCAGTCAGCAGAGACGAATAAAGAAAATAGAAATTCATATATAAGTCTCGGGTATTATCTAGCAGGACATCAACCCTCAGCTACCTACAATAACGTCGGCGACCTACGAATAATCGTCTCTCATCACCATCCCGACATGAACACGCTGACCCAAATGGTAATAGTTCTCACAAAAACGCTGCGGCAATTTACAACGGCAAATGCATTAAAATGACAAATTGGTGTTTTCGCATTGCGATGATCCTGCCATCAGTGCATTTGTATATGATTAGGTGGGAAGGAATAACCCGACATGCTTATAACTTCATGCAAACCTGAAATTAATATGAACTTTTGATATAATACATACCTCTAATGATACCCCAATGCCAGACAGTATTTGTTTTCAGGCAAATGTATCACAAGCGTTTAATTTCCACGATATCCCTTTTGAAGTTAGCAATTTATATAGTATAACAACAATGAATAGATGCATTAGCTTGTTGAAGTAGATGATGTTTTTAGCAGCGTAAGATCTATATATTGCTATTTATGATGTAAATAAAACTTACCTACAAACTCCATGGTCACACCTAGCATAATGAATAACTGGATATGGAGCTGTGTTAGCGTATATTCCATAAGCCACGTGATTTGTCACAATACTTATTAAAATTGATGGGATGGCAACTTGAAAAAAGATGAATCATTGGTCCAACCAATACAACTAACTATATATTCAGTATTGCTATGGTTCCATGAAGTGGCAGGTTACTGCTTGATACATTAGTAACTGATTGTAAGAGGTCGTACACCTATGACCGCGCTGCACATACTGTGTATTATTATATACAAGGTAAGTTCAAACACAAAACAAAAAGTACGACTAATGCTTATTTATTGACTGTGTTGTGACTGATGCAAATGTTGATGCTGGAAACAATGCGGACAGAAAGTTGTTAATGTTGCATGCATATTCGATAGGACCACCAATGAATGTTTGGAGCGACAAATGATAAAGTAAATTGTCAACGTTAACCAATTAAACACTCGTCTATTATATCCACTATCGTGCATATATATCGATAACTCGATATAAATATCAATTGCTGAACAATAACACCCCGCTAGCGCGAGGAAATGAGTTTCGATAATCCATTATAACCCGCCAGCCAGGTGATCTGATCTTATCAGTTTTCCTAGTGTCGAGGGAGCGGTGTACGCACTAAAACCAACATTCGTGCGTCAGCTGCCAAAATCGGCCAGGCGCAGAGGCATCAGACAGTGGCTCCCGCAACCTGATAGTGCCTCCGAAATCGGCGCCCTCAATCTTATATTACACTATGGTAGGACTCGTGGAATAGTTTTGACCGCTGGTACTGATGGAACTTCAGCCTATTTGGCCCTGCGTCCGCCGGCAAAGTCGGGTTCTCTGACCTCAGGATCCCCAGAGCACTGTATGGTGACTAGCAGAAAGTATGAGGATTTTATCAAGAGGCACCGTGCCTTTTCAACTCCTATGGCGGCTACATTTGTGTTTAAAGATATATGATAAATTAATATCATATATTGAACTAAATATTTGTGCCAACCACAACAACATAGAATATGCATGCTTCAATACCAATAACCAGCAGCGTGTATCGGCCACTTATAAAATCCTAAATACCCACTATTCTAGCCTTGCAAGTGTGTTGTGGCATTATATCCCGATTGTTATGCCAGTTGTTGGTAACAACTGTTACCTACCTGTGATCCATGAAACTGCTTGAGCATCAACATATGACAAGATTGTTTGTATTGTATTTAGTGCAGCAATTTAACAGGGTGAGGGAGCGCATATTGTAGAACGGACCGGCAAAATAAAACTTACCTCCAAACTCCATAGTCACACCTAGCGTAATGAATAACTGTGGGTTTCTGAATAAGATAGATGTGGAGCTGTGTTAGCGTATATTCCACAAGCCACGATACTTATTCAAATTGATCGGATGGCAACTTGAAAAAGATGTGCTTGAATCATTGGTCCAACCAATACAACTAACTACATATTCAGTATTGCTATAGTTCCATAAAGCGGCAGGTTACTGATGGATACATTAGTAACTGATTGTAAGAGGTCGTACACATATGACCGCGCTGCACATAATGTGTTCTATTATATACAAGGTAAGTTCAAACACAAAGCAAAACGAACGTCTTATGCTTATTTATTGACGCTATTATTCTGTGTTGTGACTGATGCTAATATTGATGCTGGAAACAATGCGGACAGAAAGTTGTCATTGTTGCATGCATAATCGATAGGGCTCTAACGCACGACTACCAATGAATGTTTGGAGCGACAATTGATAAAGTAAAGTATCAACGTTAACATCAGAGTTTGCTGCCAAGTTTGATTAACATCAGTCTCTTCACATCCCCATCCTTAAGGCAATGACAGTAGAATATGGGGCAATTTGCAAGATAGTTTGGTTGTGTGAGTGTAGGTGTTTTTACTCAACTGCTATAACACTGATTGCATTTGCCGTTCAGCAACTCCAAACCACTGTATCTCATGATATCCATAAGCCTTCACAAAATAACAAAAAAAATGTATTATGTGGTGAACACAAGCGTTGGGTAAAAGAAAATTGATATCGAGTTAGATATTTATTATGGTGACGATACTAGCAAATTACCGGCTTTTGTAGTGGTCAAACCACAAACTACCTAATCGGGCAGACATTAAAGCGGGAGGTTTAATTCTTAACACCATTATCACCAATGAAACGAATCGACTCGTTTTCAACCATGCTCCACGACAGTTTATTCCCCATAGTCTCTATGGGAATATCTATTTCCGCTTGCATATTGACACAATACACAAAAACCACCTGGTTTTCCTACCCAGTATCCAGGGTTAATTAATGTGGAATTAATGCTGATGCAAAACGGTTGACGAACCAAATATAACAACACACACTCTCGTATTCATGATATTTACAGATATGCCGCGGATCCAATGCCACGAAATATTCCACCGTGAACATGAGAACTAGTTCTGTATGAACTGGTTGTTGGTATTATCATTAAATAGATTAATCATAGTTATTGTTATACTTGCATATACAGATGTACGTGTATAAAAACACTTGAGCCGTACTAATACAAACAAACAACACCCTCCTCGTGGTAAGCGAGATATAAGCTATGTTACGACAGAACTCCAATGCGCTCATCATTCTGCAACACATTACACGCAGCTCACTGTTAATCCCACCGGATGTAGATGAAATTTATAACACAAATAGATGTCCAGCATTGATACCACTTTGCAGAGATTGGGGATAGACAAGGTTTCATTTTAACAATACGAGGCCCAACAACCATGTGCCTGGCGTTACTTGGGAAGCATATTGCACATCAACTAGCGCCATGATTGTGATGGATGTGATGGAGGACCACATCATTTATTTTAAAAACCGCATTAGTTCAATAACACAAGACATACAGCTCTGACGCTTGAAATGTTTCATGACAGACTGAGTCACCGGTTTTGAGTAGAATATTATTGCTTGCACACATGCAAACTATATTTGATAATGAGATCATAGTGTGTTAATTTCATTATTTCTTTTCTTATCGATGTCACATCCTTTTGTCTTAGTCACTGAAATTATGCATTTCGTATTTCTTTTTTCGTCAATATCATACCCAATTGTACATAGCACCCCATACATCAATTTATCATTATGCTCTGAAGCGCTTGTTAATTGTCACGCCAGATATGCTTTCACATATTGGTTGGGGTTCACACGCTTTTAAAGACTCTACAGAAACAGCATTTCTTACATTGCTGTTCTACAGTTGGGTTGCACATTTTTGGAAGTAGCGCAGGTGAGTTCGTGGTCCCAATAGCATTTGAAGGTGGGTAGTAACTATTTCAGCCAATCATAGTAATGGTGATACAACCGAGCGTCATCAGCGCAGTAGTGCTTGAGTAGATTGTGTGGTTCAACCACATCACTTAGTGGGGTTATATAGCACTCAAATAGAAGCGGCCTTTACGAAGACCCTTGTGTGACTCCATTGTTAAGCACTATTTGAGGAGATTTGGACCCGTCAATGACATGACCCGGTGTCGGTCTCGAACGTAGAACCTCATCCATATTAACGATGGTCCAGTGATTCCAAAACGTGTACGCATGCAATTGATCAGGAGGTTATGGGCTGTAGTATCAAACGCAGCAGATCCGTCTTAGCAAAACTAAGCTCAATAACCAGAATCTGACGATGGCGATTTCAATATGGCGGTGTATAAATGTAGTTTTAGGAATATTGTTTTATCGTCTCAGTGTACATGCGCTGTGTTCCATCACTCCTACACGTTGGTGGGTATTTGCCGGGCACCCGAGTAACCGTGTAGTCCACCTACATAGAAGATTCCTGCAACATAAACACGAATCGGTCAATAAAGCAAAAGCATATACCTCTTATTGGACGAAACAAGATCACGTGGTTGCTCATGTGACTAACAACAATTCTAGAATGATTTTAGCTGATTCTAGCAACATTTCAAGTTCTGTTAAATTTTCCGCGGTGAATAGGTTTGCTAATTGATATACCTACATATACAGCATCAGGGTTAGACATAAGCTTCCTTGATCCAGGGGCCCGCCGGGCCCCTAAGTCTAGGGCCACTAAAATTCCAGGGCATCTTTATTTACGACACCCACAGAAAGAAGATTTAAAAATCGAGAAATTGTTGCGCAACAATACTCTCATATGCTTTATCTTTTTGCATATAAAGTAGTCTCAAGCATATCCGTGGAACAATTGACCAAGAAAGCTGCAATGTGCGACGATCCATAGCTGATAACGCTCTTCTCTTTCACACCTTTCTAGCATTCTAGTCATGTCTGGGAGACAATATCTTGCAGATTACAAGTTAAACGGATAAGATATACATGGTTATTGAGATAATGACTGAAACTGTTACATGTGGGTGATTCATCAGTTCGAAATATTTCAGATGCTAGTCATCTCAAGTCATCTCAAGTTTTTAGTAATGCTAAAGCCCTCCTATTGTTAGATTCTGTCTTGCACTTTTCGCACCATTATGTGTGTGCAACTTTGGCCGGTATTATGACAAGATCACTTTGAAGCCCGATGTTTTTCCGATTTGTACAATTTTTCGGTCCTATTTTGTTTTTATACTTTGCTTGTGATTGGTTTCAAAGTTGAGAGAAACCCAAAATTCACTGATTTGATTGAGAAAAAATGTCATTCCTCGATCGACTTTTGCAAGTGTTGACGAATTATCGAAACAGAGAGTCCTAAGTCGATGAAAATACTGAGAGCCATTCCGAGCTCTTAAGTCAGGGGGCCGGAGCACAATCTAGAGGCTAATGACCCCTGGGCTTTTGGTTAATTCGCCACACTGCAAAGCATTTGATACTTTCATCGAGTTTTCCATAATGATACATTGAAGTGAAAATTATTTCGCAAAATGCTACACTTTTCATTTAAAACGAACAAACAAAGTTTCAAACTTATCTTATTGAAAACATCACTGAACATAGCGTTGGTGTGTGATTTTATGTATGAACATCAGAATTACCAACTGCCAAAATCGTTCAAACATATGTTCAGCTACAATCATCTATATCACGTATCGTGTGGTGTACGTACAATGCTAGTTGCACGCTGGACATAGCTTCCAAACGATCGTAACTCGCCCAAAACGACTTCGACCCAATTGCCACAGCTGCGTTGCACATTTCCTGTAAGCCAGTCGAGAATATTACACACACCGCTTTGATTACCCTCTAGCAAACCGTGGCAAGTGCGCTTGACAGCCCTTTAGATGTAATCGTTGATCTACTTCCGCAAACTCAATCTCGAAGGAAATTGCCACATCCTGATGTATATGGGTCCAATCTCCTGCCGTGTTTCTGTTATTATGCCATTTACGCTTAACCCCTTTCCTATGTTATATATAGACACACTACTCGGAAACCATACGGTCAGAAACATGCGTATGCCTCCTGCCAGCATTTATAGCTGAACCAATTTACCGGTACTTGAGCAGTGTCATGAAAAAACTAATTGCGCTTAGTGACGCCTGACCGATATTCATATCTGTTGTGAAAGTTTGGCCATATAACGGCAACTCTTCCACACGGAATGAAGCTTACGGTCAAAGAGAAGGCTGACGTAAATGAGCTCTTGAAACAGCCCTTCGCAAGAAATCAAAGTAGAGGATGAAGTCTTCCTGCTTCACATATCTTTTTAAATCTATTATTATGGCAAAGTGAGAAAGTTTGATTATCTGACTTTCAGATTAGTATATATCATTTGTAGTGGGTATGAAGGGGGTTTATTAGCTGTGGCTAGATTATTGCATAATTAATCATTAAACCTGAACGGTAGTCTTAAAATTAACCCTAGCAATTCCATGAGCTGTGATGCTTACTTTAAATGTATGCATTAACTTGTGCTATAAGGTTTACCAACAATATACGATCACTGGTTGGATGAGAAATAAAATCTAACTATCATGTATATCGCCTGCCATTAAAACACACCGAACTTGTTTGTTAGAACGCAGATGACATAACAACAAGTCAATTTGATTTTCGTCGATTCTGTGAATGCAATAAATCAAGACCGGAAAAGGGGTCAGATCCTCATCAAATTGTCTCATTGAGTATAGAGCTGAACGCGAGTCATTCGCTATGTAAAGATGCCAACGCATGTACAACGTTCATGTCACAGGATCAAACCATTCATGTTTGTTAAATTAAAGATTTACACAATAATCCACAACTCGTCTGTCATCCATCTCGCCGTATTTGTGTTCCGAACACTGATAGCCTCAAAATAGCCCAAGTAGCGTTCGTTCTTAGTTTCCATTGATATCATTGAGGTAATAAGTTTATTGTGGTTCGAATTATGTACTGCGATGTACTCAGGAATATTGACTTGTGTATTTCCTCAAACAACAAGTGAACCTGCCAGCGAGAGCAGCTAATGTATAATGCAAGTAAATTGGTTTGGTCGGGCGCCAAGGGGATCTGTGACGGCTTTCCTTGCGTTATTCATGGAACTTTGATGCACCAGGATGCAGTCGGATATACCTACACCCGGAATAAGCTGATAAAAGATAAACGAGCGTATCGCGGCATATTATACTACCATATACACGTCATTACCCTTGTTCCCCAGTCGGTTATGTTCTCTTCTGATCACAACAGCCGTTCAATAACCCTTGACGATTGATGTCTTATAATTTTCTCCACTGACCGTTGACACGCAACTATCACCATGTACTTGAGGAATGACTCGGGTGCATGACTTCGATGGGTTCTCGGTAAAGCAATATCAAACAACTCGATTATAGCAGCTCCCATTATACGTTGGATCTATTTGGTTACTTGAATGGTCAGAGGAGAACACATATGTGGTATGTACAACTGGTACATGGTAATTCTTACTGTGTTAGCTCCGGTCGAACGTTGTATAAATATATACCGTTCTGCTTCGATATTCGGGGCGCACATTAAAATATGTGTTTGGCTACATCGCTGGGTTTGGAATCTAGAAAACAACATGTATCAAGAGCCTGTGAAAAAATATGTCGCATCGCAACAAAAACTTACCACCGATCGAGGCGATTCTTGAAGAAATGCCATGTACAAATCACTTGTTGTTATCCTAATTGCACGACTCAGGAAGTAAGGTACAGGGGTGGTTGGCCATTGGTCAAATTTCGACCTTTCCCATCATCATAGAAATTAGTTCCATGCATTTTTATTATTGTATGTAAATCTATAATTCCTCCCCAGCAGCTAAATAATGAGCGTTCCCTAATGTGTGACTCCTTTGAACCATATCATGAATGTTGTGGCAGAAATCCTTTTAAAGTCAGAGGCTGTTTTTGCCTTGCAGGACGTATATCGAACGTCAAATATTGGAAAGCTGTATAACAGATGATAAACGAGGATATGCACGAAATGCACCATTGTACAGATTCAGAGGAATTGACTACATCTGAAACATCCGACATAGAATATTTATATTCATACGCTATGATATAATTATGATATATTGTGTGCTAAAGGGCACTTGTCATAATATCAAACTCAAAACATGATATTGCAGTACAAACATAATATTACCTTCGATATGGTCTTTGTTGCCAAATACGTCTATAAACAGACATACGACAGCAATATGAACAAAGTATTATATATCCCGCGCCAGTGCTCTTTGTCTCGCTAAATGGGACTTAATGGGAATGTTCAGTATGTGGTGTAGTTCTACGGTATCTCAATCACAGTAATGGCGCTAGTTGTTTTGAAGTATGACATATTTTAATAATCTAAATAATGTCAGGTACATTGGCACTTCCTCACATTTCTTGTAGCGTATAATCAAATCACAACACACATTTTCTAACCCCATTCCCAGTAAAGTGGTATGATATTTTTGGTCAATCCTATCCAATATATTTCTTCCACAACAGGTGGGTTAACCTGTTTGTCATATGCGATGCAATGCGCATTACAGGTTACCAGGTTAATACACTGACTTTCCATGGAGAGTATATAGTTTTGTAAGCATGTGCACGGCAAGGCGGTTCGCGTGTGTCTCACGTTGACAAAGAAACGTTTGCCTGTTAAATGCAACTTACAATGATAACTATTACTATCGCCGTTTGATGGCATTAGCCACGACCAACTTTTTCGGAAATAGCAAGCATGTTAACAGTGGAATAAATAATGAAATCCGATTCGCCTCTCTGCTACATCCTTTGATATCTTAAAAGTATGAAACAGCATTGCTATCTTTGGTACACTTAAACGCTTTGCATCAGCATCAGTTCCACATTGATAAACCCTGGATGATAAGAAGTAAACCAGGTGTATTTTTAGTATCGTTTCAAATATCCAGACGGTTAATCCCACAAATGACTTGAGAATCAGCCACATTGAGCCAGGTGCTCCAATCATGCTTTGTGATCTCTATAGAAATATTACCCACAGCATATAATTTAAGCGATTACCTATAAAATCAGATGTATCTCGACCAATTATTATTCCTAGGATTATCTAGATGTACTGTGATATACGTTAAGTAGAGGATATAACGATTATCCCACACTTTACACCAGGCTAATTCTCGGTCTAATATTGACCATGATACAACTGAATGAGCTTGCCGGCATGGACCTCGATTATATTGGCGTCAGTTTACTTAATTAGGGATGATCAAGTTCAGCTTCTTACGTTTTTTATCAGATAAGGTCGTTTGTGCATCGACGGCTACAATAGCTGATAGTGCGGTAGCTGCAATCACATTTATTCTCTAACATGATGTTATTTCCAGTAAGTTCAGGTATATGAACAAATTGAATGACGTCAATTTGAAATTATCACTGTTATATATGACGTTTACTGTCCTTTGAATGCGGCAGCAATAATCGTTAATTTTACAGTTAAGAACGATGAAGCTGCTTTATTATCCACCGCAATTGTGGGCGCTGTATAAAACTAACGCCGATGATGATATTCAATATAGCGTGTAGGCAAGCGGCATTAGAGGACCATTGGTTATCAAGCGCTGCTGGGTGCAATCGGAATGTTTTTGACTACCTTGCGTTCGGAGAGATATTCAACTTTGCCCCTTTTCCGGACAGTATCATTGCCATTCAAATTGGATGTCAAAGATTATAGTCACATTGTGAATCTACAAAACAAAAGCAATCACACCATTTTACAAGTTACTATTGTCTTCAGCTGGCTAGTAGGGGGATAATCGATCTTGATAGCCATGGCGCATGCCCTATTCCATCCCATAGCCACAAGAGCTAATAGAAACATTTTCGTCAACCATTGTTACAATATGTAATACATATGGCGCTCTTCTACTTGTGTCAATGTCGTTTTATTATATTGTCATGGATAGTAATATGGTTTTGTTCTTCATTAAGGGTTGCACAACAGGCCTTGAATCTTAGTCAACAAGGTGGGAAACTTTACAAACAAATTATTACAACCAGAGCTTAGTTTATAGACTTGAAACAATTAGGCAATATGATATAATACCACGGTAGAAGATATAGCAAACTCAAGTCATTGCAACCAGAGCGAACATTTGGGTTGCATGATATAATGCCACGGTAACTAAACATTGAATCGCACCTGCTTAGGTTTCAGTTATTGCATCAGTGATCAAACAAGTTTGGTGTATGTATACATGTCATATGTATTGAATGTATATTAACTTACTGAATGTATATTAAATATGCAGCGGTAATATTTAGGCGATCAAAGAGTTAATGTTTGCTGGCTCGTCGCTGCATCACATTCTTATCTACCTCACAACAGTAATCCACATTTGCCGATATGTTTATCAAAAACCCCCAGGGACATAATGGACCAACTAGCATATATCACGGATGTAAAGACGGATACACTAGTGCTGCAAATCAACAGGCAACACTAATGCAATGAGTCTTTGTTCAATTATCACCAGGAAATGCAAATTAACAAAATCATGCAATAGGTGAAGCAACAATTGTAATATCTTGAAGTTGATTGTGTGTATCACCATTCAGCATAAAACAATTCATTAAAACGATTTGTTATATATTTCAAAATTGCATTGTTTGCTTATTATATGCGAATGCAATGATCATCAATCACCACGTCAAATAATGCATGTGTTTCTGCGAAAAGGATTATTTATATATAAGGCCTCCCTCAAATAACTGATCTCGGTATAATCAAGTTAACGGCAAACCAAGCGGTCAATCAGGGATTGATCAATTTGGCGAACTTTGATGATATGTTTGAAAATCATCATCATAATAATCATCATATAGACTTATATGATGATGATGATGATGATGCTGATGATTATGATGATGATGCAGTACATGTAACAACGATCATGTCAATGTTGGATTTGCGTGACAACACTGTATTTGAGCTCATTTTAAGAGAACAATATTAATTATAAGATATTTACAATTAGTTGTACTTAGTAAAACATAACTAGATACAACGATTAACGACAAAGACACGGCGTGTCAACTTCCGAACAGGAAGTGACGGCTTCGACATACATAAAATATCACAACAAGGTTTACACTGCCCATTACCCGATTATGGACGCATCGCAACGCTTATTGTGATAAAACATGTCTGTTATAAAAGTACGATATCAGTTCAAGCTACTAAAAATGAGCTAAATTATAACAGATTAAAAACATTACAGACTTTAGCTATCCCCTTTGTATATGCGACATTGTTCATCAACACTATCCTGGCATTTTCATCTTAAATCTTGCCGCTGCGCTTGTTCTCAAAATGAATGAAACTTTTAATTGGCAGCAGATCAATGTTTAATCGAACAAATTTTGTCACTTGAAATGTCGATTGAAAGTCTATTGTATTGACGTGATACAGGTTTCGTTACGTGTATTGAATGATATTTCCCTCAATTCATGGTAAACATAGAATTGCATATGCTTTTTGACATCAGGACAAAGACTGCTGTGGTTTCCATTGTAGTGTTTGTAATTATAACTGCAATACCCCATATTCTTAAATGTCGTTTAATACAGAGCTTGTGATCATCCCCACTAAATTGGAACACAGATTCTCCGCAGGAATCTATTTGCATTCCTCTGACAGCGTAGGTGGGTCTCTAATGTAACTGCTAACATCAAGACAAATTGACTTAGTTTCCCATTTCGTAGGTGTGACATGTGATGCATGGAGCCGACGTCTTCTGTATGCACCGCTGGACAACTTCAACCAGATGTATCACTCCATCGCCTTAAAATGCTATTCTGTTCAAGGTCTTGTGACATCAAGACAAACTTCTAATAGAGCTTTGATCGTATACCCACGGCGATTTAAAGGAAAATACATTATGTAGATTGCTCATTAACGCTCACCAGGTACGCTAGGTAACAAACACAATAACAGCAGCAACATAAGTAAGGACAAGCGCCAACATCAATTTATTATGAACGAATGATCCTTTTCGGCAGTGACCTCCACCTTTCGTTCTTTCACCCCACAACAAACGCATACATACACACATACATTTACGAACGCATACACCCACCACCTCCCCATCCCTCCCAAAAGTTTAAGTTAGATTTACAACCTTTCGGTCACTCGGGACATGAACACTAAACCAATTTAAGCAAATGAAATTCACCCCTTTTCACTCGTACCAGATTAATTGTTGTCCAATTTACATAAACCTTTAGAATCCCTTTAAGTTTCGAACGGGTCATTTTCCAAATTATATAGTCCTTTACCAAATCCAATCCTTTGATGTAAACATTCGAATCCTGTCTATTCCCATAACAATTAACTTTCGATCTCCAATTAAAAGCTCCGAATGACCCCAAGCCCCCGATTAACCAATCACAGCTCACCACATCAAGCCACCCCCATCTTTCACTATAAATACGAGAGCATCAGACACACAATATATACATTCCACAGATATACATTTCCAGAATCAGAACCCGAACGTGCCAGTCAGCAGAGACGAATAAAGAAAATAGAAATTCATATAAAGTCTCGGGTATTATCTAGCAGGACATCAACCCTCAGCTACCTACAATAATGTCGGCGACCTACGAATAATCGTCTCTCATCACCATCCCGACATGAACACGGTGACCCAAATGGTAATAGTTCTCACAAAAACGCTGCGGCAATTTACAACGGCAAATGCATTAAAATGACATATTGGTGTTTTCGCATTGCGATGATCCTGCCATCAGTGCATTTGTATATGATTAGGTGGAAAGGAATAACCCGACATGCTTATAACTTCATGCATACCTGAAATTAATATGAACTTTTGATATAATACATACCTCTAATGATATCCCAATGCCAGACAGTATTTGTTTTCAGGCAAATGTATCACAAGCGTTAAATTTCCACGATAACCCTTTTGAAGTTAGCAATTTATATAGTATAACAACAATGAATAGATGCATTAGCTTGTTGAAGTAGATGATGTTTTGGCAACGTAAGATCTATATATTGCTATTTATGATGTAAATAAAACTTACCTACAAACTCCATAGTCACACCTAGCATAATGAATAACTGGACATGGAGCTGTGTTAGCGTATATTCCATAAGCCACGTGATTTGTCACAATACTTATTAAAATTGATGGGATGGCAACTTGAAAAAAGATGAATCATTGGTCCAACCAATACAACTAACTACATATTCAGTATTGCTATAGTTCCATAAAGCGGCAGGTTACTGATGGATACATTAGTAACTGATTGTAAGAGGTCGTACACCTATGACCGCGCTGCACATAATGTGTTTTATTATATACAAGGTAAGTTCAAACACAAAACAAAAAGTACGACTTATGCTTATTTATTGACTGTGTTGTGACTGATGCAAATGTTGATGCTGGAAACAATGCGGACAGAAAGTTGTTAATGTTGCATGCATATTCGATAGGACCACCAATGAATGTTTGGAGCGACAAATGATAAAGTAAATTGTCAACGTTAACCAATTAAACACTCGACTATTATATCCACTATCGTGCATATATATCGATAACTCGATATAAATATCAATTGCTGAACAATAACACCCCGCTAGCGCGAGGAAATGAGTTTCGATAATCCATTATAACCTGCCAGCCATGTGATCTTATCTTATCAGTTTTCCTAGTGTCGAGGGAGCGGTGTACCCAATAAAACCAACATTCGTGCGTCAGCTGCCAAAAGCGGCCAGGCGCAGAGGCATCAGACAGTGGCTCTCGCAACATGATAGTGCCTCCGAAATCGGCGCCCTCAATCTTATATTACACTATGGTAGGACTCGTGGAATAGTTTTGACCGCTGGTACTGATGGAACTTCAGCCTATTTGGCCCTGCGTCCGCCGGCAAAGTCGGGTTCTCTGACCTCAGGATCCCCAGAGCACTGTATGGTGACTAGCAGAAAGTATGAGGATTTTATCAAGAGGCACCGTGCCTTTTCAACTCCTATGGCGGCTACATTTGTGTTTAAAGATATATGATAAATTAATATCATATATTGAACTAAATATTTGTGCCAACCACAACAACATAGAATATGCATGCTTCAATACCAATAACCAGCAGCGTGTTTCGGCCACTCATAAAATCGTAAATACCCACTATTCTAGCCTTGCAAGTGTGTGGTGGCATTATATCCCGATTGTTATGCCAGTTGTTGGTAACAACTGTTACCTACCTGTGATCCATGAAACTGCTTGAGCATCAATATATGACAAGATTGTTTGTATTGTATTTAGTGCAGCAATTTAACAGGGTGAGGGAGCGCATATTGTATAACGGACCGGCAAAATAAAACTTACCTCCAAACTCCATAGTCACACCTAGCGTAATGAATAACTGTGGGTTTCTGAATAAGATAGATGTGGAGCTGTGTTAGCGTATATTCCACAAGCCACGATACTTATTAAAATTGATCGGATGGCAACTTGAAAAAGATGTGCTTGAATCATTGGTCCAACCAATACAACTAACTACATATTCAGTATTGCTATAGTTCCATAAAGCGGCAGGTTACTGATAGATACATTAGTAACTGATTGTAAGAGGTCGTACACATATGACCGCGCTGCACATAATGTGTTTTATTATATACAAGATAAGTTCAAACACAAAACAAAACGAACGTTTTATGCTTATTTATTGACGCTATTATCATGTGTTGTGACTGATGCAAATATTGATGCTGGAAACAATGCGGACAGAAAGTTGTCATTGTTGCATGCATAATCGATAGGGCTCTAACGCACGACTATCAATGAATGTTTGGAGCAACAAATGATAAAGTATCAACGTTAACCAAATAAACACTCGTCTTGTATATACACTATCGTGTATATATATATATATATATATATATATATATATATATATATATATATATATATATATATATATATATATATATATATATATATATATATATATATATATATATATATATATATATATATATATATATATATATATATATATATAGATATAGATATAGATAACGCGATATTAATATCAATTGCTGAACAATAACACCCCTATTGCGCGAGGAAATTTATATATATATGGCAAGAATCAGCTGAAATGACGAACCCGGATTGTTAAAACACACCAACAAAAGTTAATTGTGGTTCACATGTTGTGCTCTAACATAATATTCCAGAATGTGAATTCGTTTCTAACACATATCAGCAGCGGGGAAATAATGCTGTATACAATTGGACGGGGTCGGTTGAGCGTTAAGATCAGTGTAATCAATAATGCATTTATGTACCAGACGGATGATGTGTATTGTATCTTAATCCAACATATTTACTTATAAATCAAGTTACAATTTGTTTTTGCATCATTCGCCGTATTTGCCAACGTGAATGGTAGCATTTGATATAGGTTGTGGTCAAGGATACTGATGTGACCATTGTCAAATCTATAGTTTTTGGGGAGGTGTTAGGTGGAATGGGGTTATAATTATACTTATATAAACACGCCGATGGCATATATTGGCAATTTATACATTAATATATTGTGATAATATGCCTCGTAATACGCCCAATCATGTCGTTACACGTCGTTGACTATATTAGGAGCGGAATTGCTTTGATGTTGAACAGAATCAGGTATTAAATGAAATGGTGTGATATTTTGAGATGATGATGGCCTGTAAATGAAAGATTTCCCACACGGACGTGACAGATTCACCACTAGTGACTAACAGATTACAACTTGGCTGATTGGTATCATAGAACATAATTATTTTGGGATACTGAACGGCAAATATAATCAGCGCTTTAGTCCTTTGGTACAACAATCACTGCCTATGGTCAATTCAGTCACTGAAATAAATGATTGCGCAAATTTGCTATGTCATCACCTTGAGGGGACTAGGTGAGTGAGGGGTAAGGGGTTAATCACTCATAAGAGACTGATGCTACATTCTTTTCTCTCCCGTAGCAAGAGCTTATATCTTCAGCGCCAAGGTTTTGTTCGACATAGTTACTACAGTGAATATGTTTGTGTATATGGTTGTTAAACAATACTGTCATGGACAGTAACATCTTTTCATCTGCTTTAAGATTGTTTCATACTGAGGGCTGCAAACACAGGCTTCTATTCAGAGTCTAAATGCTACTAATTCTCTAAGGCATATAAGAAATGGGCATTCGCTGTCGAAAGTCAATCGTATTCGCTTATTCAGCTTATTTGATGCTGCAACTAAATTTTACACGGTTCAAGCTGTAATCATATATATCATACTTGTACGTAACAATTTACTTATCTTAAATCGATACTCTTGCAGTTCCATGGCAAACAAAGAATGCGGATTAAATGATTGGATAGTAAACACCAGCTATTGCAACCAGGGCAAGGCTCAAAGACTACAACTCTTTAGGCATCATCATTTAATGCTACATTAGCGTGTAGAGACATAATATGTATGATATACTTGATATGTGCGCAGGACTACATTTGCATGTATCGGCGCACGTTTTACGAATATTATGGTGTAAAACAAGTGGGATTTTGATTTAGCAACTTTAAAATGAAAAAAACCTAATTAAACGAGAAATGATTGACAGATGATCTACGGTATATTAGAAAAAAAATTAGTCAGAGGAAAATCCCAGAGTGATCCTTATATGCGGGCAGAAAATCGCTATGGGGCCGTTGCTTCGAAGTCATGCATACATATGGAATTCCCAGCAATGTACTCAAGTATTGAGATTAATGGTATTGCGATTTATGGCACAGGTGTTTCATAGAATGACGCTGGAATTTGGTTGATGTCACGAATTTTTACTGTGGATTGGCTTTTTGCCTACAAGTAACTAAGCAATACAACAAAAAGGTCCACTTCGGGAATGAATTGCCAATTGCAAAGGTATAAAGTTTTACGTGGGTGGACAGTTAAAATTGGATCCACGCAATCATTTTGGGCATGAATATGTAAAGGCAATCATCTGAAACACTACTTGAATATCTTGGTATTGTTGTACGAGGCACCCTTCTTCATTTATATATGTGTGTTTTTGCAGCAAACTCATAAGCGCATAACCTTTAATCAGGACCGAGTTTAGAGCGCGTGATCTTCATCTATGCCCGTGATTTTGATTGGTTATCCACAATGAAGCGGGTTAATCTGATTCAGTCAATATTCAGGGTAATATGAATATACAATGTAGAAACAGAAATCATTCACTTATTGGTTGTTTTAAGCTGAGAGAAATTTAAGTATTAAGATGCTTTGCATGCATCAATTGTACTCGACGAAATCACATACACTTCGGAATATTCTAAATATTTGTTTCACGCATCATGTTGAGCCATTTGGCTTATGTAAAGTGGTCGCAGTTCTCTCGAAGCATTTAGATGGCTCTATTATGTTTTTAGCCCAGGCTTTCGTGCCTAAATGTTGAAACGGCCGGTGCTAAAGTTTAAGCACCGTGCGCTGCTATTAACTGTTTATGTGCCACAAGCTGCTTATAGAGGATGACATCAGTTTTGTGGTAGTCAACTCGTTTGCGATGTATCCCTGTATATCACATCTTCATGTATGTTTTTAAAACTACTTCAAAATTGATTGGACGGTTAGAATAACTATGAAATACGCCCTTCTTGCACGCAACACCCCGTAATTGGTATCGACCCTGCTTGTTTATTTCATGCTCATCGGTTATCGTTAGGAGCTCTTGCCATGCGACAGAGGCTTTGTTTGGCTACATGGAAAAGATGGTGAATTCTGTGAAATGTCATCTGGGGAAAAGGGTAGCGAGTTAAATGCATAGATTCGCAACTGACAGTTTCAAACGTATCCCGGGGAATGGTATGTTAATATTAATTCATATCATTGATGGCGTCGGCAAACAATTGAAATGCGCTTAATCGATTCACCCGACATCGTTACGATACATTAATATATAATATAATGCAATTTAATGCGATAAAGTAATGCAATATGTAGCCACGCGTCTCTATTGTCAGAGTAATAATGCCTCCTTTCACGTGATACATTGCGTTAATAATCAAATAACCCGCAGTTAATCGTCGACCATTGTATCTAATATTACTAACGCACAAATGGACATTAGATACCAATTTGGGCCCCCATTGAGTCCGCAATAACATTCAGAATCTCATTTGTACTTGGATGAATGAAGAAGGATTCAGTTGCGTCGCTAATATTTAAATGTTTTATTGGTCGTCGGTTCGCGGAAGAACCCTTGCGTTGGGATGTAGCCTGCTTCACTGATACCAAGCTATGGGAGGTAGACCATTGGCGCAGCTGCTAAACGATATAACATATACGACAGGAATTGAAATGCACCAGCAACGCGCTTAGAACTAACAGCGGAATAGGCCGTAGGCAATGCATTTAGTTTGATATCGCGCACAGAGATATTTGCTAAGCATTTACAATATAAGTGATCCCTCCGATATTTTGCTCTCATTATATCACCTGTATACAACGACATTTGATCAGTTAGACTGTGTATAATGCACGATTGTTTCTTACTTTTATGTTTTTGCGCATTTTGCGTCTTTAAGTAGCCATGAAGTTAACAAAAATGTACCTCGTCATTTGGTCTAAGGGACCACATAAAGAAGTAATCATGTAGAGCGATGACTCAAATATATCGAGGTAGGTGAAGAATTTTCAATGTATGACACTAACTAAAACTGCACTCATATATGCAATGATGTGATACAAGGTGGCGCAACGGTACTGTTATCGCATGCTATTGTATAGATTGAAGTACAATCCACAGTTTAAAGAGATTTGTTAATGTGCACTAGACTTGTTTTTCAATTAAGTTATTGCAGTGGCTCTATATTTATATGTCTATTCGATTCTTTTTTTGTTTTACTACACCAAGGCTTTTTATTACTGGGAATGTACCGTTCAGATTCAGATTTTTATGGTGTAGTCCGATTCGTGCCTCATATGTGATATTTCTATTCTGTTATCTGACGTACTATTCTGTTATCTGATGCATTTATGTTTGTAACTGGCACACTCAAAACACGATTCACGCATACAATTATATATAAATAACATAAAGACAGCGGAGCGTCCTTTTTCGAAGTATAGGCATATATCAACCCCCCCCCCCCCCCCCACGCGCCCATACACGTGTACACTCATAAACAAACCATTTACTCGCACCCACACTCACAAGCATTCCAACCCAAGCCACGCCACAATTCAGATACCTTAATTACAACCTCCGTTTTCGGGACATTGGAACAAGCAAACAAGCAAAATTTACCTAATTCAGACCCGCATGTTCTGTGGCCCTTATTCCAAATTAACACTTCACCTGTCCCACTCCAATCTATAGGGTTCGCCAATCAGCGATAAATACAGGAAAATGCCAACGTGTTCAGATACTCACTAGTCGCCTTACACCACTCAATATTGGCTACCAATGCCTTACATCCATTTCCCTATAAATACGGAGGCTCCGATCACACATAGCCATTTGAACTCAGTCAAGACCTACCACACCACGAGACACGTGCGTGCCAGAAGATCTCATATAATAAAGAAAAGCCGTAAGTCGTAAGTGCACCCGGTAGCT
The DNA here is from genome assembly GCA_034190875.2 of Urechis unicinctus. Classification (NCBI taxonomy): domain Eukaryota; kingdom Metazoa; phylum Annelida; class Polychaeta; order Xenopneusta; family Urechidae; genus Urechis; species Urechis unicinctus. Next base: position 66,962,971 of record CM067350.1, read on the forward strand.
CGAAAGAACCTCCGTGACCAAGGACCAGACCAGCAATAACCCAAGCCAACCTGATCACAATACCATACAACACAAAAAGAATGGCGAAAATTTGTTTTCGCAATCCTCTACTTGCAACACATTATTTCATTTTGGATGCCTTTGATATGAAGATATTCTGCGGCATATATGAACAGCACCATGCTGAAATCGTTGCTTGATGTATCGTTAATGTTTCAATATGCTACTTAAGCACTGTCATTTTAGCAGCAACTTCAACGCGCTAAAACTGGTTCGATATTTATAAACAGTTAACATTGAAGTACATTAATTGCGTAAGCCTTACACGTGAGTAGTGCCCCAAAGTACACTTTATGTCGTATAATGTCTTTCATGGCAAAGTTCACAATATTAATTCGTGCATAAAGTACATATGGCAATGGTACAAAAATGAATATTGGATGGTTGTTAGAGAACCCATATTTCTTCGACGAGTATTTGTTCATATAACCTAGACTTTTCGAGGTTTTGTTAATCATGTCGTTAGCGACATTTGTACCTTAGTTCTGAAATATGGATGGAAACTGATATTCTTGAAACTGGAAAATTATATCATTGTATAACTCACTGACTGGCTGATTAACCCAAGACGGTTACGAAGGTTTAGTCCAGCAATATGGTAAATGGAACCACACTAATCTGCGCCGAACGGAAAGATGAAAATATATTATTTGATAAGCTCTGACTGGACCACATGCTGTTATAAACAGATGCACTGGATAATCCAGCAATGTGGTGCAAAATACAAGAAACAAAATTATAGATTAATTGTGAGTTGTACAGCGCGTGACACAATACTGTGTATTAGTGTATAGGATGTGTCTCCTTTTATGAAGGAATAGCGTAGTTATGATAGCTTTTCCATCACTTGCTTTTGACAATTAGTCATGTAATGCGATATCCCTGACCCGTTACAATAACGCATGTGTTGTAACATAACCTTTGGTCGGGCTGACCTTTCTTATCAAGCCATCGGATATGACAAAATAACACGCACATGGCAAGTCTCGCAGATGCAATTACTGAGATGCTCCATCTGAACCATAGTGCTCATTTCCCAACCTCCCTAACAAATTCCGCCCTAGTTTGAGAACTAATTTGATGTCTACACATTTATTGTGCTTCTCGAGAAATACCCCAGGTTGAATTCCACGTTGCTTTGGTACTCGCTATCGAAGAAAAGAGGAACGATGTAGTTTATTTCAATGTGTAAGAAATGTTGATTTTTATTCCTCCCAATTAATAATAAATGTATCGATCATAAAGCAAGGGATACTTCAGACTCAGCTAGTAACTTAATTTGTAAAGTTACATTTTTCGTCCACTAAACTTCGCATTTCACTTCTTTAGTTCAATTTTCAAGTGCTGTATGGCCAGACGGCTGTACTATCTATAAGTAATGATTTTCGGTACACTCAAAAGGTTTCGATCAAAAATTACGTAGGACTCGATGTTGCGCAATCAAGGTAAACAGTGGGTAATTGACCACCGGAAGCGGACGAGGGACCGCATTGCTCCGTGTTAATACGTAGCGGATTAATACTCACGGTCTCTCACTAAGTTATCTTATTCAAACTTTCTTTACTCGTTAAACACGATCTTGATATCGATGATGTGTGACAACAATTCATCGAGTGAACCAATGCACCTCTATACACATGGCAGGCGTTCACACAAACAATCAACCAATCAATAAATGAACTAACATATCCACCAAAGCAAGATATAAACGCCCAATCTGATTTCATGACATAGTTCAGCAACCTATGTTATAAACATAATTGCGTAAAGATGAAATGGCGATAGAATGCGGGGCAGTTATTGAATTGTGCTTAACCATTGGTTCATAGGATTTTCGCATATGTATTTTACGGATTTGCTCATACACATTGCAGCTGTGTTGGGAATGAATACTCATCAAATGTGCAAGAGGAAAAATTGACTATGAACTTGGGGAAAGTGTGGATGTTACAACAGTGATGTCTGGCACATAATGTGAATGGTGATGCCGCTTTTTATCATTGTTGATTATAAGTTTATCACTGACTAACAACCAATTCCAAATCGAGGTAATAGAACACGGTAATAATCGTAGGCATACCGATTATACGAACATAATAAAATGATCTGTTCATCCATGAATGAAATAGTTCCCCCATATTATTAAAGAATGTTCATATATAAGGGATGCGCTTAGGTATGTCGATTTATGTGTGCTGCGCGATGGCGTGAATAACCTGTAACAGATTATGTAATTGCCATTGAGGTGGGGGTCAATAGATTCGTATCTGCTCCTTAGGTGTGGAGCAGGGAGTTATACGGGCCGTAAATCTACATCAAATCACGGGCAAATTGTATTTCCTGGTCCTAAAATATGATCCAAATGTACAGAAAATCCTCATGTTTGTCGGTTAGTGCCACTAGATACGAACTCCATTATAGAATAATGGCGATAATGACATCTCGACATGAGCGTTGGTTTGACTCAGGCCAATCGTTAGAGTGAAATGCGCCCGGTCTTCCGCTGTTTGGTTCCTCCACACAGCAAACAAGGACCAGTTTAACAAAAGGCATATGCTATTTGTATGTGGTTGGTACCTCAGTGGATATGCTTGTATTTGCCCATTGTGGGAGAGGAAATAATCAGCTCTGGATTTCGCAAATATATGCACAAGATTGGAGGCATATTATAATGAATGCTAGATGAACAAAAATAGCTAGCATAGCTGATATCTTCATCTGCAGCTCATTCTATTTTTTCAGCGTTTTGTTTTGTCGTTTTGTTTGGCAACGATTTGCCTGAACAATATTGTCTCATCCCCTTTGCAAAGCAATCAGCGAGATGGGGATTCCCATCCCTTGTTACTGACCATAAGCCATGGAATGCCGCAAACCAAGCATTATCTTGGGGTATTGTAAAGGAAGATATCGGTGATATAAATGGCATATTGTGTCGTATTGAAAGCAATGTACCCTTTGTGGAATTGCATGACAGACGCTCCTTGTCAGGCTAACGGAAATGGCAACAGCTAAGATATGTCTGCCCTCACGCAATACACCGCCTACAATTTGACCGCAAAACACTACAGGAAAGTTATTAATGCATACAATATGCTGAATATTGGATCTCGACTTACATATGTCACTCGATCTATACAGATGGAGGGCCATGTGAGGCATCGGATAGCATGCCCCTATGATGGATATAGATCGAGCGAATCGACGCTCCGAACCTAGCGATGGGGAACTGAGCGTCTGTGATGTTGACTTCCCTTTTAACAAGTTGAATCACATACGCGCTGAACGCATATGCATCTCTCTCTCTCTCTCTCTCTCTCTCTCTCTCTCTCTCTCTCGCGCTCTCTCTCTCCTCTCTCTCTCTCGCTCTCTCTCTATATATATATATATAGAGAGATATATAGAGATATATATATATATATATATATATATAGATATATATAGATAGATATATATATATATATATATATATGTACATGTATATATATATACATATATATATATATATATATATTTATATATGTTTATATATAAATATGTATATATATACATATATATATATATATGTATATGCATGTATATATATATATATATATATATATATATATATATATATATATATATTGACATATTCCTGGGTTAAATATGTAGTGTTTCATATTGGCTGGCCGTATTTGTTGTCTATCGTATCCGGGAATACAAGCCACCCTTGTACTTCATGTTTCTGTGTTCTGTGTCACATCCCGTCATTCTTGACCATCCTTGTACCTTTGATGTTTTCTTAATTGTAATATTCCCATCCGGTTATGTGCAGTCGCCTGGATGCATTTTATGTTTATAACATCCGGTCAGTATGGATTACCCATTGTAAAAATGCTGAGGCGGGTTTGCCACAATAAGCCGAGATGGACCCCTCTCCTCGCATCCTCTGATTGGATGAATGTGATTTAATGTATATGTATCAATATGTGATTGGCTGGAGGACCAGCAAAGTATCGTGGTACGGTTGAGGTGCGAGGCAGTCGGGGCACGAGGCTTGAGAGAGAGAGATTACGAAAATAGATAGACTTGTTACTCAAAAACGGACTTGTACTATTTATCCCCAATCTTAGTAAATAACAATATATATGTGTATATATATGTATGTATATAAATATATGTATATGCATTCATAATATATACATATAATTATATGTATAAATTATATATATATATAATTATATATACAGATGTGTATATATATATGTATATATGTATTAATATATTTTTATATATATATATATATATATATATGTTATTTATATATGCATTCATAATATATATATAATTATATGTATATATATTATATATGTATATATATATGTTTATATATATACATGTATATATATATATACATATATATACATATATATTTATACATATATATGAATAAATATATATATATATATATATATATATATATATATATATATATATATATATATATATATATATATATATATATATATATATATATATATACGTATACGTACACTGATTGACAGGTGAACTACGATAGATAAGAAATAGAAATGGTTAATGGAAAAACCCTGAGATGATAAGCCCACAGAAACGTCGAGGCGGTTGGTAGGTAGCCATGCATGTAAATAGAGCGTTATGGTATTGCACTTAATACCACAACTGTTTCATCGAGTGCCGTTGGATGTAGATTTATGCCACGTGCGATGCATGCAAAACCACATCCCTTGGTCAACAAAACTCAAGCGGCTTTGGCTTTATTATGACAAGCAACCACACAATGAAACACAAATATCGAATTCGGTGATAAACTACCAATGGTGTAGAATTAGGTTATGCTTAATGGATACAGAGTTTCACGTGGGCGAGGCGGGTTTAATTGGATTCACACAATCTTCTTAGACATGCATATGCAAAGGCAATTATCTAAAGAACTACTTCAATTACTTTGTATTGTTGTACCAGAGATTCTGCGTGATTGATATATTGATCTGTTTGCAACTAGTTCAACTCCTTTTTCTTCCTTCATGCAAAACAACCAAACAATGCATTTTATTGAGTTGATTGAAATAACAACATTGTGACCGCGGTTAGAGCGCGCATGAACTGTGTCTTTGCCTGCAATTATGCCTGGTTATCAACAATTCAGAGGGATAATATTTTTCATTCAATATTCTCGCTTACACACGATAACGAGTTAAGAGCAGCGGGCTGATCATATCCTAGTACAATTTTAATCAATTTGTCCTTATATCACTCTGCAAGTGCCCAATGACATTATCTATAATTCACACATGTTGTTCATTCCTTTGCGTACATATGTCAGAAACGTTATAATACTTGCATCGTCACAAAGATTACCTTATGCTTATATACCTTGACGTATACATAATAATTTTTTTCCAGTCGTGGACGAATATATCACTAAATACAAGGCTCAACGAAAAAAGGCATTTCATGAATTTTATTTACACTTATACGAGATATCCTACATGTGAGCATACATTGGCTTTGAAAGTACACTAATTTTCACCATACGTTAACTATTCCGAGAATATCTTATGAGCTATGCCGGCAGTTAAAATATATTATGTCTATATATCAGGCCACTCAAACTTAATCACATCGAATATCACTGATCCTCTTCTTTGTGGTCATCAATCATGACTAAGCGTCCCATGAATCCGGTACAATATTACTTGTCATTTTTTAATTGCTGACTCATTAAGCATGATTCATTGGCCATCTGTTGACACGATCGAATCCACTTAAAGGCTTCCTGTCCGTTAAATATTCGCAAGATGCACTTACAATGAGAAGGAAATTTAAAAAATGACACGGACGCCTTCTGACAAGGATATGCTACTACATTCGTATTGTGACTCACTTCACCAATGGCTGCAGCATTTAAATCTAGGAAGATGTCTAGCAAAGGTTGCATATTTTATTTGAATCCCGTGGGTAAAGGAGCGTTATTGACGCAAATGCACCATGTCAAATGATTAATCCCGTTTTTCACTTACAACACACAGTAGTTATTTATAAGTAGTTAACGTTAAAGCAGATTATTAACACAAGTACGTAAGTAGTATTGCAAAGTGCACCTCATTGTGTATTATGTCTTTCATTTTAAAGTTGACAATATTAATCCGTACACATGGCGGATATGGAACTGCCACATACATGGATATTGCACGGTAGTTTGAGTCCACATATTGCTCAGGTCTCCCAGTATTTTTGATATAATCTCCGTGGTTGTGTTTACCATGTCTTTCGTGACACTTATACCGCAGCCCTAGACTAATGATGGAAACCCTGGAAACTAGAGAATTTATGTGTGATGCAGTAAGTTTTTACCTATATAATTATTTTATCTGCTTTTCATTTGGAACAGTTAGATATTGTTAAATAAACCATATTGGACTAAACCTCCGAAACCGCCCTGGGCATACCAACCGGTCATTGAGCTGTATAATGGCCTTAGAAAAATATACTTTCTATGCAAATTATACCTTTGTCATGGTTCAATGGAGCCGGGTGCTTTGCAACATACATTTTCTTGTTTCCAGGGTATCAGTTTTCATATTCATAGAGACATTGTATGTCCAGAGAGGTGACGATGGCTGTTCGAAAGCACCGTTTACTATGACAGAAGAGTTAATACAGCTCGGAGCACTTGTTCATAGTGCCCGAAACAATCATGGAAAGCTTAACCAAGAAGGAAAAAGACTTATTCATGGCAGTATTGCTCGAATAATGGCTGGTTTGTCATGTGCTAGAAGAATGCAGTTTAGAATACACAAAACGACATACATTTCATTAGAGATTATGGGAAAATGGTTCAATGCCGCATCCTTTGTGTATGTTCCCAATACACGTTCTAAAGTGCATATTGTATTGACAGCTATGGTGCAGCAGATGTTTTCTATTTGTTGTGCCGCTTGTTAGAATTATCTATAGCAAATATAATACGCATAGCAATGAAAGGATCCACACAATAAAGCCCGACCAATAGGGAGGTATTTTATATAAATTAATGAAAACATTTTTGTATGTAAGCGATTAGCAAATGTGTATCGATTTTCGGTGCTATGGAGCGTCCGGTAATAACCTGTCATCGACTGATTATTCAATTGCCTTTTACAAGTCTGGCTTTGTTATAGTCGCAGTTTCATTGTCTTTGAAAGGTTGGATGTTGCTGTATTGCGTTATATCACGTGTGAGTGGAAGAGGAGGCGACAGGGGTGAGTCATATAAGAATGAGCGTAACAAGCCGTATGCAGTTACCACCACTTTTCATGTTATCCTCATCAATATGTGCACGTGACGAAACCGTTTGTACAGACGATTGTTCAATGCATGTCCTGTCGGGGGAAACAATCTTATGTTTAATTCTGTTCATGATCAACGAAACCATGTTTTTCATATTCTTTTATAATTATTGTTCATCTCTCGAATGTAATGGTCAATTGATTCATATGGTCGAAAAATGCAATAAGATTATACATCAAATTCTTTTGTTTGTCGACGGCAAAGCGATTATAGAAAAGACCGGGGGCAATCGGGACAGTAAGCATGGTCTTCTGCTGTTATGAACCCACAGACATAAAGCGATGAGCAATGTAACATTACACAATGTTACTATGCTTGGTTACCAGGGAACCTGGCGGATATGCTGGTGCATGCAAGCACTAAGCCGGTTCAGTTGACGTCTTTAGTACACATTCAAACTAGCCCTGTAATGCCGGATTTCTGAAGCAACATTACGTATCGGTTTATCATAGCTGTTATCACTTAACATTTCTAAAAAGTGTTCGTCCATGTTAATTCGTATCGACGATCCAAAAACCCTTCAATTCTACCACCTTTGCAATGAAGCCAACACATCTCTCATTCATCAAGTGGTGAAATGAGAACCCATTATTCTCGAAGCGATGTCTCTAGATAAATTTAATGCCACTCTTTGACAAATATAGGTTACTTTGCATGCAACGAATTTATTTGCAAAATCTATGTTAATTGTAGATTTTGATAGCCATCTCTCAATAAACGAATCTATTTGCGAAATGGATCTTGTATAAATCAAACATAAAGATGCGATTGCAGTAAGCAAACACAAACCTTACATATATTTCCCTTCAAAACCATCACATACACCCTTACAATCTCATAAATATAGACAATGGTGAAATAACCCATATACCCGCATACATGTGGTACAGGGGTTCGACGTGATCGTTATGTCTGCTTACAATTGACTAGGTAAAACATGGATAATGGACCTGGAACGCTGTTGATAAAATAATTGTCTAGTGTATAAATGCTGTAAATTATTTGCCAATAATATCTGTATTAGGTACAGTTAGACACCCGGTTTGTGGAACTATCTCCATTGCAGCGATAGACAACCCATCCTAATGCCAACGTACATAAAGTGTGTTTCATAAGTGTCACAAGTGTGACCTTAAGGGACAAAAATAACTCATTGAAATGTACTTCAAATGAGCATACGTTTGCATCGAAAGTACCAAATGTTTCAGCAAAAGCAAACTATTGCAAGAACACTTTTAAAGCACCTCTCCTCAGTTAGGTTAATCCTGGCCTTTACAAGCCAGACTTTATTGATTAATACTCGACCACGTAACCTTAAACACACCAAATGTCTCTGCGTTGTGGTTTGCAACTTTGAATTTCATCAATCAATGCTGAGCGTCCATTGTATCCGGCAATTTAGTTTTTGCCTTTCCTTATAGCTACCTCATTAAAACACGATTCATTTGCCATCTGCAGACAAGCTGGAACCAATTAATCGGCTTTCTGCTGAATTATTCACAGAATGTAGTAGGTTTCACCAACTGTAAGCACTAAAAACTAGGAGGCGATGCAATAACATTACATGAACGTCTTCTAACATGGACACAACCTTTACTTATAAATAGAACTCGACGGTTGACGGTTCTTAATTACATTCACAATGCGAAAAGTTTCTTCTAAGAAGGTGTTTGGTAAAGGTTGCATAGTTCAGGTTTATCATGCGGATAATTTCTGAAGCAGCGACATTGACATAATATTCGGCATGTTAAATGATTAAGACTGTATATCAGTTGCAACTCATAATACCCTGCGCATGGTAAGCAAGTAAATAAATGTTAATGTTTTCGCAATCGTCTTGTTGCAACACATCGCATTCTAGACGCCGCTTGTAGGACGATGTCTGCTGCATACATGAACAACCTGATAATGAAATCTTCGTTTGATAAAATAACACCGTTTCAATATACAGCTCTAATACTGTAGACTGCAATTCTGTACACACGAGGCAATGATGAACTTTTCGCTCGACGTTTTTACTCTAACCAGCAACTTCACAATATTCTGGGTGCTAAAATTGGTCGGTTATTAATGAGCACCTAGCATCATAGCAGCCTTACTTCTGCAAGTGTGGTATCGAAAGTTCAGTTCACCCAAAAATGGCAACATTAACGATACTTATATGTGCCACATGGATAGTAAACAAATATGCAATTGGTATGAAGTGACAGTATACACCAATTATTTCATTTCATTCAAGATTAACCCAGTTGTAACTATTGTCTCTTCATACGGACAGCATGGTCATCTATCGCTTCATCTATTCAACATTCGCTTCAGATAGCAAGATAATGTACCAATATACCAGAAACCCTGATGCACTAAGATGGCGCTAGAGCAAGGAACGCAAGTATATATTAGTTCAGAGCTGTACAGCCGTATGTCTCTCACATGACGCAATGGGACAGACCCTATGTACTACAGAACACATTGAGCCCTCATTCAACGTTCATAAGATTTAGTATTGTTATTACTTTATATCAATCCGCGATAGACTTGGGCACTTACCAGCAAATTGTGATTAACAGTTATGACCCATATTGTTAAGCTGTTATATTCAGCGGACTTTAGCAGTGGTGACCAAGGTCACCAGGGTTATGTAGATGATTCAATTGATGTGCTGAACTTGCATGATCAAACGTCCACTAACCCACAGAGTGAATATATGTTGCTTCACACAGCTAGGTCCATATAAAGATCTGTAGGTGTTCTCAAAGCGGCATACCTAAACCTCTCCTGCACATCAAATTATAATGGTCAACCCTTCATCCTTTTAATCGCACTGTCAGATGTCTTTATAAAGAATTTCTTAATTTTTTGTCTCCATCACTGTCTGCTTCATCCTGTCACAGAGCCCTCATAACCTCACTGTCTGATGCATTCTATCGATGGTATGTAACAATGCGCCCCCGTAATATTACAATGCTAATGCACATTTGGCAACAGGAGTTCGTTTGAATGATGCACACAGACAGCATACTGGTGGATGTTATAATAGATATGATAGATACGTACCCCGGGAAATGACAATGGCAGTCAGTGGAGCAAAAGTTGAAAGAATTCACCTCTCAACACACCTGGTATGACATCAATGGATGACGATTGCTTCTACAAAGGAATACAGTGACATATTTTAACATAGACAAAATTAATCTTGAGTAGTACTCCTGAGGGTGCACCACTGTGCCATCATAACAGGTTAAAAGTTAAGGGCCATGAATCGATCCATGGATGTCCGTTGTGATTGCTGGTAATTGCCGGAGGATTGACTCTGACCGCCCCAGCCATTGAATCATATAATGAAGAGATAAAAAGACAAAAAATGTAATGCTATGTGTAACGCATTGGGAACAGTAAAGCCTAGTCTGGTTTAAAATACGGAGAATCGTAAAATGAAATGGGCTGGAGCGATATTTAATATTTTAATTCCGGATATCTGTCGTTTTCTACGTGGACCGTTTGGCTTGTCATTGTTGGAATGCGTGTAATTATGTTAGTGAAGATACTTAAACGTGAGACATCGTATAGATTCACTCATTTACCATCACAACCACAATAGCACGCCACTCACTGCATTTATGATATCGCTTTACCAACTAATGACTTTATCATAAGTAATTTCAAATTTGTTACTGCGCACGCTCAAGCACCCCTGGCAGACTCCGCTATGCAGCAGAGGTTCTCATGGCTTACACGAGAATGCCATTGGTGCGTTTGTTACGTGCCTAGGCACAGCGCAACATGTACAGAGCAATACCGCATTGTTACAGTTGATCTTCGACGAGCACCACGCGGACAATATTCCGACCGCGTGGTCGCACTTAGCAACAAGCTTATCATCCACAATTCTATGTGAACTGCTCTCATGGATGCCTTATCAAACTACCGAATACAGCTTTACAATTAGTATTTGGCGTTGTCACCGTAATGGGCAAGTTAATAAATGATTCAAGGATGATTCCCCACTATTGCCACCGCAATAAGTCCTCTCAACAACACGATGCTAAAACTAAGCCCAAAGAGCTCTCGAGAGAGTATTTCTCAGTTAAAAGCCACACGACACTAAAGTAAATGATGAGAGAGGCACCTAGGAATATTGATATGGTGTTAAAACATTTGAGTATCTTAGTGCACCATCAATGTCCCTTTGTCATTGTGGCAACCAAGCATCTTATCGCAGTGTTTACCAACACAGAAAGTTAAAACGCATAATATTGGCCTCTTTCAAGATTGAGAATACTTCACCGCGAGTGATGTAAAAAATGACAATACCCATGCTAGGACCACCGCGTTCGCTTCTTTGATTTGAAAGAGGATACGCAAAAAGCACCCTGTTATAGTGTACGAAAGTGTCCTGGATTTCTTCGGCCTCGCTTTGTTTTGGATGGTATACTGTTGGATGTTATAATAGATATAATAGATACGTACCGCGATATACCGATGATATATAGCGTTTTGTTCACGTTCGTTTCATCTTGACGACGGATATTGGCCCCCTTACGCATGCTGCGTATCATGGTTAGACACAACTGCATTGAGAAAACAGATTACAGACAAAACATGCTAAATATCACACTCGAGTTATACAATACTACTCCAATGTCTGTTGGCTGGGATTGAATTCCTGCACAAATTATCGCGTATCACAAGAACTGAAACTGACATGCAAGGTGCTTGGTGTGAATAATAACAGAGCTTCCATAAAGTATCTGCTCTCCTCCCATACTCAGTAAACCTTCATAGATGAAGGAGTGCATAACGTTGTCCAATGTATCTGATTTCAAATGGACAAAACAAAGCGAAGACCCATGAATGCATACACTCCATGAACTTTTCTTCAATAAAGACAATGATTTATATTTACATGCGGCTAAATGGACTATTCTCGCGAGTTAAGTGTGATGGTTATAGGGCATTTTGGATCAATGAAATTACAATACGTTCTTGGATTATGTACCGAGGCACACGAAGGCGGTAGACAACTCTTACAGTATGTAATGTAATGACGGACGCTCACACACACAAACAAACTAAAAAATAAGTCCATCAAAGAAAGCCATGATTGCCTGATCGGGCTTCTTAATGCACGTCGGCGAATTATAGACAATTATGAAGCCGTGCTTAACAATTGCCGCATATGATTTCTACAGAGATATATTAAGCTCATATACTGGAAGTTATTGACTAAGCACCTGGGAAAACTGTGAGCCACTTAGCATAGCTATAAACTCTTTGGTGCTAGCCGGTTGACTTGATCAGGCCATTCCAGCCTCCGCTAAACCACAAGGATCCCATAACACGAGACGCAACCGATGGCAAACCGGTGACCCCTATAAGTCGCCTCTAACGGCATGTAGAAGGAAACAATGAGCCTATTCTTTCCCCGAACAGAATAAGTAGGCACAGTCCAGGTCAGATGACACCATTCAAATGTACACGCCCATGTCCCAAAATAAGTAAGCAAGTAAGAATAGGGTGTAACGGCGGGTAAGTGAAAACGGCGGGTGAATATGAAGAGATAAGATTGACCTGTTTGAGCAGCCGCTTTAAATGTTAAATTTAAAAAAGGCAAAAACACGTGAATGATGTTGCAAAAGTTAAAGCTGTAAACGATTATCCCAGGACATATCACCACTTGCCAATTGACCAGACCAGGCCATAACAGCCTCTCATCTATACATCCAGATGACTCTAAAGCTATACCCACAACATAGAGTTTAATTGTTACATAATTCTAATGATCAGTTTCATGAGTCCACAGTTAAATCGGTGTCTACACATAAAAATATGAGGCTTGCACGCGACTCATCGGCAAATTCTGTAATCCAGGAAAATGTGTATAATATGTTGATAGTTTTACTATTATTACGTTCGCTGAATGCAAGATTGATGTAGACGCTAGCGTGTTGTTAATAGTACTTCGGCATTTCTGCATCCTTAAATGTGTACGATTAGCCATCGGAATCAAGATTACAGGTGGTTTACAGCATGAAATATAACCAAAAATCTTTCCTAAGGCACACTCTTTCAGTGTCAACGCTCATTTCTATATCGTCAAAGGCACAATATTACACATATCTGCCGGGCTGATGGAGTTGAAAAAGTGTTTGTTCTTCGTAAGCAATTTCATTGATAACGTTTCTTTATATTGGTTAAACGACTTTCTTTTAACAAAAATTTGAGCGAAGTGTCAACCTTGATGCACTCGCTGGTGTGATACCGAATTTAAGACCGCCAATCAATTATCTAGCGCTTTGCCAGTGCTAACTCTACCCATAATGCATTTTGTGCCACGTTATTAATGCCTAAGAATGGAACCTGCCCTGACAATGCACGTCATCTGAAACCTATTCTTCTGATCAAATTCGATACCTTAATAAGACAGATGCGCACTGAGGCTATACAGAAGTTTTGTAAATTGTGAATTGTTATGTTGAAACAGGCATCTGTCCTATTAATGTAAGAAATACAAAACTGTTGATTAATTTGACCACTCAGTTATTAAAAAAATTTAGAAACTCCTTGTTGTTGTGTTAAACGATAACAGTTTTGAATTCCCTGAGATCCCCTAATATCACCTACACATCATTGCATACCAGAGAGTGTTAAGTCGTTAACAGCCCTTTTTTTGTCCATCCATAATATATTAAATAACACGCCCTAGGCATCGCCAATTAGGTTCCTGACATGGTGCGGAAAAAGCACGACAGGTAGAGCCTCGAAGCTTTGACAGTAACCGAGTAGCCATTGTTATCAAATTGTCACGGGCGAAGTATCTGTTTTGAATAAATGAAGTATGCCATTAAGGAACTGTGTCATGCTCGTTATTTTGCTGCCTTCATTTGGTTAACTTTCCCAGCGTACGCTAATGACACATGTCCCTCGTGAACCATTCATCAGCATAGAAGCCACACGTGGGCGGAACAAAGCCCCTTCATCTGCTAGTAGAGTAATTTGGATCTGCTCAGGACGTGGATATATTTTACACAAGAACCCAAATAACAGTGTTTACGCATTACGCACTTTAATGCCACACATCAGTACCTTCATTGAATAAGTATCAAACCGCGCCCGTATTAATGATTCTGGAAAATGTCACAGCTGTGGATGTGTCCATACCAAAAGCCATATAAATCCCATGTTCGCATTATAAACAAACCTATGGGAAATTATCTCGGACTGCAGGAACTATAAGTCAAATCTTGAGAAAACATCTGTTGGGATTGTTGTGGCAGTAGATCAGCATTGCTTTCCTCACAACCCAAGATGGAGGAAGCGACAATAACACAATAATTATTTAGTCTTGTGATTTTTGTATATGGTATTCGGTGTAATCAACACAGATATGGCGATGAATAGAAATGTTATAAATACCACAACTGTTTTATCAAGTACCGAAAGTCCTATGAGACTGCTAACTGAAGAGTGCAGTAACTGAATAGGAAAGAAGATTAAATCGGTAATTAATTACAGAAGTCTGAGGCGTAGAATCTGGCCATGTTTAGTGGATACATGATCCACATGTGTGGACGATTTGCGTTAGAATCACTCAATCATCTGGGTCATGAATATGCAAAGATGATCGTCTGAAACGCTGCTTGCATTACTTTGCATTATTGTACATGACAATCGCGCGGCATTATCTATGTGTAAGTTCACAATAAACAACTGCAGCCTGTCACCACCCGCCATACAAAACAATAAGAAATACATCGATATCATACACCATGCAAACACTATCACATAATGCATTTATGGCTGTATTGAATCACTCGATATTTAAATTGAATGTATTATTATCATTTGAACAGCGGATAGAATGCACGTGATCTATAGTTCAGTTTGATTATTAACCATACAGAGAGTCTATCTGATAGATGCTGTGTTATATGCGGCAATATCGATCCGTCGGGTAGATCCGGGCAACAGGAGGAAGTGATCTTTCTGGCCACTCTTATGTTTTGTTTCTTACATTCAAAAAATAAAAAAGTACTGCGTTACCTGCTTTCCCAACTCATCAATAATGTACTTAATACCACAGCTGTTTATACATACAGCTGATGCTTGGCGTGAAGTGAAGTGAAGTGAAAACGATCTAAGGCGGTAATTATAATGTCATACGTGAAGAGAAGGTTGATGTTTAATGATAACAGAGCTCACAATGGTATACAGTTGGTATTGGATTTGTTTTCTGGAGCACAAAAATGCGACGGCAATCATCATTACTTGTATATTATGGTGTTGTTGTACAAGGTAGCCCTTCGGCTATTATACTTTAGTCTGTATTATATAGGCCCAAATGTGGATCACACTTCAGCATGAAAAAAACCAAACCAAATAATGCAATTCTGCATTTCTATGTTCGTGATAAGCACGTTGTTTGAAATATTGATATTGAAAGATGAAGAAGTGCTCACACTCCTTATCTATGGCGGTGGTTATGCCTGGTTATCCTCAATAGAGCAGGTAAATCTTATGAATTAAATGTCCTGGGCAAGGCAACATATTTGTATGCGCTTATACTATCTCTCATAATACTTCAGGGTCAATAGAGTGCAGATCTTGCGGTTGTCGACCAAGAGTGCAAAATATATTCATTAATGATTAAATGTAAAACAATAGCATACATTCATACATATATACATGCATACATACATACATACATACATACATACATACATACATACATACATACATACATACATACATACATACATACATACATACATCACATACATACATACATACATACATACATACATACATACACACATACACATACATACATACATACATACATACATACATACATACATACATACATACATACATACATACATACATACATACATACATACATACATATACATACATACATACATACATACATACATACATACATACATACATACATACATACATACATACATACATACATACATACATACATACATACATACACATACATACATACATACATACATACATACATACATACATACATACATACATACATACATACATACATACATACATACATACATACATACATACATACATACATACATACATACATACATACATACATCACATTCACTTGGCCATACTCTAACAAGCAATAGAGACAAATGATAAGTCAATTACAATCTGTTATTGAGTATGCAGAAGTACCTCTGACAAGAACGACTTTGCATTTGATGACTGAAGCGAGATACTTATCAGTGCCCGAGTAATGCACTGGTTCCATTACATTGCAATAGCAATGTCAATCCTCCTAAAGTATTAAAGTGTAGTTTAGTTGCTGCATACACTATTCATAATATTGTTCATAGCAAAAACATCTATACCGGTAAACTCACATGTTGTGTACTGGTGAGTATGTTGGCACAGTGTGATTAGCATTGAGTCTTCATAACATTGACGATTTGACATCCCCAGTGAAGTAGTCATTATTTGTTTTGTATTGAACTTGTTTTCCATGTGAATTCGGAACTATTTTGCTAGCCATTTTTACGACATTGCGCAAAACATTTCTGATCAATTTCAACACCAAATATGAAAAAAAGCCCCTATACGATGGAACAAAAATACGAGACCAAAAATGCAGACTAATGTATATTTCCTTGTAACTTTCGTTCCACAGCTGGTAAATATATACATCGTCCACTTACCGTAGAAGCCAGTTCAACAAATATCTTAGCTAGACAGCTGAATAACCTTCCTCATGACACTCCATATCCTACATTTGTCTAGTTTTCCGAGTGAGATGATATGTTGCTGCCTTCTTTCACACTTTATAGCAATAGGTATTGCAAAGCAAATTAAAAAGTTATTCATGCATGACATGACATGAGGTTAATTCACACAAGAGCATAAATAAAAGGGTAGTATTACACCAGGATGATATAGAAGAATCACTAACCATAATGTGGACTCTCTTCACAATTGATATAATGATAAACATTTGTAGGCAATATAATGCGACTACAGCTGTATGTGTTGGTGTTTAACCCATAGAAGAGTGTGATGGGATATGTTACAGTAGGACATTTGTATTGTTCACTCGTATATTGTTCACCAACATCAAGCAGATTATTCAACATTTTATATGGTCTTCTCTATGGCGGTTTCGCGTTTTTGACAGTCATGTGTGGCCAATGTGAACTATCCCCTAAGTAAATCTTGCAACATTCCGAATATCCTAGCTCTGAATCTCACATTTGGAATGGAATACGCCTTTGCTCTGCTAAAATATGAAAGGCCTCCTATCTTGTGGCACATAACGCCTTCTATGTGCTTTTAGAGCATTTTTTGTTTGTGTGCATTAGCCATTTTCAAGAATTTACAAGCAATAAAACTGTTGCCTCAATAGAGGTACCAGTGGTCCGCTGTTGAGTTCCATTACACGATTGGTGGTATCGTCACCTGATGACATCTGTCGTTGCCTATCAGTCAGGTGTTTTCCTTCTATTCTTTTTGGAATTTATTTCCGATTCCATGCCATTAAATGACATCAAGCCAATATTTCACGATTTTGTTGAAATTACCATTTGCCAAATACCGCCCTACATAAGTACCATGTTAATCGTGCCAAATGCACTCATAAAATAATGATGCACGTAAAGTCTTCTTCCAGACGGATGCACTAAATCCCACAAGATATTACAGTGACGAATGTCAGTCAAAGCTGACGTTAATTCCCGATTAAAGATATTTATATACGGTACTCTAAGATATTTGAAAAATGCGCAGTTTGATCGCAGATGGAACGACTCTTTGATATTCTTTTTTTCCAGAGATACATGATGGAATTCTACCATTTATGTAAAACACGGTAAATAAACAGTCCATCATGCAGTTTTATGCTCTAACCTCTGTACAAAATTTGATTTATTCCTTCTTGGATTGGAAAGGAGTTATCGTGTGCAGATTTTGACGGTAGCACTTGGCATAGGCTTCCTTTACAGGCGACAGGTGGTATGATGATTAACAGCGTATGAACTCCGGCTGCATAACAGACCATATGCAGGAATCAATAAGAGAGGCAGCAAAATCTCTTTCGCAGTTCATTGTTAAGTCCCCATTTAACTGAATCACACATTGCTGGGAAACAGAAAGGTACCATTGTATCATTGGTATATATGAGATAATAGTTTGCGGTCCACCTTATACAAACATGTCAAAACCTTTATAACTTAGTGTGCGGGTAATTATGGTGTTTCATCAATGTATACCATTGACTTATACCAACCTTTTCAAGCATGAAAGGTCAAGTCACTTAATCAAAACAGCCCACGACCTTACCAAATGACAAGCTTCATGAGATAATTAACGTAATACCAGATGATGCTTCTTGACATTTTCATTTTAGTTGCACGAACTCTTATCATACAAACATACAAATCTTATGTGCATTCCGATAGATAAACATCTCCTATAGCATACCTGCCAATCATCAATTGTATACTATTTCCCTTGTCAATTGTTTCGAATTCAACATGAAGGCATGCTATTATGAAATGCTTGCCAGTATCAGCTTAATATTCACCCATTGCTCTGAAACATTCCTCAAAGTAATCATATTCATATTCAATCATACGTACATTTAAGCATCAGTACCTTGTTACCAAAACTAGGCCCACCAATCCACACTTCCATACCAAATGCACATGGGCACTTAATCAGACAAACAAACAAACAAACATTGAAACATCAGTCTGTGGTAATTCATATGTGTGAATTATGCTTTCCCATATATGGCACTCAAAATTTGAATGATTCAATATCATCAATCACACTTAATCTTGAGCTTACACGACAAATGAAGATTCAACTGACGGGTGTTGAATTAGACGCTACACGACCAGTTTGCGGAAAACACTTCCCATGTGGCATTTTGGCCGGCAATCGGGTCTCTGATATTTTTCTTACATCGTGTGGGGTCATTTTTTTGACATACGTGGTGAGGCATGATCGTATTATTAATGTTCTCATAATTAATGAATTAATCGATGGGACGCCTCTGATCATAAATATTTCGGTTTTATTATTTTCATCTCTGCAGACATTGATCGATATCAGTGGCAACCAGTGTCAATAATCTGTTAATAAGTATCAGGTACTATATCTCTGGGCCACCAATGAACTAATCTGGGGCCCTTTTGATGTTTTCCCCGTAATGATGTTACAGTAGAGAAATATGTCATTAGTAAAAATCCTTTCTTGGTTGAAGTTAGTATTTATCATTCATTGATGTGTGCTTTGAAGTTAAGTCCTGTCATTATATTAGATCAAATTTACTTTCACTGTGCTGACGCTGTTGGTCCTACCGAGCCATACAAGCCCCCCCCCCCCCCGGCCCCCCCCCCCCCCTACCTCAGGATAATTAGAAACCAGGCCAAAACAAAATGCCGCCGTATTGAACATAGTTTGTTCATAAAAGCATTTTGCTGGTTGTATGCTTGCGAGAGTATAGGGGAAGGACATTATATGTTTAATGATTGCTTTCGCAAGGACACAATACATCACATAAATTGTCAGTACCATTTAAACAGGCAATGAATAATGTATCGATTTCAAAGGACTATAGTCAATGGAAGCTGACAGCTTCATTAAAAGCGACAAGTGTGATTTGACATGCAGTAAATTAAGTAAGATTGCATTAAATATGTCATTTAGACCTAGTTTATAAGGCAATAAATTAACCACATTCATGCAGTATTCTGCAGACATATATGCAGATAGTTAAAACGGTGTTATTTGGCGCTTTGCCGATGTGACACGAACAATATCCACATTGAGGCGCATGGTTAAGAGGATGTGCTGTTATTCAAATTGGATTTCAAATAAGTTCCATTACAAACCTCAAAAATTCATAGAGCGCTTGAAGAGCCGGCGTACGGCCGCGGTGTACAACAACTGCCTCGATATATACGACATGACTAATTAGTGCAAAATTGAATACACTTGTATTCGGAGGCTATCTATGTACACATTTGTTCAAAAGCTATATATTGTGACAATGAGTTTATCCAAATAAGCCAGGGACATGAGTGCGCGTATTTGGACTCGGTCACCCCTCGTCTACTTTAGTATTGTCTGTGCAATGGGATAGGACAATTACTAAACGGGCAGTCAAATGTCAATAGTTCGAAGAAATAGCTGGTTGAAAGGTCACGTCGCACAGTTGCAGTCTTGTGAATGTGGCTGATCCCGCACATATTACACAGACCTTCCCATATATTCTGTACCAAACGTTTATGGCACTGTGTATACGTACACTTGTCGTAAAGTATAAAACATAACGAATAAATGGCACCTGAATATGGCCTTGTCCACGTCTGATGATTGAGAGATTAGTTAACATCACATAACTTCCTGTGACATTTTTGCGCTTATTCGTGCTTTTTTTTATCGTTCTGACTTCATATATATATATATATATATATACATATATATATATATATATATATATATATAAATATATATATAATATAAATATATATATATATACATATATATTTAAATATATATATATACATATATATATACATATATATACATATATACATATGTATATATATACATATATATATATACATATGTGCATATATATATATATATATATATATATATATATATATATATATATATATATATATATATATATATATATATATATATATATATATATATATATATATAGCTGTATATGGTCTGTTATGCAGTCAGATTTCTTTTGTGTTTTGGAAGAATGTTTGTGCATCAGTATTTTAAGAGTGCATTTGGCACGAATAACATTATTTTTATGTAGGGCTGTATTTGTAAATATTGGCGATAGGTTATTGCAACAAACTAGCAAAATACCGACTGTCAGTTTGATATCATTAGATGGCATGGAATTGTAAATGAATTTCAAGAGGAATAGATGAAAGAAACTATTTACTGATTAGCAATGACATATGTCACCAGGTGAAGTAATAAAAAACCGCCAATCGTATAATGGAGCTCAACATCAGACGGACAGCACCTCTACAGAGCCAACAGTTTTGTTGCTTGCAAATTATTTTGCAAGTGATTAATGCACTCAACCAAATGCACACGGAAGGCGTCATGTGCCACAAGGAAATTGGTCTCAGGAGACATTTGGCTTATCATATTTGAATAATAACAAGTTACATCACAAGGAATGTAACATTATTTATGCGAGGGTTTCACATGTAATAATTATTCATGTCCCATGCAACGAATGACGTCTAGACGGTTCACATGATATATATCTGAACCAATCACAGTGTGGCAAGCTACAGCGCGTTCCCGCTCGCTGCAGCGTCAAGCCTTTTCCTGTGTTGCCTCCATCACGCCAGCATCTCGAAGTTTTTTTCTCTCCGAAGTTCCTACTTAAGTTCTTACTTTATTTTTCAAGAATTTTATTTCCTCGTCTTGAATATCGGCAGCTAATTTTTTTTCACTCAGCAAACTATCGGTTTCCCTGAAGTTCGATCAGAAGAAGATCTCATCCGATACAAGGTATTTTTCTTATCAACAGATCAATTGTTGTGCTTTCGCGTAGCTCCGGTTGAACGGTAATATGAATATATACCCAGACGTCTTGTGGGGCTAGCTTTCGCGATGTCGGATCACCCGTCGGTGGCAATAATTGGACATTCTTTTGTTTGACGATTAGGCAATTTCGTCGAATCACATGGGCCAGCAACTATAAATTTGCGACTGTAACAGGAAAAAGTTGTTTTCCATGGATTGGGTGGCACTTGCGTTAAAGGAAAAAAGTCGATAGTGCCCCATCTTTATCAATGGTTGCGGCCAGGGCCGTTAAAAGTTGTTTTTCTCCAAATCGGAAGCAACGACCTTTGCTCGGCCAATTATGTTCCACAGGTTCTAGCCCATGACATTATGGCAATAGCAAAGTACATTTAGGTTACTTTGTCTCAAAATTGGTGATTTGTCTCATCAGTAATCGCATAGCAGCGGACTCTCGGTACAATGATCGAGTTTTGGAGACCAACAAGCACATTCGTTTCCTTGATGCCGACCACGCTGGAACCTCTATCGAATTTGCCTCCTTTAGGGGCTTGGCTCATGCTGACCCTAGTAACTTCTCTAAAGATGCAGTGCATTTTAACACTTTCAGCAACAAAAAATATTTCAATGGCGTTCGGGGTGCCATACTGAGAGCACTTTAACCACCATGCTAAGCAACCGATTCATAAGCGATACCGCCTAATTTTCTGCAGGGGTCAATTTTTAGCCTGATGGCTACTTGCCATATCGGTTACAAGCTGATGTGCTCACACATTTTGTTTTTTGGAGGCTTATATTGGTTTGTCCCCTAAGGCCCAATTTTTTCTTATCACAATACTGTGTTACACTTTTCTAGTTGTGAGTAATAGTTCAGTTTAAGGGAAACTCGTCAGCTTCCTCTCCATTACACTTATCCGTTTGGAGTGAGAATGCCTCGCACTTATGGGTACCTCGGTACTCTGCATTACACCGATGGTAGTAAGAATGCACAAATTATTATAAGGTCACTTATGGGTACCTCGGTACTCTGCATTACACTGACGGCAGTGAGAATGCACACAAATTATTAAAAGGTCACTTAAGGGTACCTCGGTACTCTGCTTTACACTGATGGCAGTGAGAATGCACTCACATAATTATACGGTAACTGGCAAGCATGCTCTGCATTACATTTCCGTTAGAGGGAGAATGCTTCACACTTATGGGTAACCCGGTACTCGCAGTAAAAATGCTCATAATTTTATACGCTGTTGCATATGCACTTTCTTTTAATAGCTGTAAGGTATGTTCAGAGGAATAAGACTTTACTTATTTCAACAACCAGTTTAGTGGATATATCTTTACTGAAGCATTATTTATTGCAATCTGGGATGATTTATTGCAATTAATTACCACAATATTGCTGCTTTAGTTCATTTTTGTCTCCAGCATGCCACCTGTTAGACGTTCAAAACGAGGCCGTGCTGCTGCTGAGCCATCAACTCAACATACCACAGACAATGCCCCTGCTGCATGCTCTTTTCCACCTTTCCCAGCTGTACCATCCAATTCTCCACCACCCTTCTAGCTGGATACAAAGATAATTATAGATGGCCTTCATGATCGAATGAAGCAAGATGGTCTCTTGCCTATTGCTCATCAAGTGGCCTCTCTGCAGCCCAACATCACCAACACTGTAACTAAGACAGCCATTCCGGCTTCGTCAACAATTCTGCAGCCTACCCCGGGGACTTCCCAGGAACTGTCACCAAGTGAAGCCCAGCTGCACTTGGTCAACCAATCGTTGGCTAACATGGTCAATGCAGGTGAGTCACCGGTGACTGAGCTCCCACCACTCTCTAATTGTTCAAGATTATCAGCCCCTTTGGGTGCACATGCCCCACTCAAAACAAAAACTTTAATTTGGCAAGACAAATATGTCAACCTATGGGACCTGTTGAATCCCATTAACAAAAACCAGGACCCGCCCCAAGACAATAAATCGGCACCAACTCCGATGTCCATCAATGATTGGACAACAAGTTTCCAAATTCTAGCAGCCATTGCTTGTGAGCAACGGCCGGATGTAGCTCCCGGGATGCTCAAACATATGGCTACGGTGCAGAAGATTGCTAAGACATTTGGTCAGCAAGCTTGGCGTAGCTACGATGATAATATTCGATGGGCTTTGCAATTCGACCCCCGTATGCAATGGGGCCAGGTTGACCTGGAGTTGTACACAGATGCTACACACACAGCCCTACAAGCAACTCTAGTTAAAAACACCACAAATTATCGTCCACATATGTCAAATAATCAGCCCTTTCGGCCCAACACATGCTGGACATTCCAGCGCTATGGTCGGTGCAACATCCCATCTTGCAAATACCCAACTACGCATGCATGTTACAAATGCCAGGGATTGCACAGAACAGAGGCCTGTCGCTGCAATCAGCCCGGCAAATCCTAATAAGGCCAAGTAACGTAATGAAATCAAAACTGAAATTGTACATTCTGACAAAACGTAGTTATAGCCTGGTGGCTAGCTATGTGATACAATCTAACTAAACGCAGTTGAAGCCTGGTGGCTAGCTATGTGATACTATCTAACTAAACGTAGTTGTAGCCTGGTGGCTAGCTATGGTTAGTGTCTGCCTTCATCAGTCAAATTCACTAGTTTTCAGCCATTTTATTCCCACACCAAGTTGTAGCCTGGTGGCTAGCTAGGCTGTGTGTCTCCATATCAAAATCTTACTGCCGCAAATCGTTGTAGCCAGGTGGCTAACGACTTCCAAAACTGGCCCCCCTGTGGTTGTAGCTTGGTGGCTAACCCCGGTGTCATATTACATTGAAAACACCTCATTTAATTTTTAACCTGGAGGCTAACTGCTTTCTACATTTTTTAACCTCCTCATAAATATCTAGCTCGGTGGCTAGCTACATATTGTCTTAGTTTGCGAGTGTCTCACTTGCATCTGTATTCATTCTACCATCTACGAAGGAGGCTCCTTTGGGTGGGGGTCGGCTAACAATTGTATAGCAGTCTTGTTAGCCTTTCAGGCAGGTTTTGGCCCCCACCTTGCTGCCAACCTTATTAAGAACTAATTGCATCTAGTATATCTTTGGTTATCGAATCATAAATTAGGTATTTGGTTATGTTTTTATGTAAATAATTGTATGTTTTTATATTGAATTTCCATATTATAAACAAATTGTTGATCAAATAGTCATCCCTTGCCTTACAAGGGAATGACCATATACGGCAATATTTATTGTGCGTACTTGCCATTTACTGTTCAATTTACATAGGATCTATCTATGCATGTTTGTATGTTTACTTAGTATGTTGTTTAATGTACTCAATAAAACGTCATTCCCTGGGTGGACTAGGGAATGACCATATATGGCAGTACAGTGTAAGCATTATACTACTAAGGTTTTCGGCAACAAGCTGTAGTCACCTCCTTAAGAGGGGGGCACAGTGTTCTTATCTTTCGGGGCATAAACAATTTTTACAGCAAATATCTGCATTCAACTCCTTAAGAGCTGCCTAACAATAAGGTATGCAGCAGGACCTGAGCATAAAGGCGTATTCCATTTCAAATGTGAGATTTGTGGTGCTTAAACCAAGTTATACGGAGAGGACAGTTCACATTGGCTACACACAACCGTCAGCGAAGCAAAAACGCCATAGCAAAAACCATCTTGATATTGCTGAACAACATAAGCGTGTCTTACTGTGAGAGATCCCGTCACACTCTTCTAGGTGTAAAACACCAACACAGACAGTTATAGTCCCATTAAACTGTCTACAAATGTTTATCATTACATCAATAGTGAAAACATTATGGTTAGTGATTATTCTATATCATCCTGATGTAACACGAGCAAACTGGAATACTCATGTTTGATATGACAAATGGCTTCGCTCTGGGCTAACCTCATATCATGTGATGCATGAATAATTTAACATTTCAATTTGCATTGCAATTCCTATTCCTATAAAGTGTGAGAGAAGGCAATAACATATCATCTCAGTATATTTATATATATATATATATATATATATATATATATATATATATATATATATATATATATATATATATATATATATATATATATATATATATATATATAGATACATATATATATAGATTATGGTTATCTTTTTTAAACTGTCGAATTGATAATCTAGAAGCTGCAGGCATATCTTGAATGTCTTGTTACAACAAAACATATCTTGCAATAAACAACGACAGCCATATCATTTGGTTGTGCTTAGTTCCGTACTTTGCTGTGTCCGCTGATAATTTTTTGTCGTTGAAACTTCTGCCCTTTTACAAGTCAGATGCACGAGACTTTTTTCATCTTAATACATCGTCCACTTACCGTAGAAGCCAGTTCAACAAATATCTTAGCTAGACAGCTGAATAACCTTCCTCATGACACTCCATATCCTACATTTGTCTAGTTTTCCGAGTGAGATGATATGTTGCTGCCTTCTTTCACACTTTATAGCAATAGGTATTGCAAAGCAAATTAAAAAGTTATTCATGCATGACATGACATGAGGTTAATTCACACAAGAGCATAAATAAAAGGGTAGTATTACACCAGGATGATATAGAAGAATCACTAACCATAATGTGGACTCTCTTCACAATTGATATAATGATAAACATTTGTAGGCAATATAATGCGACTACAGCTGTATGTGTTGGTGTTTAACCCATAGAAGAGTGTGATGGGATATGTTACAGTAGGACATTTGTATTGTTCACTCGTATATTGTTCACCAACATCAAGCAGATTATTCAACATTTTATATGGTCTTCTCTATGGCGGTTTCGCGTTTTTGACAGTCATGTGTGGCCAATGTGAACTATCCCCTAAGTAAATCTTGCAATACATTCCGAATATCCTAGCTCTGAATCTCACATTTGGAATGGAATACGCCTTTGCTCTGCTAAAATATGAAAGGCCTCCTATCTTGTGGCACATAACGCCTTCTATGTGCTTTTAGAGCATTTTTTGTTTGTGTGCATTAGCCATTTTCAAGAATTTACAAGCAATAAAACTGTTGCCTCAATAGAGGTACCAGTGGTCCGCTGTTGAGTTCCATTACACGATTGGTGGTATCGTCACCTGATGACATCTGTCGTTGCCTATCAGTCAGGTGTTTTCCTTCTATTCTTTTTGGAATTTATTTCCGATTCCATGCCATTAAATGACATCAAGCCAATATTTCACGATTTTGTTGAAATTACCATTTGCCAAATACCGCCCTACATAAGTACCATGTTAATCGTGCCAAATGCACTCATAAAATAATGATGCACGTAAAGTCTTCTTCCAGACGGATGCACTAAATCCCACAAGATATTACAGTGACGAATGTCAGTCAAAGCTGACGTTAATTCCCGATTAAAGATATTTATATACGGTACTCTAAGATATTTGAAAAATGCGCAGTTTGATCGCAGATGGAACGACTCTTTGATATTCTTTTTTTCCAGAGATACATGATGGAATTCTACCATTTATGTAAAACACGGTAAATAAACAGTCCATCATGCAGTTTTATGCTCTAACCTCTGTACAAAATTTGATTTATTCCTTCTTGGATTGGAAAGGAGTTATCGTGTGCAGATTTTGACGGTAGCACTTGGCATAGGCTTCCTTTACAGGCGACAGGTGGTATGATGATTAACAGCGTATGAACTCCGGCTGCATAACAGACCATATGCAGGAATCAATAAGAGAGGCAGCAAAATCTCTTTCGCAGTTCATTGTTAAGTCCCCATTTAACTGAATCACACATTGCTGGGAAACAGAAAGGTACCATTGTATCATTGGTATATATGAGATAATAGTTTGCGGTCCACCTTATACAAACATGTCAAAACCTTTATAACTTAGTGTGCGGGTAATTATGGTGTTTCATCAATGTATACCATTGACTTATACCAACCTTTTCAAGCATGAAAGGTCAAGTCACTTAATCAAAACAGCCCACGACCTTACCAAATGACAAGCTTCATGAGATAATTAACGTAATACCAGATGATGCTTCTTGACATTTTTCATTTTAGTTGCACGAACTCTTATCATACAAACATACAAATCTTATGTGCATTCCGATAGATAAACATCTCCTATAGCATACCTGCCAATCATCAATTGTATACTATTTCCCTTGTCAATTGTTTCGAATTCAACATGAAGGCATGCTATTATGAAATGCTTGCCAGTATCAGCTTAATATTCACCCATTGCTCTGAAACATTCCTCAAAGTAATCACATTCATATTCAATCATACGTACATTTAGGCATCAGTACCTTGTTACCAAAACTAGGCCCACCAATCCACACTTCCATACCAAATGCACATGGGCACTTAATCAGACAAACAAACAAACAAACATTGAAACACCAGTCTGTGGTAATTTATATGTGTGAATTATGCTTTCCAATATATGGCCTCAAAATTTGAATGATTCAATGTCATCATTTTTGTTTTGGACTCGCAGTCTTATTATCCTGAGGTATGGGATATTGAGTGTCATGAGAGAGGGTTATTCAGCTGTCTAGTTAAGATATTTGTTGAACTGGCTACTACGGTAAGTGGACGATGTATATATATTTATCATTATTTATATTTTGAGTACAATACTAGCTTTTGAGCCAAATTTACAAGGAAATACAGATTTGTTATTGTGGATTAATAACGAACAGCAAGGCAGGTTTTGTGTGGAATCCGCTTTTCTCATTAATCATGCTGCACTCATGTCTTGTAAACTTCACGTTTGAATGACATCTTCTATTTATATTATAACCGGTCGGTATTGTGTTTGAACAGAGCACTATTGGGTGAATTTGATTGCGTTTTCTTTCCTCTCATAGGCTGGCTGCTGTTGGCGCGATTTGACATGGTAAGTGTTGAAGCGTGTTAATATAGCTTGTGAATGTAGATTTGCTAACCGTAATGCATGTGGCCAATCTTTTAACGTTGGTGTTTTCTTTTATAGTTCATCAAAGCAATTGTCATTAAACTAACACAGCTAATTCAGTTAAAATACCACCATAATATTGTTGTTGACAACTTGCTGGAATGTACATTTCGTTTAATACCGTCAATACACAGATTAAAAAGGTTGTACATATAGACACACACACATAGACTCACACACGTACACACCCTCACATACATACACAAACACTGCACATATATATATACATATATCTATATACATATATATTGATACTATTATATAAATACATATATATATATATATATATATATATATATATATATATATATATGTGTGTGTGTGTGTGTGTGTGTGAGTGTATAAATATATATGTGTGTGTGTATATAGTTCTATTGAAACTAATTTTAGCCATTCGAACGCCTCAAATTCTAAACACTAATCGATGTGCAATATCTATGAATTCTCTGTAAGTGAAAGACACACCACAGTGCCACATGCCGCTTGTAGCGCCAGTTGGGCGGAAATTGGGTCATCACTCACACAGAAACTGACGTGTTCAGTGATCAGTTTAGACCCAATCTTCGAGGCGTGATTTATGAAGCAACGATAAGCGTCATAAGGTAGTATGAGGTTGGATGAAATCACAGTCACTAGTCTCGCAATTATCAAACGTGGCAAGCGGACCCATTTTATAAAAACGCAATGTCCCCATGCAAGCCATATAAGCAAGGAATAATCTAATATAATTGCCAGGGCGACGAAAACCATCAGACTTCTTTGCAATTGACGACGCCTGTGCATGGAGATACATAGTTCAACATACCTATCAAGTAAGCACCGAACAAATCAAATAACAAATAACCCATTTGTATAATATAGGTGGTATTTATGCACAAATGTAGTTTTTGCAGACCGCTATCGCCATTTAACATGCCCCCACAAAACTTTCTTGCTTCGTCACGCGAGATTTGTTGAAGATGATGCGACTGAATGGCATGAAGTGGTATAACATGCAAGGATGTGATATATGGACGACGGAACCACCATACCATGACGTCCTGTTGTTGAGAATGCATGTCATTTTATTTGTTTATGATATGAGATTTTTCAAGACGTGCTTAACGATGTTTTTGCCCGGTTTGATGCGTGTCGAGAATATTGATAGACCACGTGATCGATGTGTTCGCACTCATCACAATCATCCAGCATTTATCAGTACCTCGCAACGAGGGTTCAAAGGCCCACGTTCTGTTGATAGTGCCACATCCAGGGTGCTATTTATTCGGATTTTTTGTTTTATTTACGACAAGTGTACGTAAATATACGTACCATAAACGTTTGATTATAAAATATACAGGAATACCGATGTGATCTGCGTGTCAGTTACTTCACCCCCACTTTCCTATCTATTGCCTGGAACTATTAACATTTGACGGTTGCTGCCCGTTATACGGAACATGCATTGAATAGCAGACGCAGTTGAACAATCAAAGCATTGTGACTAGCAATGGTAACTGGACCAGGAAGGGTTTTGTGTTTCATTGGGATAATTGTCTGCAGGCCCTGTTTTCATTATCTGATATATGCATAGAATTTATTTTACGTTATGTATCCTCTTTGTGCGCTTAACGCATGTCTTGTTGTACACAGTAACCGCGACCTGCTGGCTGAATTCTATCGCATGTGGGTTAAAGGTTAGAGCCTAGTCGGTTAAGGGGTGTCGTCGTCCAAGCATAGCAATTTTTGTCGCAACAGTAACTCAATTTGGATGCTTTTTAAAACTATTTGACAAAACAAGAAAGATGTTTTAGTAATTTTCCTACCACATCGCACACACAATGAAGTAGAGGGGTGACCGAGTCACACCCATGGCCCTGACGTATTTAGAAATACTTTGTTTCACAATGCATATCTCCTGAACAAATGTATACCTAGATAGCCTCTAGTGCAAGTTTATTCAATTTTGCACTAATTAATCGTGCCTTATATATCAAGGCAGTAGCTTGAACCGCGGCGGCTCTACAAGAACTTTTGCGGTTTATAATGGAATTTATATAAATTTCCAGATAAGTGTCCTCCTTTTCAATTTTGATAAAGCACCTGGATGATAGCGCCAGACGCAGAGAGAAAACAGCTACGAAGCTCAGACGTTAATTTCCTTGCATGACAATCATTGCAACAAAATTATTCTTGCACGCTCGTGCATAAGCTGATTAGGCGTATCCTGTAAAGACCTCGGTAGCGGATATAATAAATCGACTCTTGACTGTCTGCAAATTGTTTAACCCAGACCTTTGACTATCTTTAAAGTGTAAAGTTCAATCCGTTAATATGTTTATTGTAGTAGTATAGAGACTGGGGGTACGAGCACAGCAATACAGCAACCCAGAAAACACACATATACAGGGTGACTCACATGAGTCACCGAACCGCTCGCACCTCCGCCCTATACTATACCATATGAGCCCAGCCCTTCCAGCCCCTATGGTATAGGCCCACTAAAGAGGGCGATAGCAATGTCAACCATCTACAACAGGACCCTGAGGAATAAGCTCTTCTAAACGACTCACGCGCTCCAAAAGGTCCTCATACTTTGATTCCAAATCCCTCACCTCAATCTCAAGGTCCACCTTCTCCTCCCATATATGTTCCACGTCTGCCTGCAGCTTGGCCACCCCCATATGTTCATCGGTGCTCATTCTATACCTCAGCCCTCATATGTTCAACATATCGACGCGTGCCCATAGGCCAGAGTGTCTACACCACCTGGAGCTATCCACCGCTTTGAGTCAAATGGGGAGAGAGACACCTTGTTAACGTGGAGCCCATATATTTTATGGCAGTCACTCCTGAGCATGTTCATTCCGTGGCGAAACTGTTTTTGGGCGAACAGTGACTCCACGTACTGAGCGTGTCGTAGATGCTTATTCACCACCACCTTCTTCACACCTTTTGCTTTTTTGATCTCATCCCGACTCGACATCAAGATCGAGTACATCTTAGGGCGCAGACCAACATACTCCTTGATGGGCACGCCGGCACACTCATCCTTCATCTTCCCCAGAACCTTCTTGTTCACACTGCTGTAGAGACTACGGGCGGAATGAAAGTTGCTGGTGTCAAAGAGATGGACATCTTCCTTCATGTCAGCATACACGTCAGGCGTGCGTATCTCCATTAGCAGCGAAGCCATATCTGTGTACAACAAGCCAAGGTTCTTGCCGTATCTGGGCTTTATGGTATTATAATAGAAGTCGTACATCAGGTGTTTGGAGAGGTCGAGTATACACATGTCACCCACTCAATACCCGCAGTTGGCAAAGGCTGACTCATAGCCCACCCATACAAATTGTTAGCATCAAGGTACTGGATGTAGCTCGTTGGTTTATCCTGGTCAAAGACATCCACGAGCGGGTTATTGGCCTTAGCGTGGCGGCGCGACACCATGCTTATGCCGCCGCGTAGACCTTTCTCAATGAACAGGTGCTTGTCATAGTCGGTGAGTAGCTCGAGTTCCACGTCTGTGCTCTTAAGCAAAACATCCCATGACAAACCGGGTCTGGTATAGTAGTGGGCCGGATCCAACCCGTACTTCTTAAGACAGGTCTTGCGGAACACCTCAAACACATCTGCCAGGAGCAGTACATCTGTCCGCAGGTACAGGTCATGGTAGTCACCCATGTTCTTACACCCGAACACGCTCCAGACCTTTTGTGCATGGGCATAGTCTACAGTAGATATACCCTCCTCAGAGAGCTTGCTGTAGAACTCCTGGATTGGCGGCAGAGGGGAATCAAACTTATCCCAGCTGTCCATGAACTCATAGGGGAAGACTCCCTTACGCAACAGCAACCGCCGCTTCATCTGGTCTGGTTCATATTCCGCCGTCACAGCAAAGGCATCTGGGTTGTTAGCAGACACCAGCTTATCAAGCGAGGCCAGGAGAAACTGTGCACTGTCAATGAAGCGCAACTGTCCAAGCGACAGGGAGATATATTTCTCCATGTTGGTTGGGATACAGTTGATGTTCCCCTCCACTTTGCTTATACCCTGCATCAAGAAATGGGAGTCGTAGCCCCGCAGGTTATGGAACACCACAGGGATGGGTGCTGTCTTGGGACTCAGCCGAAGTTTCAGGTTACACACGTTATGGGCTGGCCCTCTGTACAAGCCTGTTATATGGCAGTGATCGCGAACAGAGTCACAGCCCAGTTTTTTCTTGCACACATGACAGTGAGTTGCAGCCTTATGTGCCCTTCTTTCCTCCCGAGTCATACGTATAGGGACAGGCTTGGACAGAACTGCTTTGATCTTTTGCTCCTCCTGCTGCAGAGCCGGTAAGAACTTCTCCACAGTATCGCTTCCTCTGTAAACCACAGGGGGTTCGGTCTTACCATCACAACAAACAACCACATAGCCGTAGCCGCATCCTTGGTGTTCCTGCGTTCTCTGCGTGTTGCTCTTACCAGGATTAAGCGCAGGACCCGGAAGCTTCACTGTGAGCGCCTCAAAGTCAGCATAGATAATGTAGGGTGCAGCAAGATGTTTCTGCCAGTTCTGGAAGGTTATTTATGTTCTTCCCTTCCTCAGGCATATCCACTCGCACAGCAGTTTGCCCTATCCCCATACACTCGGCTTATGCGCCAGGAGCAGACCCTCTGAGGTATATCCATGCAGACATAACTCACAGAAGAACTTGCGCTCTTTATGTTTCGTCTGGTCATACAGCAAGCGGTTCAGGTCTTTGATTTGTGTGTAATGAAACTTGCCGTCCTTCTCAATCAGCATGAGGTTTATACGGGTACCAGAGTGCTTACTGATGCGGTGTACGATAGTGGTCTTCCCATCCCAGCCAAAAACGTTCAAGGCTAGGTTAGCATGCTTTTCTATCTTCTCAACATGCGACACCGGTGTAGGATATTCTACACCTGCACCCTCCAGCAGATCTAAGAGCCACTGAATGTTATATTTTGATGGTCGCTGTGGGTTCTTGGCTACCGGGTGCAGAGCGGCTACAACAGCCCATAGAATGCAGAAGTCGTCCCAGTTCTTTATATTTATGATGGCCTGCTTAGCCGCCAGCGCAGCCGGAAGTCGCAGGTAGGAGCGGTTTGTAGTTGGCAATATCAATCCACAGAGTTGTGACCGCCTCAAACTCCCAGCCAGAACCTTGGTTGGTCCACTTCTCCAACCGCTCTTGGATATTAACAACACTCTGGTCCAACGCAACATCCATGTCTTCTGAGGAGAGAACCACCTGCTGCTTATTACGCAACACAGGCTCAAAATACTCAGTGCTGTCATCATCGGCGTGCTTGGAGAGTCTTACCTTAAGGGCAAACTGACACTTGATTCCACCTAGCTCTTCTAGCTCACCAGTCAAAACTTTATGCATCTTCCGACGCATGCCCTTAAAAAACATCATAAGGTCCGAGCTAAGGGGGTGAGACTCAGGAACGTTCATCACCCATCCACGCAAATAGTTTTTAACAGCCCACTTAGTCTTCTTGAAGGCAAGACGCGCTGTGGGGACTGGGGACTGGGTTGTGGGGATGCGTGGG
The DNA here is from genome assembly GCA_034190875.2 of Urechis unicinctus. NCBI lineage: Eukaryota > Metazoa > Annelida > Polychaeta > Xenopneusta > Urechidae > Urechis > Urechis unicinctus. The sequence continues at coordinate 66,997,494 of CM067350.1, forward strand.
GCAGGGACAGGTCTAGGTGGGGCAGGGACTGGTCTGTGTGGGGAAGCAGTGGAGACAGGGGTGCGTGCCACCCCAGCCTTTAATCTAGCCAACATCTCCTTGTATGTACGGTCATATTCATTACGCACTTGGAGTGCTTTGAGTGCAACCTTAGAGAGTGGATAAGGAGGCTTAAAACCGTGAATTGAAACATAATCGTTTTGGGCTTCACGTGCCCGCTGATTATGAGTCATGTTTACTATACCGTTCCATTAGTCTAAAAGAGAATTCGTTGATACACAAAAGGCAATGACAATACAGCGAGCGGACTTTGACCTACGCAGTAAACACCCGTCTCTGACAAGGTGCCACGCTTCGTCGCACATAGGCCTGACCGCCAAACCATGTTGTTGACAGCACCACAATATTTCTATTTTTATACAGTGGGGAATCCCCGTTCAGTGGCGTCGACTGGCGAGTCAGTGTCCCCAGCTATAGGCCGTTGTGAAGCAATTTTTTTCTTTTGACGAAGACGACTGTGGTTGACTTTATCGAACCCACAATCCATACACAATCCTACCTTATTATTTTTTATAGCCTTCTGACAACCCGTACAAAGACGATTAATGACACCATGTTTTATCTTATATCTGTGTAAATTACAAAACTCTTGCTCTTGCGTACAGGGCCTGTTACAGGGGTCTTTCTTCCCGAGTAATATCCATGGGCACTTATTGTCAAATCCTACCATTGTTATATATATAGATATCTATTAGTCTAATTGATAATACCGTCTGGCGGCAACTGGGTATCGGACGGCACCACAAGCAACTCCTCCTTTACAAAGCCACGGAGAGGTCCATCCAACAAATAGTATAGTACAGGTTCACCATATTTAGTGACAGAGCTTCCAATCCGGTAAACATTGAGAGACCACACAGGGTCAGTGGCCCGCCGACGCTGGTCTTGCTCTGCCTCACCAGGCTGGTAGAGGTAGCGAACGCCAACATCAGAGGGAAGCTTTTGCTCTTTGACCCCCAGAGGGCGCCCTGGTACGACTGCAGATGGCTTTTGTGCAACTCGTTTTGCCTTTATAGCATCTTTAGGTTTTTTTCCAGTCAAGCGGGTCACCTCATTATTTATCGCAGAGACTACAGCCTGCAGTCGAGAAACCCACTCAGTCGAACGTTTTCCAGTATCCCTTAACTCTACGGCATACTGGTGACCAAAGAGTCGCTCAGCCAGGGTTCGGTTAAAGCGTTCCACTATACCCTGATCTCGATAGATATTCACACGGCCACGTCTGACTGATACTCCATGTTTTACTAACAGATGATTTGCTGCACCCATAAACTCCCGTCCGCGGTCCACCTGAAGTAGTTTAGGCCACCCCAGCGGTCCTCGCTTGTATATCCTCTCGAGTGCACCTGCGACCTCCTTAGCCTCTTTTGTAGTCAATGGCTCAGCCGCTTTGTAGCTTGAGGCCACATCATGTTAGGGCATACTTGTAAGTGTGGCGCTTCATAACATCATGAGGAAGAAAAAAGAGATCGGCTTGGTGCACCTCATTAGGGACAGGGACATCAAACTTTGGTCCGGGAATGTGTTTTGGCACTGTCAGGTAGATTTGACATATAGCTTGCTTTGTTAGCCACCCCCTTGCAACTTCCTCAGAAACCCTCACTTCTCTTGCAAGCTTCTTGATAGCTGTTATGCCTTTCCAGTAGCCCTTAGGACTATAGTAGATCTTTTGCATGCGACGATCCATATACAGTAAACGCTCGAGGCTCCAAATAACCTACTTAGCAAGCCTGTATGCAACCAGCCCAGTCGCAGCCATACCCAGTATAATGAACGCCACCTCACGCCCCCTCTGAGGGCTCGTAGAAGTCTGAAAGCTGCGGCTCAGAGCCCAACGGGTCGACGGTTTTATTCGTAATCAGGGAGTACTCACGTATAGCCTCGTCCGCATCCCTAAAAGTATGCTCGGCACGTCCCTGGCGGCGCAGTTGCTCATTGATGAAGTCTAAACCCTCAGTTCTCTTCTTGGCCCATGCTGCCTGAGCAGATTGAAGCTGCTTGATTGCCATATCATGACGTTTACGTTCCGCGTCCACTTGGCTGTCTCGTAATTTAGAGAATAAAAAGTTGCTCCCAGAGAATGCAAGGGCGTTAACAAGAGCACCCCCAACAAGTGGCGTGAGTGTGGCCATTACTTCAGTATATCAGCTGGTAAGATTCCTTGTTTAATTAGCATATCCTTTGTGGCCATAGCTAGTGATACATCGGCAACAACCATAGCCAGGTCCCGTGGGGAGTAATCAAGACGTGGCACCCCGCCACCCAGAGCCATCTTAGAAAGCTTGGCATAACCTATTGAAATACCGGAAACAACTACACCGTGGTACAGAGCGTTGATGAGCATTTTTCCATCAGTAATTTGTGTTGTCATCTTATTCCATATAAAACGGATCTTTTAAATGAGCGTCCGGAGGCTTTTGTACCACAACCTGTTTAGGGTGTGAGGCTACCATCTGGTGCCTGTAGCAATACAATGCTAGTCCAAACACACCAACACCTCCGACAACCAAAAGTGCAGCCCATGTTGGCCATGCCCACCTTTCCGGAGGTTTGCTCGTTGATATTGACTCGACAGCTTCGTCTCTACCATATGTAAGCGCTGCCTTAGCCTCTCGGAGCTCTCTCAGAAGCTTATTTTGATTGGCTTTTCGAGCTGCAGCGCCCTTTCGTCCTGCCGCAACCCTTTTAGCGTTTTTTGTCACTGACGTTATCTCCACCGGTGTTGTCTCCTCTTGATTCGTGTTTGTTTCTTCCATGTTTACTTACTAAATTTATTTGTCCGATTGACAGCTCATAGTAAGAACCTGTTATAGCGTAGCTAAGCACATGCTATAGCGGAGTTAAGCACATGCTATAGCGGAGTTAAACACATACTATAGCAAGAAAGTGGTGTCTTACATCATTTTCATGTAAGGCGTCTTCAAACGAGTCACGGTCCTTGGTGTGAAAGAGCACCATCCAGCGAGTCTGCTCACGTAAGTCCTTCAGCACAGAGTTGTACTTTTGGCTGAGGACCCAGACACTTTGCTGCGCATGGAGGCCGCTAAAGGCCAGTTCGGATAACATGTCTTTCTTCTTGGTTAAGGCCCGGTCACACAGCCTTTCGCGTCTGTATCGCTGGTAAAATTTCGCGATTTTTTTTTGCCCGCGGTTGCCCGTGGTGGAAAATGTGCAAAATTGGCTTACCCGCGGTTTACCCGTGGTATGCCCGCGGAACAGACGCCGGCGACTGTTCCGCGTCCTTATCGCGGGTGAAGCGCGGCGGTACCGCGGCCTACCACGGGTATAATAAAGCAGCCGAACCGGGCTGTAGAAATCATAGCCGCTCAAGACACAGTCCCGTGAAGATCAAGCTATGGCACCGAAGAAGAAGGTGGCATTCTCATAAAGTTCTGGAAGGACCCTTCAAGGGCCCTTCAAGTCCCACATCCTGTCTGCCCACAAACAATTGCCGAACAGGGACCATCTGGAAATGTAAACTTAGTAGACTGCGCTGACGAACCTGCCATCTTTAATGTTAAGCTGCGCATCCATTACAATATACATATAAACGTTCAATGCGCCGGCCGCCTCTGCCTTTTTTGTGATCTGTATGGTGATGCCCTCAGACGCATTCTCAACAGCCCTGCCACTACCGTGCAGCTGGTCGTCATCACCCGTCCTTAAGTCGAGCTACAGAGCATACTTACTGGTTAGGTACTCTCCTAGGGACACGTCTGACAATGCCAAGTCTTTTGCAGCTATTGCTACACTGGGGTCTCGGTTACTCGTTGCTGCAAAGGCCTTCTTCACCTCATCCCACTGCTGGTAGCCACGCATGCCTTGGGCATAGAGTTGGTTTGGGATGCCCTCAATGGTCACCTCAACTTTTGTAATCTTTGGGTTGTAGAACGACTCCTGGCGTATGAGACATTGGCTGAGTCTTCAAAGAGCAGTAGGATGCCCTTCATGCTGCGAGCCGGCACGTTCAGGTTGATGTTCCACAGTGTATCTCTTTTATTGTATACAAGCTTCCTGTGACGAAGCACACGGTCGTACAGAATCGAGAGTCGACCTGTGTACTGGGTGCGTATCATACAGGCCAACTCTGGTTGGGTAACCATGTCATACTCCAGCGAGATGCCATCAATTTTGTAGCTTGCAGCGGTGTCGCCTGTTGCGTGAATCACGCGGTTGTAGTCGTTGAATGTGAGCTCGTATTCCAGTCTGTCACTAAGTGCACTCTGGTAGAATGGCATGTGGCTCTCGAGGAGTTCAAAATATCTGTTACTATAAACATCGGCTGCCGCCTTGTCCTCTTCCTCGGTCTCAACCTTGTCTCCTGCCCCCACTCGTATCTTAGTTGCGTTTCTGTTATCTGATGTGTCAATGCCCTGATACAGGAGGCCCTGTCTCTCCTGTGCAGTCCGCCACAAGTCGTGATAACAGTGGTACACATCGCTGTCATCAATAGACATGACCTCATTGCCAGAAATCTTGATTGTCATTTTCTTAACCACGGCGCGGCCCAGGTTTTGCACAACGTTGCGGTTAACATCAGTCGAGGTCAGCGAGATTGTAAAGGCCAGCCGTGCTGTCCCTGGGACAATGACGTCGTCTGCGCCTAGATTGGGAAAGCGAACCAGCAGTTGTTGGTTCTGGTCAATAGTGCTTGGATTGTTTGTAACGACTACAGACTGTCGCACGCCTTTTACCCCGAGCGGTTCACGTATCCGGCGGTGTGGGTTTAGTTTGCGTCTGTAAGTACTTGTCATGTTGAATGCTTAATTACACTTATATCTTTAACAAACAGACATGGAGTTTGATAACCCAGGATTTGACGATGCAGATGAGGAGGGGGCTATGGGATGGGAGAGTAATGAGACTAACTTTGATGATGAGGAGACTAACCTGATTGACGAAACTTTAGATACGTCGAGTATTCCACCTTGGGCTATTACTGAAATGCCTGTGGGGTTAACAGAAGATCAGGTGGGTTCCAAAGAAGAAACTGAAGTCTTAGTTACGAGGTGGGAGAAGGCAGTGTCTAAGCATGGGCTGCAGGCTACACTGGATCGTCTCAACAAGGTGACCTTTGGGTTAAGTGGGGCCGAGAATGGAAGCTTCTGACATGGAAGAACAATCCCAACAAATTCCTCTCTCCTAGGAGTATCCTAGATTAAGGTGGTACACAGCTTGCTCGGGCTCTTGGAGTGACCCCTGAACTATCCACAATGGCAGCAAAAGCCCTACAAGGCGTTGACCAAGCTGCTGCTAAAGCGGAAGCTGCACTTCCAAAATTAGAAATGAGCAGCCCCGAAACCATGACAGAGCAAGGTGGTGTGGAAGAAACAAGCTTCATAGAGGGCGTTCATAACGCCATAGAAGACCTAGGTACACAAACAGACAACGAACTGCCACTCAGAGCTTGATAAGGCTATGCAGACCCAGAGGGGTGAGCTGTTCAACAACCTAGCTAAGATAACTGAGATAGAAAGGAATATAAAACATCGGGAAGCTAAAATGGCAAGCCTGGAGGAGGAAGGGAGGGGTGATAGTCGAGCATGGAGATTCCAAGCAAATGAGCTTGTAGAACTGCAGGACCTGCGGCGTGTCCGTGTTGAGGCTGCCTCTGTAAACCGTGAACGTCTGCGAACCCAAATTAACCGCATCAGGGAAACGATCAACAGACTTCTTAACGAGGACACAACGCAAGCTGAGCGTGTACGCACTCTGTTCCGAGAGAAGGGTATAACAATAGCCTCCATACTCACTGCGATTGGATTGGCAATCTCGAGCCTTGTAGTTGCTTTGACGGGCGGAGGGAGCACTAGTCCAACCCCGGCACCAACGCCTACACCAGCTGATAAGCCTGGTTTAAAGGAATGGATTAAAAAACAGCTGAACTCCTTGGCAAACGTCCTGAATAACCTAGCCGGTAAGGCAGCAGCTGCCCTTCCAGGAATCATTGGCTCCATCGTATCATGGCTGCTTACGTCAGCTGCAAAGGTGGCTGGTTGAATGGCAGAACATGTATGGGCCGCAGCTGTGGCGGTGGGGGGAGTTATCCTCCTGATACTCCGTGACTTACTACGTAGCAAACCAAAGCACAGATAAGCCTATAGCGATTCTGCCTATAATAAGAGCGGTTTTCTCATCCTCGTGCGCCCCACACAGACCGGTCTTGTCCATAGGGGCCGGCCCTGGAGAGAGGAGTTCCATATCTGTAACTGTATCTGGCGGAGGGTCAAAGCTTCCTCTATCCGGAACCACCGGAACCGAGTTGACATCAGCATTGCTGCCTATCTGCTGCTCCTCATTTGCAATGGTAATCAGATTGTTGTACCCAGCAACGTCTCCAATGGCGAGGCTCACATCAGACGGAGCCATGTACAGGCCCGTTCCAAACACATAATCAACCTCTGAAGAGGCATTCTGGAGGACGTTCTGATACCGTCGGATAGATGACGGAATATCCACTGGGGAGTTGATGGTATCCTCAACGTTGGCCTGAAATTGCTTTTGAGCATCAAAGAACGTTCCAACACCTAGTATCTCTGAGCGGGTCTGCGTCTGAGCCTCAAGAATGGCCCATACATAGGTCCTGATGCTGTCGTTAATTCGCTCAACGCCGGTTTGTGTAAAACCCGCAGACGTGTCCAGTATGAAGGTACTCCAGGCCTCGTCTGCTTCAGGTCCCTGTGCTAGATATAAAACAGCACCCATTCTCTCCTCTTCTTCAGCAGCAGATTACATCAATAGGTCTTGGTTTAGAGGTTAATACTGCAAATGGGGTTATAACCCTCACAATTCCTGATAATGGGGCTGCACGCATATCAGACGGTGTGTAAAAAATGTTGGGTCTTGATGACGGTCAGGGTAGGCAATTAATACCTTCAGGTACTTACATAGGTGACCGGCCCATCAACTTTAGCATCTTTAACACAATTTATGTTAACCTCAATCAAGTCAGCACCACGCACAACATGCTAGATGGTGCGCCCACTACGCTTCTTGAAGTTGTTGGCTTAGAGGGTGGCTCTTTCGGTGATATTATAACCACGAACATCGCTAATCCTGTCTGTAAGCGTGTCACTAGCGGAACAGTGCATGAGTTAAAGGTTCAGTTATGCGATAATAAAGGAAGGCTATTGGATAACCACGACTTACCTGTTAGCGTTGTTCTTGAATTTACAAGATGTCAATAAAAACGAGTATTTATGGACCTAGGCAAAAAACGCCAAGCACTGTGCTGACCTCTCGGAATATGCCACAAAGACCTATGTATCTATTGGTGACTCACAAAAAATAAGTACCGTAGGGGACACAATGGAAGGGGATCTTAATATGGATGGCAACATGATCACGGGACTTCCTACGATAGGCCTTCCATCCTCTGGAGGACAAGCAATGTCATACCAAACACAATAGATCTGGTAACTACCGCAGCCAATTCACGCGTTAGTAAACAAGGTAATGATATGTACGGAGACCTTGAAATGGGAGATAATAAAATCGTTCTGTTGGGAGACCCAATATCGCCTAAAGATGCTGCTAATAAAAAGTATGTTGATGCACAACACAGACAGCATCGCAGGGACCTGAGAGAACACATAAACTCCCAAACGAAACATCTCATTACTATTTGGGCAGAAGCAAGTGGTTCTCTTCGCAGAGGATATGAGTGGTCGTTTGGCCATGGGGCTAGGGGTCGAGACTCACAAGACTCAAGCTGCGGATATACCATGTTATGTAATGGCAAGATCATACGTATGGGGTTGTCTTCGGGTGTTGGTGCTGATACTGGTCCTATAGCAGTCGTTCCTGTTATTAATGGAACGAATCAAGTGGTAGGAATAAGTAAGCCTGCTAACCAACGGGCTGTTGTAATAACTTTAGACCATCCTTTACAGCAAGAACAAGGCAACGTTATTAACTTTTATACAACCACACAAAACAGAGGGGCGACTTGGTCTGTAGCTTCACTCCTAATTGAACTTGATATATAGACTTATGTATACAAAGACAGTATGAAACAACAACCAACTACTGCACCGTTAAATCTGGAGCCTCCTCCATGTGGTCTGGGGCACTCCTATCGGCTGAATGAGATCAGTCTTAAGAAGCAATACCTTGAGAAAGAAATTGAAAAATATGGTGCTATATACAAAAAATATAGGTGTGCAGTAAACTCAGTGGACGCTGTAGACACTGCTTTAGTTGCTGTGGGTATGTGTCTTAGCGCAAGTGGTGCAGGAGTAATGTCTACAGTAGTTGCCATTCCTATTGCCACAGTGTTGGGTGCTACTGGAGCCGCTTGTGGGCTACTTGTAATTGCTGGAAAATTAATCAGTCGGCGGCTGACCATTAAGTTGAAAAAGCATGACCAGATCCGCATTCTCGCTCAGAGCAAATTGAATACCAATGCTGACATTGTATCGGCGGCGCTTGAAGATGAGTATATCTCAGATGATGAGTTTAAGCTCGTTTCGGTCGAGATCACTAAATATAGTCAAATGAAAAGTGACATTAAAGCAAAATGTTTGAAAGCGGCAGAATCGCCCCCTAGACCTGCTAAGGTATGACCCTGACAGTCCATTTGAAGAGTGGGGGTTGCTAGATATAATGGAGGCGGCGATAAAATCTTTCTGCAACGATCATACTGGAGTCAAACAAAATACGGACTAGTGGGAGACAACGAGGAAGGGCTGCGTTGGAGGAAGTGACTACTCCTCTATCATAAGGCAAAACTACTTCAGCAGCTATAGCAAGAAGCTGACAGCAAAAACTAGCAACGAGGGTGTTCGCTTTAGCGCACCCTGCTTCTGGGGTACGACTTTTGAGGAGGTTGCAATTGCGGTATTGGAGAAGGTGTACGACACCAAGGTCTACGAAAATAATATCTATATTGAGGGCGGCGCGACGGCCTACTCTCTGGATGGCTTTTGTGTGCTCCCAATCCGGCAGGCTGGAGTGGATGCTGTCTGTCTGGGGCATCCTGAGGAGGTTGTGCTGCTCGAGATAAAGTGCCCCTACACTCGGAGTCCTGGGAGGGTGATTCCGAATATGTATAAGCCTCAGGTTCTGTTGGGGTTGCACCACAGTCCGGTGGCGACCATCGGGGTGTTTGTCGACTGCGTTTTCAGGTTGTGCTCCTTTGAGGACCTGGGGAGGGCTGAGGCTTATAACCAGGTGTATCACAAGGATCAGAAGAAGTATGAGAAGACGGTGGTTTGGGGGTGGGTGTCCATTGAGGGGCTTGAAGACGGCGACTATAATGCGAACGGGAGGTTTAATAGTTGCCTGGGCATGGAACAGGAGCATCACGGTCCTTGGTTGGAAAGACCGAGTGGGACCACAGAGAGGCCGACGGGGGCTTTCTACTATTGGAAGCTCTTTACGATGAGATTGATAACCGCTCGTCCCGATCCCGACTTTATTGAGAAGAACGACTCTAAGGTTGCCCAGTTTATACAGGACATCAACCGCGTGAAAAATGGAACTTACAGCGACGGTCGCAGATATTTATCACTCAATGACCTCTATGGTGACTAACTACTGGTGTGGGCCTATACCATAGGGGCTGGGCAGACTGGGGTCATATGGTATAGTATAGGTAGGAGGTGCGAGCGGTTCGGTGACCCATGTGAGTCACCCTGTATATGTGTGTTTTCTGGGTTGCTGTATTAGATTGTTGTGCTCGTACCCCCAGTCTCTATACTACTAGTGTGATACTACTCGCACTACTACGGCAAATACCGTATTTGTTGCAAATTGTTTAAACTAGATCAAACCAGAGACAATGTTGCAGATCATAGACGAAGAAATAGAGATCAGTACCACTATTATACCTCAATTTAAACACCATAATTATTTGATGCAAATGAGCCACTCGCCCAAGCCTCCAAACGACCCATTCACAACAAAGCGCTATGGACATATTATGCATGCCATCTTCATACGAGCTCGTTTTAAAACCCTTAGAAACAGATTGGGTAGTAACTTATAAAGGTGCGTATCAGAACTTCTATCCACTTATTGGACAAAGGAACAAAACCACATTGTCAAACATAGTCACAACAGACATTTTCAAACGAATGAAATTTAGAAGAAGACTTAAAATTAACAACATTTAATGGTTCAAGTGATATTTGCAAACGTGCCTCGGACAAAAGGTACCTTAACGACCAAATCATAATGATTCCAGAAAACGATTGGGAAGTACGATGTCAATGCAATTATTATTGATCATGCAACAAAACCAGTTGGCACGCCCTTTATAATACCATAGCCTGCTCTGGCGGAACTACTTGAAACTGCAGATGTTTATGGTTGTTATGAAACATTACACTGGACGCAAACTTGTGTCAAAAAATTTACAGTACAGCCATTGTTCGGTGGTATCTAATTACATTTATGGTGAAAATGCATCATGAAACGTACAATAGCATTGTAACTAAGCGTGGGTTGAACAAAGACCTGCTGTGCTCTTGGGGTATTTTTTATAATTATATCGGTCTTAGATATAACGCCTGTCTGAAACATTCCTGATGGGGTTAGTCGTAGGTCATCTAATGAGTTAGCAATCTGAACAAGTCACAGCACATAACAGGAGTTATTGAAACTGAATGCGGTTATTACGACTGTCATGTATTTCGCATTAAAAGGTATCAAATTGAAAATGAGTTGCAAGAAAATATCAAGGGACAGGTTTTTTTACCCACCCTCACAAGTCAGAGATTCGAACATCCCACCGATCTGATGGAAACAACTGCAATTGGCAAGTAGGCTAGTGCATATATCTAACCTTAATATATGTGGCCAAACTTTTTATGTTAGAGTTTGCGGGGTCAGCTAATTTTGACAATTATCGTGAAATAAGCAAAGCTAATTAGGTAGATAGTCTTCTTTGGTTTAGTACAAAATCGTTATGCAGCGTCTAATAATATATATATATATATACATACATACATACATACATACATACATACATACATACATACATACATACATACATACATACATACATACATACATACATACATACATACATACAAAATATTCTCCGTATATTTGGCTACTCGTAAACTGTTTAATGATTTCACTCTTACGGTTAAAACACAGTGACAATCAATGGTAACCCTACTAGAAAGTCTTGCTTTATATGTTGGTGTCGCTTCAAATATAAAGTTCTATCCCAAGTCATTGTCATTAAGACATTCCCTATTCAAATCAGATGTCGACTTGCACTTTTGTGCGGATACTTTGTCAATGATTAATTTGCCACTGAGACACCTGTCGCGAGTGGTGACAATGGGAAGGAAATTGCAGGAATCTTGTTTTACGCGCTCAATGAACAATTTGAGACATAAATCTAATGTATGATGAATAAAAAAGCATAAAATGCAAAAAGTAGGTATTGATTTTGCTCAAGCCATTATAACCCATTTTCTATTTACCAAACGTAGTAAATCAGAACCATTTTAAAATTGACGACTAGGCCATGGAGAACATATCAACGCGGAAACACCACTACCAGTGAGACTTACCAAGGCAACGAAAGCGATCAGATCGTATATGTGCTGTTATGCCCTAATCCTTCTCATTGGTTGTCGTACTCAGACAACAGTATTTTTGTCATGTGCATTATTACGACCGGTTTAGTAAGGTTTAATCGTTGTTGATGCGGTATCACATTATGGACAGCATACTAAATTCATAACACATCCAACAAGCTCTGTGCCTCGCTGTCTTTGATTTGTCACAGCATGGATGATTAGTGTATGGGACGGACTAATGCTACGGAAACAAGCCATATATTTGATCATCGATTATAATGGACGTCGGACGCCGGACGTCGGACAATACACTAAATGGTGTTAAATGTGTGCACTGTTATACTCACTTATTACACACAGCTTCTTAATTGTGAAAAATAGTACAGAAAATGAATTGGTTATGATATAATATGTGTATGTCACTGTATAAAAAGCCTGTGATATAGAATATAGAAATAAATAGGTATCATCATTACGTTAACAGCTATCGCGTTGTGCTTTTTAATTTGGTGAGCCAGAACAAGTGGCCTCTGTTGTTGCATGCCTCTAAGATCTGTTAAGTGCTAGTACATCTCTCGGCCCATATCGTCATTTAAACCTCAGGTCTGAATGATGATTGCAATTAATATTATGCTCGGTTAGTATTGTGTACATACAAGAAGCTCTTCAGCGATACACGGTGCGTTTACTTTACTATCATAGCCTGTCAGCTATAAGAGGGCTTAGCGAGATAAGGGTGCGTCTGTGATATGCCTGGTGATATATGGTATAGGTTGGTAAGAGGCACGCTTTAGCAGACTGATTGACCATTAATATTTGAGGCCCCATCTTCAACGGGAAGCGATGAACACAAATGCGATGATTATAATACACGAGATGGAATAAGGAAGTGAACAGTTTTCAAGTTATGGAGTTCCACAAAATTTGATAAGGGTCACAAGGGGGTTTGTTTTTTCAAAAGACTATTGTACAGTTTTTCCATGAAGCTGTATGAATCATGATAAACCAGTAGGTTATGACCATAGAATAACGTTCACATTATTTTTAAGGGGAAATGTCAATGCAAATCGCTAGCTTATAAATAGTGTTTTGGAGCATATGTAATCATCATCATGATTATCATCATAAACACCATATACATTGTTATCATTATCCTAACATCATTGTCATGATCACGGTCCTAATCATCCTAGCCATCATTATTACCATTATTGTTTCAACCATAACCAAGATCACCACCATAATAAACACCACATTATTGTCTTCTCCATTTTCATCATCAGTGAGGAAGGAAATGCCAAACGCAGCACAGTTGAGTAATACTGAACATTAACATGCTGAAGAGCCCCAAGTTATGATGGAAAAAGGTTTGTATGCACCTAAAGTACTTCTCGCACAATAATACAAAAGGTATATCAACGGCGGCATTTGTACACCACAATGTGTAGGCTGCTATTAACTAACTAGTGACATGTGCTGTACCTCAAGTTCACTTTGTGAGAAAGCTATTAATAATCTACAGAAGATTATATTCAGTAATAAGTTTAGAATTAAATCGACAATCGTCAAGCGTAAATATTTTACGTCACGACCATTAACGACAGAGAAACGACGCGTAAACTTCTGATTTCAATCCCGTTTTAAATTTGATTCGTTCGTAACCGAAAGTGACGTCATCGATATCAATCAAATTATAGGATTAGACAACAACTGTCAAAATTGATATGACCATTGATCCAATATTTACTGTTTCATTAGCAATCGAATTTATTACAAAAAATGTCCATGTGGAAATTATTTTTCCAACTCAACGCGCTTTGAAAACGACGAATATTTTGACAGCATATGTCAATTATCAAAGTTTGGCAATTGAATTTGTTTACTATCGAACAATAATTAGGTAATTAATTGCGAAATTAAAAAGGTAAAAGATTTTGGCTACCAGAAATTTTCGACCTGCTAGAATTTTTTTCACAATGCATTATTTACAACTACATATATGGAGAAAAAGTTAATAATTACTTAACACTGTTTTAAAATCGAAGTCTAATGCATGGAGATATTAAGCATTGAACTTGTGTCATTTTTTTAAACATTTCCTCTATCGTTACCGGAAGTGACGTCTTCGACATCCATGAAATCTAAAGATCCGACTTAAGCTGTCACGGAAAACATGTGACTGACCCAATTCGTTTACCATCGGATATGTATTGACGCTTTTATAGGCGCTCGACATATTCATGACACTTTTGTTGACATGTAGACTGATACCATGATTGTCCGAGCTGGGGCGCTTGGGAAAACTGTTTATTGTTTACAACAGTTCATAGTTAGTGAAAGTTTGCAATTGAATTACAAAGTGGAGTAAATTGTGAAAAAATCGAAGCATCATACACTGAGATATTCGGGATTCAAGATTTTAACATTTCCAATGACCTTGACCTTGCCTTGATGTCAAGATCAAAACAAAACCTCTGGGTTCTGCACATTATAAGTCCCAACCTAATACAAAACAATATTTGGACAAATTTAGATAATTGTGACCTGTATCGCGTGCCGAAAAAAAATGTCAACCAACAAAACCAATAACAGGACTGACCAAGATTACACCAATTAAAAATACAGCGTGGATGTAACCAGGGACGAAAGCGACAATGAATTGAGAGGGATGCAATGCTGTCTGCTGTTTGGGCCCTCTGTGTCATATTAACGGGAAGAGAAATACAGTTCAGGAGGTATTCCAGGCGTGCGGGTTCTGTCAATATCCCATATGTCGGTGCATTCATGTACATCCTGGCAATGACTCCGCGTGATTATCCCCTATCTGACACGTACCACCACTATGGTTCGTCATATAAAACCATACGCCATTATCCCACAACCTTTATATGACACCTTCATGTTGCAAAAGTAGTGTCTATAGATGTTAGTAACTATAAAATGCACTAAAATATCTGCTTATGAAGTGAACGAAAATCCATCTACCTACATGCAAAGCCAGCGTAGTATCTTGCATGCCAATTGTATCTCCTTAAAAAGCTTTTAGGCATACGCAGCATGGATTTTTTTTAGGGAGGCCTTATTGTTGTGTGTCTGCGAATTGTTTGTTTTTATGCGCCGGTTGTGCGAATGATGCCCCAGGCGGTGTTATCTCCAGCAAACAGCTGCCTCATCACTTCTATCCTGCCTCACCCAAGGGACAAATAATTGAATGATACAAACCCATGGGCTCAACAGCACAACAAGTTGTGCAGATATTGAAATACAATTCGACAAATATCTCTCTTGAAACATATCCTTTTTTTCGTATTTAATATCATGGACTCCTGTCTTGCTGTGGTACTAGCGCATTGTGCGAAATAATGACAAGAGTAATGACACAGAATATGTCGCTCTGAGTATATGTCAGCGTGTCAATTGGACTAATATTAGAGATGGGTTGGGCATTAGGGTTTCCAACTTACAATTAAAAATGACAGTGTGCCTCGCTGAATAAGCATAAACAAGAGTCCTGATCGTCACCAATTTAATGATTCAAATAATTCTTGCGAATAAAACGGCAAATTCAGACTGTTTGTGTCAATTATGACAATAAAAGCGGCGTAATTCGTTTAACTTTTGACGACAGCATAAACACATAATAACTCACACGATCAAGCTTCCTTTTCCGCCTGATCCACCATATAGCCAACTGTCTATATATACGTTTAAGACAAAAGCCGCTATTGTCATGAGGGTATTGTTCCAGTCATGAAACCATTTGGAAACATTCAAAACCGACTTTATGAGTGTGATTGTCTTCGCCGCTTTACATCTTGCCATGGTCGCTGAAGCGTTGTATCTAATATATTACCCCAAGCCTTGTTTGCGTGGATGAGTTAGTATATGGAAAACGCTATGATGATAGCAACGAAGCGTAACTCCGATGCAATTAGCAACCTGATCATGACAGATTATTCATGACAGTTCTTAACGAGTCTGCCAGTTATTTTGGGAAACTTGATAAATTGAATGCAATCACTTGCAAAGGTCATTGGATCTGATAATGCATTAGCTTGTGAACTCATATTGTCAGATTGTCACTGCCTATTCACCGTCGGTATCGAGTTTAATGTTGATTAAAACAAGCTGATTCAGTGTCTTTATTTAGATACACAGCACATATGAACGCATTGAGACGGTCGAATGTCAACCAAAGATAACTAAACAGCATTTAATTATACAATAAAATCACTAGTATCTGCCCCATAATCGGGGGGAACAATTACTGTTACAGAATTTTGAATTATTACAGAACATTTAATAAATGGCACACATAGAAAATATTGCTTCATAAGACACGTATGGCTGTATTAACCAAATGTTAATGTGGACATCGCACATAGAATTCATTTATTAAAAGGCCTTTGTTAACAGACATCAAAGCTTCATCATATTTCATTACACAACAACAATCCACAGGAGTCTACCTCCCACGCATTTGCTAAACATGTTCAAATCGTTCACAGCCCAATAGGATCGTGAGTAACCTTTTGGTTTGGGTTTATAGCGACCTAACGCAGTGTACTTTAATTGCAATCGACGCCCGGATGTGCTAACGTTGGAGACTGTTGATAGCTGTTGGTTACTTATCGACTTTACACCTTTCACTTATGTTTTATAAAGTAAATGATGACGCGTTGCTTGCTTCATGCTACTCCCACAGGCAATCTGGTAATTATGGGGTTCAATACGGTCGTCAGCAAGAACAACCGAGGAACAAGGTTATGGTTGAAGTATGGGACATATCTACCTAGCGTGACATCTATTGCTGTGAACCAACTCGAAATAGCTGATGGGGTACTTAAATCTTTTTTCCCTATTCTTTGTTGATTTATTGAACTACTAATATGCCGGCAGAAACAAGTATGTCCAATGACTTGACTCACATTAACATCACTGTTTGGTACACGAGGTGAATAACATTAGACAAATTCAAGTTGTTTGCATAGATTGACAGAATCCTAGACAACACGAGTATAAATGCGACTGATCAGGTCCCAAAAAACTCAAAGTGGAATTTCTTATAACGTAGCTATTATAACCGTTACAATGATAATCTCACGGACTCCCAAAATACGACCGTTGTCAAATCTATACCTCAGCCGGCTGCCATCGTGGGTGGATAGCTTATTCAACAGCTCTTGTTGCTTACCCATAGAGTCGTAATTAGAATTCGCCTTGCCAATTCATAGCGTCGAGCGAGAAACAGCGGCAGTTGAGACAGAGTTACAGGTCAATGCGTGCTATGAATAAGTGTCACACATAATCTACAGTCATCCAACATTCAGTAGCATAGGAGCCAAAGGTGGATAAGATATAACAAAGCCACACTAACGGCTAATGGGGTATACTTTTATTTAGCACGAGCAGGGATATGTTTGATACCAGAGCCTCATTAAGATGTATATGCTGTTGCAACTAAGAGTTGTAACATGGTTGTTAAACTTGGAACTCATTGAACAGGGAAGTATATCTCCACCCAGCTGCCAGAACCAAGTTAGTATTATTCAATCTTATCTATTTAACATTATCTCGTGTAAGAATCATATTTTGCTCCCATAAGCTTTTGTGCTGTCATGTTATTTCCCCAAGGTTATTGAGTGTGGGGCTAAGGACTTAACTGTATAAGAGGGCTCAGGTCTCTAAAGCCAACATAGGAAAACTTTTCTCTTTTCTCATTTTCTCTTCTGCGACTGAGGCGCAGCTGGAAATGATTGTAAGCATGGATCATTTTGATGTTTGTAAGTGGGCTAAATTTCTATGGATATATCTGTACAATATTGACTGATTATAATAGCTGAGATGTTTGGTCATCATAGTGAACTCCCAATGATCTAGTCCATATCACGTGTTGTTGATATATGCATAACGTGATTAGTTAACGACAAATAAGTCGTTTCCTTAATTTTCTGTGATGGTGTGCAATTCCTATTTTGTTTCCGCTATTGCCCAGTTGGTAACTTGACACGATTACACTCAAATCATCGACAATTATCGCCTTGCAAATGACCGGCAAGCCAATGGCTTTATTAAAACAATGAACAACTTCAGCATCATCTCACGAACGCCATGTCAGGACGTGTAGGTGTAACAGGACCTTCATGTGTAATGAAAGGATAAATAAGGTTTCCAAGATCCAGTAAACCAATTTTCGTTGAAGTTCTGCAAACTCGTTATATGCTATAATACTTACTATTTCCTCTGTCTGATAAGTGAGAAAAAGTGCCACAGCAGATCGAATTATATAATGACACTTGTGGCGCAAGGTACAGCTGTGTAATATATGAATAGTTTATGATTTAAAGCTATATAACCCGTTTACTTCAGCTCCAGTTTTTCCTCGTTCGCATTCAAGAATCCCGATAATCTTCTTGATTCTCATAAGGTATGCCATGTAATGATCAGATAGCCAGCATTTGCACTGTCAGTTGTCGTTGAAAGTGTATGATATGTCCATTTTCTGAGATTGTAACCTATCGCATGGCGTATAGATGACAGTGTTGTGTGTCCTTATATCAGTGACATCAAATACACATTATACAAATATGATGGTGAATTGTGAATATTTATTTATTCTTTATAAACAAACACAGGTTATATGATTGGAGGTGGGGATCAGAAACGGTAGCAGCGTCAGTGACACTGGCTGTCGGAGTACTTTACATTAATTAACACAGCTCTATTGTATACCCTAGGCTACAAATAAGAGCTGTATTTAACGAGGGGTATCGTACGCATACCAGATCTAACCAAGCACGCACAAACACGAAATAAATCACTGCGAATTTATCAACTGCGATGACTGTTGTGAGAGTTTTCTTGGAAGCAACCGAATTCAACATCACTCTAAGCGAAGTTGTAAATATGTGCGTTCGTTCTACGGTATGCTATTTATCGAACAATTAGCAGTTTTCTCCACAAGCGATAAAATCAGCCGGCGTTTTCATCACATGCTGAAGCAACGCATCATTCTAGACACGTGCAGAACACGCAACTGGAATGGAGGTGTATTTTTCGGAAATACATAGAAATTCCAGCATTACGCGACACAAGCGTCCATATTATGCATTCATATAAAGAAAACTACCAAACCAAGCAATGCAAAAAAGAACAAGGCAAATGGCATCATTAAACTCAAGCGTCCTCGTGCACAGCATACAGACTGATTACTGGGTCTCCTCCATTCGCCATCTCTACAATCTGACCGCGACATTAATTATGCTACTATCGAGGCTTGCCTCAGCTGATAATTACGCAGTGGACGTTCCTGGGTATAGAACAAAGGGCACTTGTAAATAATATTTCGCGTAGACCAGGTTAAACGTTGCGTCTAAATAAGTATTTCCGGCCGTGGCCTTAGCAAGGATGATTTATACATATATATATATATATATATATATATATATATATAGATATATATATAGATATATATATATATATATATATATATATATATATATATATATATATATATATATATATATATATAGATATATATATATATATATATATATATATATATATATATATATATATATATATATATATATATATATATATATATATATATTTGATATCATAAAATCATAAATATAAACTCTACCGAAATGTTACTAATTGCTCTGGTATGAGATGGCGACACTGTTAGATGTCATAGTTACAGGCATTGATTATGTTTAACAACAGTTTTTTGCTGTCGTCAATTATGAGTTCTGCTGTCGCCATTAACTTTGATTGGCATGAGTGAAAACTCCTCAATTTTAGGGAGGAATATCTTTGTACACTCAGAACATTATTGAATTTCGTAGTTAATCACTAGATAGACTTTAATGTACAGTATCGATATTACTCACACAACGTTGTGAAAGTCTGACTTGATCTCGGATCTGTTACACAGTTTTCCGTACAACGTGTCCCCTAAGCTCACACAATCATTAACCATAACTGAATAGATCAGTAGCTTTGATAACAGTCGAGTAAACAAACCTCGCGAGAAAGCATATTCCATTGTCTTGTTGGGAACAACTAGCGATTTCCGATTGCATGACAATGCATTGTCCCTGTATGATATCCTATATCCTGACAACAACAAATACATGCTTTTGAAGGGATGTAAATTGTCCCATTCATTTTCTCTACGCGGTAATATATTTGTTGCTTGTATTAGATATCTCGTGTACTTTTTGAATATATTTGTACATCATAATCTCACAGATACGACCGGCAACATAATAACCTGGAACACTTACTTATTGTAAACGATAATACACCTGTCCCATGCATGTTTGCGAAATTTTGGGCCGATCATTCTCAAAAATGTATATATCAACTGATAATCTTAGTGTTTTCCTTCTTGTTTGCCATAGTTCCCAGAACTGCTTATGCGATCGATGTTCCAATACAAAGGTATGCAGCGGTGCAAAATGCACATGGTTAACGAAAAGTCGTCCAATATGTGCATTATTGGGCGTGGGTGTTCCAAGGACAACGAGACGTAGGACTACCACATTTGCTTCCTGTACACACTGGTACAATTACATTTCCCCTGGCATTACTAAGTGTTTCCACTAAAAAGTACTGAGACGATATATCACGAAACTTGACCCACCGTACATGAACATTTGATACACTCTAACGACTGAACACACATTCACGACTATCAAATCACTCATTCACACAGCAAAGGGCTATAAAGTAATTGCTGAAAAGGTGTGGAAACCGTCATCATCCGCAATTACAAGGAAGTCTTGGGGATATGCGGTGACTGAAGCGAACCCTTTGGAACACATAATGTGACGGACTGCTTTACTGAGCCCATGTTGGATTTAGTGTTAAGGGATCGATGTCGACTCAACCCGTGCTATTTATGGTGCGTTTATGTACCCGCCGGATACTGTGTATTATTCCTATATCCAAAATATGCCGATATACAACATGTTTCTGTATGTTGGATTTATATGTGATTGCCTATTCAAACAGCGTAACTAAAATAAGGGTAAGGATGTCATTACTTGCACAAAGGAGATATATCAGGTATTTATCTCTTATCGCTGAACATTATTCCTCAGAACACCGCATGGATGGCAAAAACCTATTTGTGTGGGTCAAGTGAGCAAAATGAAGCAAAAGGTAATACATTTGGCGTTACTTATTCCATACGATATGTGGCTACTCGGGTGTCAGGAAATACCTAGTAAGTGCTGTGTACAACTTGTACGTGGTGATCTTTTTGTGTGTGTAGAATTGAAGGATTGAAGGAACCCAACGTACATTAAATTGTGTTCGAATAAACGACGAATAAAGACTACTCCTATAGACCGCCATACTGTAACCGCTATTGTCGGATTCGGGATATCATGCTGAGTTTATCGCCACAGGAAAAGTACAGGAAATATTGAAAAACAAGGCATACATGAGTTAGCCAATTTACAGATTTAGGATGAGCGCTTTGGCAAAAAGCAGCAATGCACAGATAAACCAAAAAGAATTGGCGTCATTTGGAAAAGATCTGAAGCCGCCGGTAAGGAAATAACAGACCTTATACACCATAATCACATACTTGGGTAAAGGATACGTGTCATAATTGTCAACTCATGACAACATGCCTCAGACAAAAACATTCATACATGTTCCGCGCTAAAGCTGTGTGTCTTTGTGATGGTACTTTTTATATAAGGCGCTCGTTGTTGTGCAAAATGAACCATTAATGCTTCCAAAATATACCCCGGCATAGGATGGTCATCTCATTTTCCCGCCACGAACTGTTAAATTACAACCTTCCTCATCCCCGATCCCAGTAAAGTGGTGTTATAGCCCTGTTCTCTAATCTTTTCATATAATTCTTCTACAGCCGATGGGATTACCCGTGAGCTGCATGCAATATACAGAATGATTAACGCATTAAAGGTCGGTCGTTATTTCGCTAATACATCACTTAATATGAAAAAGGCGTGCATTTGTTTGGTTCGCCAATAAACGATAATGGAAAAACAATGAAAACTAATATTATCCCAATTTAATGAAAATAACAAAAAACAAGTTTTGCAGAAAAATATCTCTCACGTTAACAATGGAATATGCTTCAGAAATCTGTCATCGCGTCATATCTCTTCATTTCATGAAACTGGGAGACGGTATTGTTATCATTAGGACGTTACAAGTTTTGAATCAGCATCAGTTTCAAATTGATAATTCCTAGATAATGTGAAGCAAACCAGGTGTTCTTTTGCTAATTGTCTGGCTACAGAATTTGCACTACTAACGTGCTTTATACGGAGTCAGTACCCAGCATATTACCCAAGGCATACAATATACGCAATTAACTATGAACCTCGCGAACAGATACGCATGAATGGAGTGTCTCGTGTAAAAAATGAAGCAATATGTATACTCTATCTACCAAGGCATTCTATTCTACCTGATAAGTGTGCAATGTTGACATCGCGCCAAAATTGCCTGGTTCACCACACCATTTGAGCATATTTTAAAGGTAAGCAATCTCTGAAGGAAGCTGATCAATGAGTCAATAGTACGCACTATGTCGATGCTGATTATTTATATTGGCAATGATTTGATCGTCTCCATTTGGCACTCAACAATCATTGCAGCCCATGATGATTGGTTATGCTATAAACTAACATTGCGTTAATTTCATGAAGTATGCATCATGCACAATAGTGATAAATGCATCACCTTTTGTCGAGCATATGACTATTATAAATCTTGTTTTGAACTCAACCCAAAAACAGGCTTATATGCATGTATGAAGACGATGATACATATTGCAGGCATTGTACAACAAAACAAGTTAACGGCAAATCTATGGAAGACCAATAGACACTGTCCAGTTTAACCGGAAATAAGAAGGATAAGGAAAATACGCAGGCATTGGCCAAAGCAGTATGTAGTCAGTACAAATTCGCAGCGCTTATCATATTCAGTATAATACTCTGACCGTTAAATAAACCAGCTGTCGGCTGAAGTATGCCATGCAAGCACCACTTTTAATGGGGTATTTCCTTGAACATGCCAGTTCATCATTGTGAGTATTTGGTACGGCCAGTGACCCATAATATTTAGGTATCAGCTGTAACAAAATATCTCCCCATCTCAGTGACATCAATGCCAAGTTTGATGGTAGGCAGTGTAAAAGGTGATGGATGCACTCCATAACAGTCTTACACATAGATACGATAAAAGGGAACTAAGCTTCCCAAATGATGCATGTAGCGTCCTGCATGAAGCGATATCAAGTAGGTTTTGCGTTAACATAGCGACTATAAGCTGACGCCCCAGCAAGTTATATGAGTCGAAAAACTGCAGCTTCTATTGGAGCAATCATAGCACAATACACCATTGTAAAACTGATACCTTGTGAATGAAAACTGCACATGGCGAGATCCAGAACAAAGCTCAACTAATGGCAATTATGGACGTAATGATTTCGTACTGAACGTATGCAAGCCATTACACTTTCCTTTTTCACACAACTACGTAAATAATGGCATATATCAACAGTAGATGAATTCAAGTTGATTTAAGTAGCTGACTCGTAGCATAACGAAACAAAAGATTGCAAGCAATTCGGACGGGGAAAAACAGGTCAGACCCTTACAAAATTGCCTCACCAAGTTAAGCGCATACAGCGAATCATTTGCCATATAATGATGCCAGAATAGATACAACGCTCGTAAACAACATCAAATAATTCCTCTTCGTGCATTCGCTTGATGATTACACTCGTTTGAGTTTTGTACAATTCACTTCTTGTAATAATGTTGGTCTATGCAGCTTTGTCTCCTCATTTTCAAGAGATTTGTTCTGATAATTCATAATCACGCCTAGTGCTCACAAAACAGCGACGTATTGCCGCGAATAAGTGGCTTTTGAGTGGTGCAGGTGAATGCAATTTGAGCAGGTAACAGAAGTTCATATATGGTAGCTTTCTATTTCCCTCTCCTTCTATCCACATCCGTTATATCTCAACTATCAACACGACTAGTCAATAAGGCCGCGCGCAATACGCGAGCCCATCGGGGTAAAAGGTGTGCTGCAGTCTGTATTCAATACTTACAACCAAAGCGCTATCGACCAAAACCAACAACTAGTGGTCCAACCTGGGCCCAGTCGACGACATTGTCCGGCTAGCCTTTACAGTCACTCTGACCTCGACCGACCCCAGCCTTGTGGAGAGCCCGAGGCGCGCCGTGGTTAAGAAAACACCAGGGGTTATTATTGGCCCGGCTGCAGCTATCTTCTATGCATACAGAGACCTAAGGGGGTGGGGGGGGGGGGGGGACGACTTAGCCACCAGCTCACCAAATATCTCGCCTCAACTACCTGAAGTCCCGTTTACGAGCTTGTCGCACCCCATGTCCATTGTCCATTAATGTTCGCGTAAACGAATATATTAATTTATAGTCACCAAGATTATGAGTGAATATAATTTTCAGGGATTTATTTTTATTGATTACGAACGGGTTGATCCTTTTGTCGAAAAACGTAAACGGATTGTATGCCAGTGTGCTCCATGTACTTGCCGAGACCAAACACGCAAAACTGCTACTGAAGACAAATAAACTTACCGCATATGCCGTTATTCGGACATTTGCGGGACAATGACAGTTTGCACCGAAACTATCTTGCTCATGACTACGCTAATGACGGCTGCTGCATCGGTTGCCCGGGGGCCTAAGATTATATATTAGGACTTCGCCGACGTGTATTAGAAACAATAACAAGATGGATCCTGATAGCTTCATTGGCCAACTCCTTGCAGAGCCAAACAAGGCTGCTGTCCAAGCTGACGAACCTGGTGCTCCTGTGCCAGCTGCTTCTGTTTACGTGACTCGCAAGAGAGATCAGCTGGCTACGGTCTTAGACAGTGGTCAGGTCCGTCACTACCTGGGTACGCAATGCCTGACAATTGACCAGGTTGAATTAATGACTGACGAAGAGATCACCAAGCTGTACGTTCGATACGAGGCTCGGCTAGGTGCTAGCAAGATGCGCACTCTTGGACAGGCAGTTTTACAGATGTTCTCAGGGATTGCAGGTATAGACGGCAACGGAGGCAACATTGGTTGCAGTGGAAAGAGTGACTAGTGAAGGTGGAAGGGATAAGTTTCTGAGTGAGCTCCGCGAGGCTATGGCCACACTTGCCTTCAGCTAGAGACGAGTAAACAGAAATAATCTTGTCATGAGCACGCTCTTGACGGATGTGGCATTGGTTGTCCGGGCGCGATACAAATATATTAGACTTCGACGATATGCGTTAGCTCGGCTAGATGGCTCTGGAAGGGGGACTCCTAAAGCTTGACTTCATGCCACGTAGCCCTCACCATTGCCGCAGAGGACACGATTATTCAACAAAGGATCATACAGCTGATATATTGAATTAGTGTAACAACTATGGCCCCGACTGCAATGCTTGTATGCTATGAAACTCATAGGTGGACGCGGAATGTAAATATCATTAAACTGCAATCGAGCAGCTTCTGTCTACGCTGGCTGCATGGGCCAAGGTGTGTACCAAGCGGCTAGACCTCATCAACAAGAAGCTCATGCTCAGCATACTTTCCAGGATGTCAACGATGCCTAGCGTGACTACTTCCTGGTCACAGGCAAATCCGTCGACCCACTGGAGCCTATGCCCCAGCTTTTAGACTTCCATCTGCCGTCAGATGACCAAAAGGGAATTCAGTTGACGTTCATTATCCTAGGCATGGTTCCGACCGGCCTGGTCGCCTACAGGCTCACCAAGTAATGCCAACGAATGTGTTCCATCGCTTTCTAAGGACAGCGGCTTTGGGGGTATGCCAGCATGACCCGAGTAGTTAGATTTGAGTAGCATTCATGGGGTGTCCGCCAGGCGTGGCTGAGTGGATGTCCATGCTATTGTGCAACGCTTTAGTCGCACTCTTGCAGTACAGCAATTTGAACACCAGTATACCGTTGAGTTAAAACTTACGTCTGTGGAGCGACC
>CM067350.1:67023216-67040716 GCA_034190875.2 Urechis unicinctus
TTAAAACGACTTCATAACTGCTTGGACGGTTAGAATAACTATGAATTCGCCCTTCTTGCACACAACACCCCGTAATTGGTATCGACCCTGCTTGTTTATTTCGAACAGATGGAGTAGGTACAATCATGTTCACCGCTTATCGTTAGGAGCTCTTGACATGCGACAGAGGCTTTGTTTGGCTATATGGAAGAGATCGTCAATTCTATGAAATGTCATCTGGGGAAAAGGGTAGCGAGTGAAATGCATAGATTCGCAACTGACAGTTCAAACGCATCCCGGGGAAAGGTATGTTAATATTAATTAATATCATTGATGGCGTCGGCAAACGATTGAAATGCGCTTAATCGATTCACCCGACATAGCTAAGATACATTAATATGTAATATAATGCAATTTAATGCGATAAAGTTATGCAATATTTAACCACACGTCTCTATTGTCAGAGTAATGATGCCTTCTTTCACGTGATACATTGCGTTAATAATCAAATAACCCGCAGTTAATCGTCGACCATTGTATCTAATATTAATTACGCACAAATTGACATAAGATACCAATTTGCGCCCCCATTGAGTCCGCAATATAAATCAGATTCTCATTTGTACTTGGATGAATGAAGAAGGATTCATTGCTTCGCCAATATTCAAAAGATTTATTGGTCGTCGGTTCGGAAGAACCCTTGCATTGGGATATAGCCTGCTTCACTGTTACCAAGCTATGGGAGATAGACCATTGGCGCAGCTGCTAAACGATATAACATATACGACAGGAATTGAAATGCACCAGCAACGCGCTTAGAACTAACAGCTGAATAGGCCGTAGGCAATGCAATTACTTCGATATCGCGCACAGAGCATTTAAGCATTTACCATGATAACTGATACCTTTGTTCTCATTATATCACCTGTATACAACGACATTTGATCAGTTAGACTGTGTATAATGCATGATTGTTTCTTACTTTTATGTTTTTGTGCATTGTGGGTCTTTAAGTAGCCATGAAGTTAACAAAAATGTACCTCTTCATTTGGTCCAGAGACCACACAAAGAAGTGATAATGTACAGCGATGACTCAAAAATATTTGAGATTAAGTGAAGAATTTTCAATGTATGACACTAACTAAAACTGTACTTATATATGAAATATATGATACAAGGTGACGCAACGGTACTGTTATCGCATGCTATTGTATAGATTGAAGTACAATCCACATTTTTCGAGATTTGCTAATGTGCACTAGACTTGTTTTTCCTTAAACCTTAATTACATCCTCCGTTTTCGGCACGTTGGGACAAGCAAAATTGACCTAATGCAGACCCGCATGTTCGGTGGCCCTTATTCAAAATAAACACTTCACCTTGTCCACTCCAATCTATAGGGTTCGCCAATCAGCGATAAATACAAAAAATGGCGAAAATTTGTTTTCGCAATACCTCTAGTTGCAACACATTATTTCATTTTGGATGACTTTGATATGAAGATATTCTGCGGCATATATGAACAGCACCATGCTGAAATCGTTGTTTGATGTATCGTTATGTTTCAATATGCTACTTAATCCATGTCCCTATAAATACGGAGGCTCCGATCACACATAGCCATTTGAACTCAGTCAAGACCTACCACACCACGCGACACCCACGTCAGTAGTGCCACAAAGTACACGTTATGTTGTATAATATCTTTCATGGCAAGGATCTCAATATTAATCCGTACATAAAGTACATATGGCAATGGTAAAAAAATGGATATTGAATGGTAGTTAGAGAACCCATATTTCTTCGACGAGTGTATTTGTTTATATAACCTAGACTTTTCGATTGTTGATTTGTCGTTAGCGACATTTGTACCTTAGTTCTGAAATATGGATGGAAACTGATATTCTTGAAACTGGAAAATTATATCATTGTATAACTCACTGACTGGATGATTAACCCAAGACGGTTACGAAGGTTTAGTCCAGCAATATGGTAAATGGAACCATACTAATCTGAGCCGAACGGAAAGATGAAAATATGTTATTTGATAAGCTCTGACTGGACCACATGCTGTTATAAACAGATGCACTGGATAATCCACCAATGTGGTGCAAATACAAGAAACAAAATTATAGATTAATTGTGAGTTGTACAGCGCGTGACACAATACTGTGTGTTAGTGAATATGACGTCTCCTTTTATGAAGGAATATCATAGTGATGATAGCTTTTCCATCACTTGCTTCTGACAGTTAGCCATGTAATGCGACATTCCAGACCCGTTACAATAGACAGTAATACAAAATGAGACAGTTTTTTGTGTTGTAACATAACCTTTGGTCGGGCTGACCTTTCTTATCAAGCCATCGGATATGACAAAATAACACGCACATGGCAAGTCTCGCAGATGCAATTACTGAGATGCTCCATCTGAACCATAGTGCTCATTTCCCAACCTCCCTAACAAATTCCGCCCTAGTTTGAGAACTAATTTGATGTCTACACATTTATTGTGCTTCTCGAGAAATACCCCAGGTTGAATTCCACGTTGCTTTGGTACTCGCTATCGAAGAAAAGAGGAACGATGTAGTTTATTTCAATGTGTAAGAAATGTTGATTTTTATTCCTCCCAATTAATATTAAATGTATCGATCATAAAGCAAGGGATACTTCAGACTCAGCTAGTAACTTAATTTGTAAAGTTACATTTTTCGTCCACTAAACTTCGCATTTCACTTCTTTAGTTCAATTTTCAAGTGCTGTATGGCCAGACGGCTGTACTATCTATAAGTAATGATTTTCGGTACACTCAAAAGGTTTCGATCAAAAATTACGTAGGACTCGATGTTGCGCAATCAAGGTAAACAGTGGGTAATTGACCACCGGAAGCGGACGAGGGACCGCATTGCTCCGTGTTAATACGTAGCGGATTAATACTCGCGGTCTCTCACTAAGTTATCTTATTCAAACTTTCTTTACTCGTTAAACACGATCTTGATATCGATGATGTGTGACAACAATTCATCGAGTGAACCAATGCACCTCTATACACATGGCAGGCGTTCACACAAACAATCAACCAATCAATAAATGAACTAACATATCCACCAAAGCAAGATATAAACGCCCAATCTGGTTTCATGACATAGTTCAGCAACCTATGTTATAAACATAATTGCGTAAAGATGAAATGGCGATAGAATGCGGGGCAGTTATTGAATTGTGCTTAACCATTGGTTCATAGGATTTTCGCATATGTATTTACGGATATGCTCATACACACTGCAGCAGTGGTGGGAATGAATACTCATCAAATGTGCAAGAGGACAAATTGACTATGAACTTGGTAAAAGTGTGGATGTTGCTTCAGTAATGTCTGGCATATATATGCAATGATGCAGCGCATGACACACTTTGTGATTGATTCTGGGAAAGCGTCGGCGTACAATTGCTTACTTGGTCAAGGCACATGAAATATGTCCATAAACAGCTAAATGTCGCAGCACTCGTGTTGATGTTCCCAATACACGCGATGGGATACGTTCTATATTGACGGCTGTGGAACGGTAGGTTTGTATGTTTTGTGATGCCGCTTCTTATCATTGTTAATGATAAGTTTATCACTGACTAACAACCAATTCCAAATCGAGGTAATAGAACACGGTAATAATCGTAGGCATACCGATTATACGAATATAATAAAATGATCTGTTCATCCATGAATGAAATAGTTCCCCCATATTATTAAAGAATGTTCATATATAAGGGATGCGCTTAGGTATGTCGATTTATGTGTGCTGCGCGATGGCGAGAATAACCTGTAACAGATTATGTAATTCCCATTGAGGTGGGGGTCAATAGATTCGTATCTGCTCCTTAGGTGTGGAGCAGGGAGTTATACGGGCCGTAAATCTACATCAAATCACGGGCAAATTGTATTCCGTGGTCCTAAAATATGATCCAAATGTACAGAAAATCCTCATGCTTGTCGGTTAGTGCCACTAGATACGAACTCCATTATAGAATAATGGCGATAATGACATCTCGACATAAGCGTTGGTTTGACTCAGGCCAATTGTTAGAGTGAAATGCGCCCGGTCTTCCGCTGTTTGGTTCCTCCAGACAGCAAACAATAACCAGTCTAACGAAGGGCATATGCTATTTGTATGTGGTTGGTACCTCCGTGGATATGCTTATATTTGCCCATTGTGGGAGAGGAGATAATCAGCGCTGGATTTCGCAAATATATGCACAAGATTCGAGGCATATTATAATCAACGCTAGATGAACAAAAATAGCTAGCATAGCTGATATCTTCATCTGCAGCTCATTCTATTTTTTCAGCGTTTTGTTTTGTCGTTTTGTTTGGCAACGATTTGCCTGAACAATATTGTCTCATCCCCTTTGCAAAGCAATCAGCGAGATGGGGATTCCCATCCCTTGTTACTGACCATAAGCCATGGAATGCCGCATACCAAGCATTATCTTGGGGTATTGTAAAGGAAGATATCGGTGATATAAATGGCATATTGTGTCGTATTGAAAGCAATGTATCCTTTGTGGAATTGCATGACAGACGCTCCTTGTCAGGCTAACGGAAATGGCAACAGCTAAGATATGTCTGCCCTCACGCAATACACCGCCTACAATTTGACCGCAAAACACTACAGGAAAGTTATTAATGCATACAATATGCTGAATATTGGATCTCGACTTACATATGTCACTCGATCTATACAGATGGAGGGCCATGTGAGGCATCGGATAGCATGCCCCTATGATGGATATAAATCGAGCGAATTGACGCTCCGAACCTAGGGATGGGGAACTGAGCGTCTGTGATGTTGACTACCCTTTTAACAAGTTGAATCACATACGCGCTGAACGCATATGCATATATACATATATATATATATATATATATATATATAGATATATATATATATATATATATATATATATATATATATATATATATATATATATATATTATATATATATATATATATATATATATATATATATATATATATATATATATATATATATATATATATATATATATATATATATTGACATATTCCTGGGTTAAATATGTAGTGTTTCATATTGGCTGGCCGTATTTGTTGTCTATCGTATCCGGGAATACAAGCCACCCTTGTACTTCATGTTTCTGTGTTCTGTGTCACATCCCGTCATTCTGGACCATCCTTGTACCTTTGATGTTTTCTTAATTGTAATATTCCCATCCGGTTATGTGCAGTCGCCTGGATGCATTTTATGTTTATAACATCCGGTCAGTATGGATTACCCATTGTAAAAATGCTGAGGCGGGTTTACCACAATCAGCCGAGATGGACCCTACTCCTCGCATCCTCTGATTGGATGGATGTGATTTAATGTATATGTATCAATATGTGATTGGCTGGAGGACCAGCAAAGTATCGTGGTACGGTTGAGGTGCGAGGCAGTCGGGGCACGAGGCTTAAGAGAGAGAGATTACGAAAATAAAGATACTTGTAACTCAAAAACGGACTTGTACTATTTATCCCCAATCTTAGTACATAACAATATATATGTGTATATATATGTATGTATATAAATATATGTATATGCATTCATAATATATACATATGATTATATGTATAAATTATATATATATATATTTATATATACAGATGTGTATATATATATGTATATATGTATTTATATATATTTATATATAAATATGTATATAAATATATATATGCATTCATAATATATATAATAATTATATGTATATATTATATATGTATATAATTATATGTATAAATTATATATATATATTTATATATACAGATGTGTATATATATATGTATATATGTATTTATATCTATTTATATATAAATATATGTATATAAATATATATATGCATTCATAATATATATAATTATATGTATAGATATCTATATGTATATATAATAGTTTTATATATACATGTATATATATATATACATATATATACATATATATTTATACATATATATGAATAAATATATATATATATATATATATATATATAGATATATATATATATATATATATATATATATATATATATATATATATATATATATATATATATATATATATATATATACTTATATATATGCGTATACGTACACTGATTGACAGGTGAACTACGATAGATAAGAAAT
Source organism: Urechis unicinctus (assembly GCA_034190875.2). Lineage (NCBI taxonomy): Eukaryota > Metazoa > Annelida > Polychaeta > Xenopneusta > Urechidae > Urechis > Urechis unicinctus. The sequence continues at coordinate 67,029,392 of CM067350.1, forward strand.
AGAAATGGTTAATGGAAAAAACCCTGAGATGATAAGCCCACAGAAAAACGTCTAGGCGGTTGGTAGGTAGCCATGCATGTAAATAGAGCGTTATGGTATTGCACTTAATACCACAACTGTTTCATCGAGTGCCGTTGGATGTAGATTTATGCCACGTGCGATGCATGCAAAACCACATCCCTTGGTCAACAAAACTCAAGCGACTTTGGCTTGATTATGACAAGCAACTACACAATGAAACACAAATATCGAATTCGGTGATAAACTACCAATGGTGTTGAATTAGGTTATGCTTAATGGATACAGAGTTTCACGTGGGCGAGGCGGGTTTAATTGGATTCACACAATCTTCTTGGACATGCATATGCAAAGGCAATTATCTAAAGAACTACTTCAATTACTTTGTATTGTTGTACCAGAGATTCTGCGTGATTGATATATTGATCTGTTTGCAACTTTTTCTTCCTTCATGCAAAACAACCAAACAATGCATTTTTTTGAGTTGATTGAAATAACAACATTGTGACCGCGGTTAGAGCGCGCATGAACTGTGTCTTTGCCTGCAATTATGCCTGGTTATCAACAATTCAGAGGGATAATATTTTTCATTCAATATTCTCGCTTACACACGATAACGAGTTAAGAGCAGCGGGCTGATCATATCCTAGTGCAATTTTAATCAATTTGTCCTTATATCACTCTGCAAGTGCCCAATGACATTATCTATAATTCACACATGTTGTTCATTCCTTTGCGTACATATGTCAGAAACGTTATAATACTTGCATCGTCACAAAGATTACCTTATGCTTATATACCTTGACGTATACATAATAATTTTTTTCCAGTCGTGGACGAATATATCACTAAATACAAGGCTCAACGAAAAAAGGCATTTCATGAATTTTATTTACAGTTATACGAGATATCCTACATGTGAGCATACATTAGCTTTGAAAGTACACTAATTTTCACCATACGTTAACTATTCCGAGAATATCTTATGAGCTATGCCGGCAAAATATATTATGTCTATATATCAGGCCACTCAAACTTAATCACATCGAATATCACTGATCCTCTTCTTTGTGGTCATCAATCATGACTAAGCGTCCCATGAATCCGGTACAATATTACTTGTCATTTTTTAATTGCTGACTCATTAAGCATGATTCATTGACCATCTGTTGACACGATCGAATTCACTTAAAGGCTTCCTGTCCGTTAAATATTCGCAAGATGCACTTACAATGAGAAGGAAATTTAAAAAATGACACGGACGCCTTCTGACAAGGATATGCTACTACACTCGTATTGTGACTCATTTCACCAATGGCTGCAGCATTTAAATCTAGGAAGATGTCTAGCAAAGGTTGCATATTTTATTTGAATCCCGTGGGTAAAGGAGCGTTATTGACGCAAATGCACCATGTCAAATGATTAATCCCGTTTTTCACTTACAACACACAGTAGTTATTTATGAGTAGTTAACGTTAAAGCAGATTATTAACACAAGTACGTAAGTAGTATCGCAAAGTGCACCTTATTGTGTATTATGTCTTTCATTTTAAAGTTGACAATATTAATCCGTACACATGGCGGATATGGAACTGCCACATACATGGATATTGCACGGTAGTTTGAGTCCACATATTGCTCAGGTCTCCCAGTATTTTTGATATAATCTCCGTGGTTGTGTTTACCATGTCTTTCGTGACACTTATACCGCAGCCCTAGACTAAGGATGGAAACCCTGGAAACTAGAGAGTTTATGTGTGATGCAGTAAGTTTTTACCAATATAATTATTTTATCTGCTTTTCATTTGGAACAGTTAGATATTGTTATATAAACCATATTGGACTAAACCTCCGAAACCGCCGTGGGCATACCAACCGGTCATTGAGCTGTATATTGCCGTAGAAAAATATACTTTCTATGCAAATTATACCTTTGTCATGGTTCAATGGAGCCGGGTGCTTTGCAACATACATTTTCTTGTTTCCAGGGTATCAGTTTTCATATTCATAGAGACATTGTATGTCCAAAGAGGTGACGATGGCTGTTCGAAAGCATCGTATACTTGGACAGAAGAGTTAATACAGCTGGGAGCACTTGTTCATAGTGCCCGAAACAATCATGGAAAGCTTAGCCAAGAGGGAAAAAGATTTATTCATGGCAGTATTGCTCGAATAATGGCTGGTTTGTCATGTGCTAGAAGAATGCAGTTTAGAATACACAAAACGACATACATTTCATTAGAGATTATGGGAAAATGGTTCAATGCCGCATCCTTTGTGTATGTTCCCAATACACGTTCTAAAGTGCATATTGTATTGACAGCTATGGTGCAGCAGATGTATTCTATTTGTTGTGCCGCTTGTTAGAATTATCTATAGCAAATATAATACGCATAGCAATGAAAGGATCCACACAATAATGCCCGACCAATAGGGAGGTATTTTATATAAATTAATGAAAACATTTTTGTATGTAAGCGATTAGCAAATGTGTGTCAATTTTCGGTGCTGTGCAGCGTCCGGTAATAACCTGTCATCGACTGATTATTCAATTGCCTTTTACAAGTCTGGCTTTGTTATAGTCGCAGTTTCATTGTCTTTGAAAGGTTGGATGTAGCTGTATTGCGTTATATCACGTGTGAGTGGAAGAGGAGGCGACAGGGGTGAGTCATATAAGAATGAGCGTAACAAGGCGTATGCAGTTACCACCACTTTTCATGTTATCCTCATCAATATGTGCACGTGACGAAACCGTTTGTACAGACGATTGTTCAATGCATGTCTTGTCGTGAAACAATCTTATGTTTAATTCTGTTCATGATCAACGAAACCATGTTTTTCATATTCTTTTATAATTATTGTTCATCTCTCGAATGTAATGGTCAATTGATTCATATGGTCGAAAAATGCAATAAGATTATACATCAAATTCTTTTGTTTGTAGGTTCGACGGCAAAGCGATTATAGAAAAGACCGGGGGGCAATCGGGACAGTAAGCATGGTCTTCTGCTGTTATGAACCCACAGACATGAGCAATGTAACATTACACAATGTTACTATGCTTGGTTACCAGGGAACCTGGCGGATATGCTGGTGCATGCAAGCACTAAGCCGGTTCAGTTGACGTCTTTAGTACACATTTAAACTAGCCCTGTAATGCCGGATTTCTGAAGCAACATTACGTATCGGTTTATCATAGCTGTTATCACTTAACATTTCTAAAAAGTGTTCGTCCATGTTAATTCGTATCGACGATCAAAAAACCCTTCAATTCTACCACCTTTGCAATGAAGCCAACACATCTCTCATTCATCAAGTGGTGAAATGAGAACCCATTATTCTCGAAGCGATGTCTCTAGATAAATTTAATGCCACTCTTTGACAAATATAGGTTACTTTGCATGCAACGAATTTATTTGCAAAATTAATTGTAGATTTTGATAGCCATCTCTCAATAAACGAATCTATTTGCGAAATGGATCTTGTATAAATCAAACATAAAGATGCGATTGCAGTAAGCAAACACAAACCTTACATATATTTCCCTTCAGAACCATCACATACACCCTTACAATCTCATAAATACAGACAATGGTGACATAACCCATATACCCGCATACATTATTTATATTGTGCCTTAAATAGCTCAGTTTTATTATTAAAGATGCAGTAAAATCATCGCTGCAATACCCGGTCATCCTTTAACAAGGTTAGCGATGACTACATTCTTGCAAAGCTTGTAATCGAAACATGACTTGTTATCGAAAGAATATATTGATAGTTAAATCAGCTTAACTAAATCGTTACAAAAAGGCTGCAAAGAAGAAATATTATTAGAAAATGTCACAGCTCTGTAATCAAAACAGTTGAGTTGAATTGTGCGAGACTGTGTATTGCGAATAATGTATTCACCGACAGCCAATCAGAATGAAACACCACCTGCAGACGGTGATTGCTGATTTCAAAATATTTATTCATTCAAGGAGTTGCGTAGGGAAGCAAAATTAATTAGCCAGACGAGGCCATCTGTCAGTCTGGATGTTTTATAAACGATGACTATTTTACCAACTTCCTGTATGCCCCTATACAGTGCATGTATAAATGGATCATAGCCAAGTTTTTGTAAAATAATATCTGACAATACTTTACTGTTTGTATAACCATACAAAAAGTACGTAGATGTGCAAGGCTAATTCTTCTAAGGAGACTATTTCTTCTAAATCGATTAAGATATTATTGATTAATACCCGACCACGTAACCTTAAACATATCAAATGTCACTGCGTTGTGGCTTGCAACTTTGAATTTTATCAATCAATGCTGAGCGTCCATCGAATCCGGCGATTTAGTTTTTGCCTTTCCTTATAGCTGCCTCATTAAAACACGATTCATTGGCCATCTGCAGACAAGCTGGAACCAATTAATCGGCTTTCTGCTGAATTATTCACAGAATGTAGTAGGTTTTACTAACTGTAAGCACTAAAAACTAGGAGGCGATGCAATAACATTACATGAACGTCTTCTAACATGGACACAACCTTTACTTATAAATAGAACTCGACGGTTGACGGTTTTTAATTACATTCACAATGCGAAAAGTTTCTTCTAAGAAGGTGTCTGGTAAAGGTTGCATAGTTCAGGTTTATCATGCGGATAATTTCTCAAGCAGCGACATTGACATAATATTCGGCATGTTAAATGATTAAGACTGTATATCAGTTGCAACTCATAATACCCTGCGCATGGTAAGCAAGTAAATAAATGTTAATGTTTTCGCAATCGTCTTGTTGCAACACATCGCATTCTAGACGCCGCTTGTAGGACGATGTCTGCTGCATACATGAACAACCTGATAATGAAATCTTCGTTTGATAAAATAACACCGTTTCAATATACAGCTCTAATACTGTAAACTGCAATTCTGTACACACGAGGCAATGATGAACTTTTCGCTCGACGTGTTTACTCTAACCAGCAACTTCACAATATTCAGGGTGGTAAAATTGGTCGGTTATTAATGAGCACCTAGCATCATAGCAGCCTTACTTCTGCGAGTGTGATATCGAAAGTTCAGTTCACCCAAAAATGGCAACATTAACGATACTTATATGTGCCACATGGATAGTAAACAAATATGCAATTGCTATGAAGTGACAGTATACACCAATTATTTCATTTATTTTAAGATTAACCCAGTTGTAACTATTGTCTCTTCATACGGACAGCATGGTCATCTATCGATTGGTAGAAAAGCAAATCAGAGGGTATGCGAAATGTGCGTGGTTAGTCAACATTCGCTTCAGATAGCAAGATAATGTACCAATATACTAAAAACCCTGATGCACTAAGATGGCGCTAGAGCAAGGAACGCAAGTATATATTAGTTCAGAGCTGTACAGCCGTATGTCTCTCACATGACGCAATGGGACAGACCCTATGTACTACAGAACACATTGAGCCCTCATTCAACGTTCATAAGATTTAGTATTGTTATTACTTTATATCAATCCGCGATAGACTTCGGCACTTACCAGCAAATTGTGATTAACAGTTATGACCCATATTGTTAAGCTGTTATATTTAGCGGACTTTAGCAGTGGTGACCAAGGTCACCAGGGTTATGTAGATGATTCAATTGATGTGCTGAACTTGCATGATCAAACGTCCACTAACCCACAGAGTGAATATATGTTGCTTCACACAGCTAGGTCCATATAAAGATCTGTAGGTGTTCTCAAAGCGGCATACCTAAACCTCTCCTGCACATCAAATGATAATGGTCAACCCTTCATCCTTTTAATCGCACTGTCAGATGTCTTTATAAAGAATTTCTTAATTTTTTGTCTCCATCACTGTCTGTTTCATCCTGTCACAGAGCCCTCATAACCTCACTGTCTGATGCATTCTATCGATGGTATGTAACAATGCGCCCCCGTAATATTACAATGCTAATGCACATTTGGCAACAAGAGTTCGTTTGAATGATGCACACAGACAGCATACTGATGGATGTTATAATAGATATGATAGATACGTACCCCGGGAAATGACAAAGGCAGTCAGTGGAGCAAAAGTTGAAAGAATTCACCTCTCAACACACCTGGTATGACATCAATGGATGACGATTGCTTCTACAAAGGAATACAGTGACATATTTTCACATAGACAAAATTAATCTTGAGCAGCACTCCTGAGGGTGCACCACTGTGCCATCATAACAGGTTAAAAGTTAAGGGCCATGAATCGATCCATGGATGTCCGTTGTGATTGCTGGTAATTGCCGGAGGGTTGACTCTGACCGCCCCAGCCATTGAATCATATAATGAAGAGATAAAAAGACAAAAAATGTAATGCTATGTGTAACGCATTGGGAACAGTAAAGCCTAGTCTGGTTTAAAAATACGGAGAATCGTAAAATGAAATGGGCTGGAGCGATATTTAATATTTTAATTCCGGATATCTGTCGTTTTCTACGTGGACCGTTTGGCTTGTCATTGTTGGAATGCGTGTAATTATGTTAGTGAAGATACTTAAACGTGAGACATCGTATAGATTCACTCATTTACCATCACAACCACAATAGCACGCCACTCACTGCATTTATGATATCGCTTTACCAACTAATGACTTTATCATAAGTAATTTCAAATTTGTTACTGCGCACGCTCAAGCACCCCTGGCAGCCTCCGCTATGCAGCAGAGGTTTTCATGGCTTACACGAGAATGCCATTGGTGCGTTTGTTACGTGCCTAGGCACAGCGCAACATGTACAGAGCAATACCGCATTGTTACAGTTGATCTTCGACGAGCACCACGCGGACAATATTCCGACCGCGTGGTCGCACTTAGCAACAAGCTTATCATCCACAATTCTATGTGAACTGCTCTCATGGATGCCTTATCAAACTACCGAATACAGCTTTACAATTAGTATTTGGCGTTGTCACCATAATGGGCAATTTAATAAATGATTCAAGGATGATTCCCCTCTATTGCCACCGCAATAAGTCCTCTCAACAACACGATGCTAAAACTAAGCCCAAAGAGCTCTCGAGAGAGTATTTCTCAGTTAAAAGCCACACGACACTAAAGTAAATGGTGAGAGAGGCACCTAGTAACATTGATATGGTGTTAAAACATTTGAGTATCTTAGTGCACCATCAATGTCCCTTTGTCATTGTGGCAACCAAGCATCTTATCGCAGTGTTTACCAACACAGAAAGTTAAAACGCATAAGATTGGCCTCTTTCAAGATTGAGAATACTTCACCGCGAGTGATGTAAAAAATGACAATACCCATGCTAGGACCACCGCGTTCGCTTCTTCGATTTGAAAGAGGATACGCAAAAAGCACCCTGTTATAGTGTACGACAGTGTCCTGGATTTCTTCGGCCTCGCTTTGTTTTGGATGGTATACTGTTGGATGTTATAATAGATATAATAGATACGTACCGCGATATACCGATGATATATAGCGTTTTGTTCACGTTCGTTTCATCTTGACGACGGATATTGGCCCCCTTACACATGCTGCGTATCATGATTAGACACAACTGCATTGAGAAAACAGATTACAGACAAAACATGCTAAATATCACACTCGAGTTATACAATACTACTCCTATGTCTGTTGGCTGGGATTGAATTCCTGCACAAATTATCGCGTATCACAAGAACTGAAACTGACATGCAAGGTGCTTGGTGTGAATAATAACAGAGCTTCCATAAAGTATCTGCTCTCCTCCCATACTCAGTAAACCTTCATAGATGAAGGAGTGCATAACGTTGTCCAATGTATCTGATTTCAAATGGACAAAACAAAGCGAAGACCCATGAATGCATACACTCCATGAACTATTCTTCAATAAAGACAATGATTTATATTTACATGCGGCTAAATGGACTATTCTCGCGAGTTAAGTGTGATGGTTATAGGGCATTTTGGATCAATGAAATTACAATACGTTCTTGGATTATGTACCGAGGCACACGAAGGCGGTAGACAACTCTTACAGTATGTAATGTAATGACGGACGCTCACACACACAAACAAACTAAAAAATAAGTCCATCAAAGAAAGCCATGATTGCCTGATCGGGCTTCTTAATGCACGTCGGCGAATTATAGACAATTATGAAGCCGTGCTTAACAATTGCCGCATATGATTTCTACAGAGATATATTATGCTCATATACTGGAAGATATTGACTAAGCTGGGAAAACTGTGAGCCACTTAGCATAGCTATAAACTCTTTGGTGCCAGCCGGTTGACTTGATCAGGCCATTCCAGCCTCCGCTAAACCACAAGGATCCCATAACACATAGACGCAACCGATGGCAAATCGGTGACCCCTATAAGTCGCCTCTAACGGCATGTAGAAGGAAACAATGAGCCTATTCTTTCCCCGAACAGAATAAGTAGGCACAGTCCAGGTCAGATGACACCATTCAAATGTACACGCCCATGTCCCAAAATAAGTAAGCAAGTAAGAATAGGGTGTAACGGCGGGTAAGTGAAAACGGCGGGTGAATATGAAGAGATAAGATTGACCTGTTTGAGCAGCCGCTTTAAATGTTAAATTTAAAAAAGGCAAAACACGTGAATGATGTTGCAAAAGTTAAAGCTGTAAACGATTATCCCAGGACATATCACCACTTGCCAATTGACCAGACCAGGCCATAACAGCCTCTCATCTATACATCCAGATGACTCTAAAGCTATACCCACAACATAGAGTTTAATTGTTACATAATTCTAATGATCAGTTTCATGAATCCACAGTTAAATCGGTGTCTACACATAAAAATATGAGGCTTGCACACGACTCATCGGCAAATTCTGTAATCCAGGAAAATGTGTATAATATGTTGATAGTTTTACTATTATTACGTTCGCTGAATGCAAGATTGATGTAGACGCTAGCGTGTTGTTAATAGTACTTCGGCATTCCGCATCCTTAAATGTGTACGATTAGCCATCGGAATCAAGATTACAGGTGGTTTACAGCATGAACTATAACCAAAAATCTTTCCTAAGGCACACTCTTTCAACGCTCATTTCTATATCGTCAAAGGCACAATATTACACATATCTGCCGGGCTGATGGAGTTGAAAAAGTGTTTGTTCTTCGTAAGCAATTTCATTGATAACGTTTCTTTATATTGGTTAAACGACTTTCTTTGGTGTGATACCGAATTTAAGACCGCCAATCAATTATCTAGCGCTTCGCCAGTGCTAACTCTACCCATAATGCATTTTGTGCCACGTAATTAATGCCTAAGAATGGAACCTGCCCTGACAATGCACGTCATCTGAAACCTATTCTTCTGATCAAATTCGATACCTTAATAAGACAGATGCGCACTGAGGCTATACAGAAGTTTTGTAAATTGTGAATTGTTATGTTGAAACAGGCATCTGTCCTATTAATGTAAGAAATACAAAACTGTTGATTAATTTGACCACTCAGTAATAAAAAAAATTAGAAACTCCTTGTTGTTGTGTTAAACGATAACAGTTTTGAATTCCCTGAGATCCCCTAATATCACCTACACATCATTGCATACCAGAGAGTGTTAAGTCGTTAACAGCCCTTTTTTTGTCCATCCATAATATATTAAATAACACGGCCTAGGCATCGCCAATTAGGTTCCTGACATGGTGCGGAAAAAGCACGACAGGTGGAGCCTCGAAGCTTTGACAGTAACCGAGTAGCCATTGTTATCAAATTGTCACGGGCGAAGAATCTGTTTTGAATAAATGAAGTATGCCATTAAGGAACTGTGTCATGCTCGTTATTTTGCTGCCTTCATTTGGTTAACTTTCCCAGCGTACGCTAATGACACATGTCCCTCGTGAACCATTCATCAGCATAGAAGCCACACGTGGGCGGAACAAAGCCCCTTCATCTGCTAGTAGAGTAATTTGGATCTGCTCAGGACGTGGATATATTTTACACAAGAACCCAAATAACAGTGTTTACGCATTACGCACTTTTGCTTTAATGCCACACATCAGTACCTTCATTGAATAAGTATCAAACCGCGCCCGTATTAATGATTCTGGAAAATGTCACAGCTGTGGATGTGTCCATACCAAAAGCCATATAAATCCCATGTTCGCATTATAAACAAACCTATGGGAAATTATCTCGGACTGCAGGAACTCAAATCTTGAGAAAACATCTGCTGGGATTGTTGTGGCAGTAGAGCAGCATGGCATTCCTCACAACCCAAGATAGAGGAAGCGACAATAACACATCAATTATTTAGTCTTGTGAATTTTTGTATATGGTATTCGGTGTAATCAACACAGATATGGCGATGAATAGAAATGTTATAAATACCACAACTGTTTTATCAAGTACCGAAAGTCCTACGAGACTGCTAACTGAAGAGTGCAGTAACTGAATAGGAAAGAAGATTAAATCGGTAATTAATTACAGAAGTCTGAGGCGTAGAATCAGGCCATGTTTAGTGGATACATGATCCACATGTGTGGACGATTTGCGTTAGAATCACTCAATCATCTGGGTCATGAAGATGATCGTCTATAACGCTGCTTGCATTACTTTGCATTATTGTGCATGACAATCACGCGGAATTATCTATGTGTAAGTTCACAATAAACAACTGCAGCCTGCCACCACCCGCCATACAAAACAATAAGAAATACATCGATATCATACACCATGCAAAAACTATCACATAATGCATTTAAGGCTGTATTGAATCACTCGATACTTAAATTGAATGTATTATTATCATTTGAACAGCGGATATAATGCACGTGATCTATAGTTCAGTTTGATAATCAACAATACAGAGAGTCCATCTGATAGATGCTCTGTTATATGCGGCAATATTGGTCCGTCGGGTAGATCCGGGCAACAGGAGGAACTAAAGTGATCTTTCTGGCCCCTCTTAATGTTTTGTTTGGTGCATTTGAAAAATAAAAAAGTACTGCGTTACCTGCTTTCCCAACCCATCGATAATGTACTTAATACCACAGCTGTTTATACATACAGCTGATGCTTGGCGTGAAGTGAAGTGAAGTGAAAACGATCTAAGGCGGTAATAATAATGTCATACGTGAAGAGAAGGTTGATGTTTAATGATAACAGAGCTCACAAGGGTAGACAGTTGGTATTGGATTTATTTTCTGGGGCACAAAAATGCAAAGGCAATCTCATTACTTGCATATTGTGGTGTTGTTGTACAAGGTAGCCCTTCGGCTATTATACTTGAGTCTGTATTCTATAGGCACCAATGTGCATCACACTTCAGCATGAAAAAAAATCCAACCAA
>CM067350.1:67045827-67115922 GCA_034190875.2 Urechis unicinctus
ACGCTACATAGTATCATGCTCGCTGCAGTGGGTCTGAATAACCCTTGATAACCCAGAGAAAATATGCGGATAATGATGACGGCGGTTATGCTGTCGATGATGATGACGACAATGGTGATGGTGATATCATGACCAGTTATAAATGCGGGGGTTGTATTCACATGTAACTCACTCAGCGGAGTAACGCGGACCCAGTTAGGAGAGAGCAAAAAGTTATAAATAGCGCGAACGCTGTCAGAGGCGAAGTTTCTTTGCGCCACAACTGGTTGGAATCGCCCAATTCAAGGGGTTTGGGTTGTTTTCTAACAATGCTTGCAAGTAGACTATTGTATCCAGGCACGTAAAATAAGATCAATTTGGGTGAAAATAAACATATGGTTGTTAGTGTAAGCAATAACATCAGTGAAGTTCATAGAATTCACAATAAAGCAGAGAGTAAACGCGCTCTATATCCTACATACATTTTGACAATCAAATGGACTGGTCCGTGCTGCTACTAGCCGCATACTTTTAGACTTCCATGCCAGAGGCCGGTGTTCAAATCCAGTACACGGACATAATTTTTTTTCCGAATTTTCGTGCCACAACAATTATTTCATCTAATTTCAATAGAACACGATTCGTGCTGTCGATGACAACAGCTGAGCAGTTTTTTATGACAATAGAACTAATATATACGATTTTATTAGCAATCGAAAATTTGACGAAAATTGACTGAGTGAAATTTGTTTTTTCAACTCAACGCGCTTTGAAAACGACGAATATTTTGATAGCATATGTCAATTATCAGAGTTTAGTAATTGTGTCAGCTTTTAGATAATGTTATTTTGTTACAATCGGACGATAATTAGTGAATTTATTGCGAAATAAAAAAGTTTAGCAATTTTGGTTACCAGAAATTTTCGACCTGCTATAATTTTTTTATCAATGCATTATTTACAACTAAGTATATTTTTAGAAAAAGTTTACAATTACATTACACTTTCAAAATATCTAAACTTTTTTTAAATGGAATTCTAAAGCATGGACGTATTGAGCATTGAACTTGTGTCATTTTTGGAAAACTTTGATGCTATTGTAACCGGAAGTGACGTCATCGACATTTATGATATTTTAGGATACGTCTTGGTATGCTGCGGAAAACATGTGAACCAATTTTTATTACAATCCGACATGTATTGACGATTTTATAGGCGCTCAAAATATTCATGAAACTTATGTTGCCATTTTTCGACCTTAGGCGCTTGGGAAAACCGTCGGTGCGATTGCCGTATATGTCATGTAGCGCGAGAGGCGCTGCGATTTGACCTGATTCCCGCAGCCAGCCGCCTCTCTTAAGCCGCGCGCTGGGCCGCTGTGGATTCCTTTGTTCTGCGCGACAGGGCGGCTGCAGTGAAGAGCCAGCAGAATTGACACCCATTGTACTTCAAACTTACTTTGTGAGAAAAACTGTTGGGTATTTAGAGCTGAAAATTATACACATTGTTCAGAATTGAATGGGCTTCCTTCTCGAGCAAACTAATTCACAATACGACCATTCGCGACAGAGCAACGACGCGATAACTTCAGATTTTAGTCGATTTTTAACTTCCACTCGTTCGTGACCGGAAATGACATCAGCGACTTCCCCAAAAGAATCATCATAAGGTACACGCTCTCCATGGTAACATTTTACCCACGTTTTGTGACCCTCAAACGAATATTGTCGATTTTACAAGTGATCGAAAAAAAATTGCCAATTTTAGCTGTTTTCCGAACTTTTACCGGCGATTCGTGAGAAAACTACGCATAATTCGTGCTGTTACAATGCGTACGAAATGTTACTCGAAAAGTAACCTTCAAATTCATGTTTAAATTTTCAAAATCGACCCAGTAGTATTAAACATATTGGGGTGTTAATGCATTTGGGGGTCACTTTTTAACTTTAAGCTCAGTTTGTGAGAAAACTATAAGACATAAACAATTAGATGAATAAGTTTCAAGTTCGGAAGTGTATGGGCTACCTTTAGGTGCAAAGATTTGTACGATACGACCATTAACGACGGAGTAATGACGCAATAACTTTCGATTGCCCAGCTAAATAACGTTGTTTTGCTCGTAACCGGAAGTGACGTCATCGACATAAAAAAAACACTTATCCTCTGATAGCCAGTGATTCTGTGAACATTCGACCCAATTTTCATGACCATCCATCGAATATTGTTGAAGTTATAAGCGATGGAAAAATGTGGTAAAATACTACCACAAATTTTCGAGTGGGGGCTACGGGGCGAAATATGCATATTTTTTCATGATATTTGATATGGAAAGTTGGCGAATAAATCAGGCTACAAGGAACTGTAAACTTTTTAAAAATCACACCATAGGTTAAGATGATATGAAGGATTGAAAAATTCACAATATGACCTTGACCTTAATATGAGATCAAGGTCAAAACAAAACCTCTCGGTTCTGCGCATCACTGACGCCTAACGATGGGTGAAGAAATAATTGGAAAATTTCAAAAACTGCGACCTGTATCGCGAAACAAAAAAAGTGTTACAAACAACGGGACATACATACAAACGTACAAACCGGGGCGATCGCCATAACTTGGCGTTCCGAAAACGCCAAGTTAACAAGTTAACAAGAGGCACATGGGAACATGTGGGAACTTGGCGAACTGCATCTAATTAATTGGAGAGATTTTCAGAATGGGGCCTTAATTGACCAAAATGAAATTTTCCTGATGCAGTTGGTAAAGTTCCCCCATGTACCCTTGGGCCTCTAGGTGATGTAGCGCGGGAGGCGCTGCGATTTGACCTGATTCCCGCAGCCAGCCGCTTCTCTCAAGCCGCGCGCTGGGCCGCTCGGGATTCCTTTGTTCTGCGCGACAGGGCGGCTGCAGTGAAGAGCCAGCAGAATTGACACCCACTGTACTTCAAACTTACTTTGTGAGAAAACTGTTGGATATTTAGAGCTGAAAATTATACACATTGTTCAGAATTGAATGGGCTTTCTTCTCGAGCAAACCAATTCACGATACGACCATTCACGACAGAGAAACGACGCGATAACTTCAGATTTCAGTCGAATTATAACTTTGATTCGTTCGTGACCGGAAATGACGTCAGCGACTTCCCTAAAAGAATTATAATTCGGTTGACGCTCTCCATGGTAACATTCGAACCAAGTTTTATGATCCTCGAACGAATATTGTCGATTTTATAAGTGATCGAAAAAAAATTGTCAATTTTACCTGTTTTCCGAACTTTTACCGGCGATTCGTGAGAAAACTACGCATAATTCCTGCTGTTACAATGCGTACGAAATGTTACTCGAAAAGTAACCTTCAAATTCATGTTTAAATTTTCAAAATCGACCCAGTAGTATTATAACATATTGGGGTGTTAATGCATTTGGGGGGTCACTTTTTAACTTTAAGCTCAGTTTGTGAGAAAACTATAAGACATAAACAATTAGATGAATAAGTTTCAAGTTTGGAAGTGTATGGGCTACCTTCAGGTGCAAACATTTTTACGATACGACCATTAACGACGGAGAAATGACGCGATAAATTCGGATTGCACAGCTAAATAACGTTGTTTTGCTCGTAACCGGAAGTGACGTCATCGACATAAAAAAAACATTTATCTTCCGATAGCCAGTGCTTCTGAGCACATTCGACCCAATTTTTATGACCATCCATCGAATATTGTTGAAGTTATAAACGATGGAAAAAAAAATGTGGTAAAACACTACCACAAATTTTCGAGTGGGGGCTACGGGGCGAAATATGCATATTTTTTCATGATATTTGATATGGAAAGCTGGCGAATAAATCAGGCTACAAGGAACTGTAAACTTTTTAAAAATCGCACCGTAGGTTAAGATGATATGAAGGATTGAAAAATTTACAACGTGACCTTGACCTTAATATGAACTCAAGGTCAAAACAAAACCTCTCGGTTCTGCGCATCATTGGTCCCAACCATTTAAAAAAAAAAAATCTGAAAAATTTCAAAAATTGCGACCTGTATCGCGAAACAAAAAAAGTGTTACATACATCCAAACATCCAAACTAAAAATAGGCCCATGGGGACATGGGGGAACTTGGCGAACTGTGATAGGAAAATTTCAGAATCGGGTCATAATTGGCCAAAATCGGCCAAAAATTATCATGGATGATAATTTTTTGTGGACGAATGGGGAAACTTTCAATTTGTTCGAGTTAACAATTGAGATAGGCTTCCATAATATGGATTTTAATCAAATATATACAATAAGATGAATTAGCTGGTCGATTTTGAAATTTTCCTGATGCAGTCCGCCAAATTCTCCCATGTACCCATGGACTTCTTTATTGTGTAGCGCGAGAGGCACTGCGACTTGACCTGATTCTCGCAGGTGGCCGCGCCCAGCGGATTCCTTTGTTCTGCGCGACAAGGCGGCTACAGTGAAGAGCCAGCAGAAATGACACCCACTGTACTTCGAACACCTTTTGTGAGAAAACTGTTGGGTATTTAGAGAAGAAAATTATACACTTTGTTCAGAATTGAATGGGCTTCCTTCTCGAGCAAACCAATTCACAATGGGACCATTCATGACGGACAAACGACGCTATAACTTCAGATTTGAGTACCGTTTTTGCTTTGATTTGTTCGAAACCGGAAGTGACGCAACCGATATCAATAAATTTTGCGGATTAGATTCGCGCTGTTCATGTCAACATCTGATTTAATTTTTATCACCATTGAACTGATATTTACGATTTTATTAGCAATCGAAAATTTGACGAAAATTGACTGAGTGAAATTTGCTTTTTCAACTCAACGCGCTTTGAAAAGGACAAATATATTAATAGCATATGTCCATTATCAAAGTTTGGTAATTTCATCAGCTTTCAGAAAATGTAAATTTTGTTACGATCGGACCATAATTAATGAATCTATTGCGAAATTAAAAAGTTTAGAGATTTTGGCTACCAGAAATTTTCGACATGCTACGATTTTTTTTTATGATGCATTATTTACAACTAAGTATATTTAGAAAAAGTTTACAATTACATTACACTTTCAGAATATGTTAACTGTATTGAAATTTAATTGTAAAGCATGGACATATTGAGCATTGAACTTGTGTCATTTTTTATAAACTTTGATGCTTTCGTGACCGGAAGTGACGTCACCGACATTCAGGATATTTTAGGATACGTCTTGGTATGTCGCTGAGAATATGTGAACCAAATTTTATTACCATCGGACATGTATTGACGGTTTTATAGGCGCTCAAAATATTCATGAAACTTTTTTGCCATTTGGACCGATACCACTTTTT
The DNA here is from genome assembly GCA_034190875.2 of Urechis unicinctus. Lineage (NCBI taxonomy): Eukaryota > Metazoa > Annelida > Polychaeta > Xenopneusta > Urechidae > Urechis > Urechis unicinctus. The sequence goes on from CM067350.1 coordinate 67,051,144, forward strand.
TTCGACCTTAGACGCTTGGGAAAACCATTGGTTGGATCGCCGTATATGTATTTAGAAAAAGTTTGCAATTTGAATGAGCTACACAATGGTGTAAAACTATGTAACGATCCGACCATTATTAACGGAGTTAGACGAGATACTAGTTTTTTCACTTATTCGATAACCTTGACCTTAGTTTTGGGTCAAGGTCAAAACAAAACCTCTCGGTTCTGCGCATTAATCATGCCAAGCGATTGAAGAAAAAATAAATTGAAAATATCAAAAATTGCGACCTGTATCGCGGATCAAAAAATTGTTTACATACATACATACATACATACTGACAAACGCGACTGACCAACGTAACTTGGCGTTATGATTACGCCAAGTTAACAAACTTACAAACCGGGCCGATCGCCATAACTTGGCGTTATGACAACGCCAAGTTAACGAGATGCCCATGAGAACATGGGTGAACTTGGCTAACAGTGTCGGAAACTTTTGAAAATTTCAATATTGACCCAAAATTGACCATGTTACTCAAGATTTATTGATAAACTATGATTCAGAGGCTGACACAAGGAGAAGCATATTTTCATATTTAATAGTACCGCGGCCTGCCGTACTTGCCGCACCCACGCGCATCCCGAGCCGAGAGCAGATTCCTTTGTTCAGCGCGAGAGGCAGGCTGTTGTAAACAAGCCAGCGCCGAGCCATCAGAAATGACACCCACTGTACTTCAAACTTACTTTATGAGAGAACTGTCATATATTTTGAGCAGAAAATTTTACACCTGTGTTCAGAATTGAATGGGCTTCCCTCGAGCGCAGACAAATTTACGATACGACCATTCACGTCGGACGAACGACGCTATAACTTCAGATTTGAGTACCGTTTTTGCTATGATTCGTTCGAAACCGGAAGTGACGCAACCGATATCAATAAATTTTGCGGATTAGATTCGCGCTGTTCATGTCAACATCTGATTTAATTTTTATCACCATTGAACTGATATTTACGATTTTATTAGCAATCGAAAATTTTACGAAAATTGACTGAGTGAAATTTGTTTTTTAAACTCAACGCGCTTTGAAAAGGACAAATATATTGATTGCATATGTCAATTATGAAAGTTTGGTTATTCCATCAGCTTTCAGAAAATGTAAATTTTGTTACGATCGGACCATAATTAATGAATCTATTGCGAAATTAATAAGTTTAGAGATTTTGGCTACCAGAAATTTTCGACATGCTACGATTTTTGTTACGATGCATTATTTACAACTAAGTATATTTAGAAAAAGTTTACAATTACATTACACTTTCAGAATATGTTGACTGTATTGATATTTAATTGTAAAGCATGGACGTATTGAGCATTGAACTTGTGTCATTTTTTATAAACTTTGATGCTTTCGTGACGGGAAGTGACGTCATCGACATTCATGAAATCTATGGATCCGACTTAAGCTGTCATGGAGCACATGTGACCCAATTTTTATCATTATCGGACATGTATTGACGGTTTTATAGGCGCTCAAATTATTCATGAAACTTATGTTGTCATTCTGACCGATACCACGATTTTTCGACCTGGGGCGCTTGGGAAAACCGTTGGTTAAATGGCCCCATATTCATATGAAAAGTTTGCAATTAGAATGAGCTACACGATGATGTAAATTATGTAACGATCCGACCATTATTAACGGAGTTATTTGAGATACTAGTTTTTCACTTATTCGATGACCTTGACCTTAGTTTTAGGTCAAGGTCAAAACAAAACCTCTCGGTTCTGCGCATCAATCACGCCTAACGATTGAAGAAGAAAAAAATGTAAAATTTCAAAAATTGCGACCTGTATCGCGAAACAAAAAAATGTTTACAAACATCCAAACAAACATACATACCGGGCCGATCGCCATAACTTGGGAGCCAAGTTGACAAGATGCCCATGAAACCATGGGTGAACTTGGCCTTTTAAAAATAATAATTACAACAAAAAAACATAATACATATACACCCATGAATCATGAAAACCATTATGAAAACAAAGTGATTCATGGGAAATGAAAAATCATAAGGCACAAATCACTATTACGTTATCATCGTTATGATGTCTAGTGGGAACCATCGATAGCCAAGAGTGATAAAGAAGTATTGACTGGTATGGTTTCGTTTGCTGTGTGTTGCATCGATATGCTAAATTTTTGAGGGGACATACATTTTGACAGTCAATTGGACTGGTTCGTGTTGCAGCTTGCCGGCTTCACGCAAAGTGAGCTGGCAGCAGCGGCGACCTTTGTGAGACTATCAACCTTAAACATTCATTCAGAAGCCAAACAAAGTTAAGCAATCAAAAATCCGTATCAATCAATAATGAACAAAATTACACTGGATTTATCAATCATGTCGAGTGTTTAGCTGTTGTTGGCACCTGTAATAGTTATTAAACATAAAATGACTATATGACAATGTGCTAGCCGCGTGGCGTAGCGGCAAACTTTTAGACTTCCATGGCAGAGGCCGGTGTTCAAGTCCTGCCCACGGACTAGTTTTTTTGCCGAATTTTCGTGCCACCACAATTATTTCATCTCAATTCATGAGAACACGATTCGTGCTGTCGATGACAACAGCTGAGCAGTTTTTTTATCATTATAGAGCTGATATTTACGATTTTATTAGCAATCGAAAATTGGACGAAAATTGACTGAGTGAAATTTGTTTTTTCAACTCAACGCGCTGTGAAACGGACGAATATTTTGATAGCATATGTCAACAATCAAAGTTTGGCAATTGTATCAGCTTTCAGAAAATGTTAATTTTGTTACGATCGGACGATAATTAGTGAATTTATAGCGAAATAAATAAGTTGAGAGATTTTGGTTACCAGAAATTTTCGAGCTGCTACAATTTTTTTAACAATGCATTATTTACAACTAAGTATATTTAGAAAAAGTTTACAATTACATTACACTTTCAGAATATCTAAATTGTTTAAAAATGGAACTCTAAAGTATGGACGTATTGAGCATTGAACTTGTGTCATTTTTTGAAAACTTTGATGCTTTCCTCACCGGAAGTGACGTCATCGACACTCATGATATTATAGGATACGTCTTGGTATGTCGCGGAAAACATGTGAACCAAATTTTATTACCATCGGGCATGTATTGACGGTTTTATAGGCGCTCAAAATATTCATGAAACTTTTGTTGCCATTTGGACCGATACCACTTTTTTTCGACCTTAGACGCTTGGGAAAACCATTGGTTGGATCGCCGTATATGTATTTAGAAAAAGTTAGCAATTTGAATGAGCTACACGATGGTGTAAAGTTTGTAACGATCCGACCATTATTAACGGAGTTATTCGAGGTACTAGATTTTCACTTATTCAATGACCCTGACCTTAGTTTTGGGTCAAGGTCAAAACAAAGCCTCTCGGTTCTGCGCATCATTGACGCCTAGCGATGAGTGAAGAAAAAATTGGAAAATTTCAAAAACTGCGACCTGTATCGCGAAACAAAAAAATGTTAACAAACATCCATACATACATACATACATACTTACAAACCGGGCCGATCGCCATAACTTGGCTTCGAGCCAAGTTAACAAGAGGCCCATGGGAGCCATGTGGGAACTTGGCGAACTGCATCCAAATAATTGCAACATTTTCAGAACCGGGCCACAATTGACCAAAATCGACCAAAAGTTACCTAAGTTATCATGGTTATCAAATTTTCGAGTGCGGACTACGGGGTGAAATATGCACAATTTATCATGACAATTGATATGAACAATTGGCCAATAAATCATGGTACAAGGAACTATAAATCTTTTTAAAGTCGCACCATACATTAGGGTGATATCAAGGATTGAGGCAAGGTTATCATGACCGGAAGTGACATCATCGACATCCACAATATTTAAGGATACGTCTTAGTATGTCTCGGAGAACATGTAAAACATTTTTTAGTACTATAGGACATTTATTGGTTGTTTTATACGCGTTCGAAATATTCATCAAACTATTGTTGCCATTTGGACTGATCCCGATTTTTTCGACCTTAGACGCCTGGGAAAACCGTGGGTTGGATGGCATCATATGTCAATAGAGGTACACAATGGTGTAAAATTTGTAACAATCCGACCATTATTAGCGGAGTTATTCGAGATACTAGTTTTTCACTTTTTCGTTGACAACCATCTTATTTTTGGTCATTGTCGAAAGAAAACTTATCGGTTCTGCGTATCATTGCCGCCTATCGATTGAAGAATAAAGAAATTAAAAAAATTGTAGTATTGTCAACCAATTTTTATTAGCAACGGTTATGTAGGTCCGTATCCAAGAGGGTGACGGGTGAATCGGACAATACCCCCCACTCAGCCTCAGTATTTTCGCTCATATGCCAAATTTATCCTTTAATCATGGTCAGAATGGCAGTGTATGCTAGAAGATCTGCTTGGCTCATTTCAGATAATCCCTACATTAATTCCTAGTAACGGGTCTGAAGTTTACAATTACATTACACTTTCAGAATTTTAAGGTGTTTTAATATCAAATTATTATGCCCGTATATATTAAGCAGTGAATGCGATTGGCCAAGATTACTAGGCGAATACAATTTCGCGATATTAACAATAGTCTCATGGTAAGTTAAGAATTGAGTTAGCCGCGGACGGTGGTAATATAAATTTATACCGGCGGCGTGCACAGCTAGAATTGGGTGGGCTTCCATAAAACTGTTTTCCGGGTTCATGATAGATTGACATTGATTTAGCTGGCAAAAAGAAATTAATAATATATTAATAAGTTTCGTGGCGTGCCATAGTTGCCGCGTAAATGTCGTAATAATCGGACATTGGACTGGTCCGTATTGCTGCTTGCCGGCTTTACGCAAAGCGAGCTGGCAGCAGCGGTGACCTTTGTGAAACTATCAACCTTAAACATTCATTCAGAAGCCAAACAACATTAAGCAATAAAAAATCCGTATCAACCTATAATTAACAAAATTACTATGAATTTATCAATCATGTTGAGTGTTTAGCTGTTGTTGGCACCTGTAATACTTATTATTTATATATGACAATGCATGCTAGTGTGCTAGGCCGCGTGGCGTAGCGGCACAGTTTTAGACTTCCATGCCAGAGGCCGGTGTTCAAATCCAGTACACAGACATAATTTTTTTTCCGAATTTTCGTGCCACAACAATTATTTCATCTAATTTCAATAGAACACGATTCGTGCTGTCGATGACAACAGCTGAGCAGATTTTTATGATTATAGAACTGATATTTACGATTTTATTAGCAATCGAAAATTTGACGAAAATTGACTGAGTGAAATTTGTTTTTTCAACTCAACGCGCTTTGAAAACGACGAATATTTTGATAGCATATGTCAAATCCAAAGTTTGGCAATTGTTTCAGCTTTCAGAAAATGTTAATTTTGTTACGATCGGACGATAATTAGTGAATTTATTGCGAAATAAATAAGTTGAGAGATTTTGGTTACCAGAAATTTTCGACCTGCTACAATTTTTTTAACAATGCATTATTTACAACTAAGTATATTTAGAAAAAGTTTACAATTACATTACACTTTCAGAATATCTAAACTGTTTAAAAATGGAACTCTAAAGTATGGACATATTGAGCATTGAACTTGTGTCATTTTTTGAAAACTTTGATGCTTTCGTGACCGGAAGTGACGTCATCGACATTCATGATATTTTAGGATACGTCTTGGTATGCTGCGGAAAACATGTGAACCAATTTTTATTACAATCCGACATGTATTGACGATTTTATAGGCGCTCAAAATATTCATGAAACTTATGTTGCCATTTTTCGACCTTAGGCGCTTGGGAAAACCGTCGGTGCGATTGCCGTATATGTCATGTAGCGCGAGAGGCGTTGCGATTTGACCTGATTCCCGCAGCCAGCCGCCTCTCTTAAGCCGCGCGCTGGGCCGCTGTGGATTCCTTTGTTCTGCGCGACAGGGCGGCTGCAGTGAAGAGCCAGCAGAATTGACACCCATTGTACTTCAAACTTACTTTGTGAGAAAACTGTTGGGTATTTAGAGCTGAAAATTATACACATTGTTCAGAATTGAATGGGCTTCCTTCTCGAGCAAACTAATTCACAATACGACCATTCGCGACAGAGCCACGACGCGATAACTTCAGATTTTAGTCGATTTTTAACTTCCACTCGTTCGTGACCGGAAATGACATAAGCGACTTCCCCAAAAGAATCATCATAAGGTACACGCTCTCCATGGTAACATTTTACCCACGTTTTGTGACCCTCGAACGAATATTGTCGATTTTACAAGTGATCGAAAAAAAATTGCCAATTTTAGCTGTTTTCCGAACTTTTACCGGCGATTCGTGAGAAAACTACGCATAATTCGTGCTGTTACAATGCGTACGAAATGTTACTCGAAAAGTAACCTTCAAATTCATGTTTAAATTTTCAAAATCGACCCAGTAGTATTAAACATATTGGGGTGTTAATGCATTTGGGGGTCACTTTTTAACTTTAAGCTCAGTTTGTGAGAAAAACTATAAGACATAAACAATTAGATGAATAAGTTTCAAGTTCGGAAGTGTATGGGCTACCTTTAGGTGCAAAGATTTGTACGATACGACCATTAACGACGGAGTAATGACGCAATAACTTTCGATTGCCCAGCTAAATAACGTTGTTTTGCTCGTAACCGGAAGTGACGTCATCGACATAAAAAAAACACTTATCCTCTGATAGCCAGTGCTTCTGTGAACATTCGACCCAATTTTCATGACCATCCATCGAATATTGTTGAAGTTATAAGCGATGGAAAAATGTGGTAAAATACTACCACAAATTTTCGAGTGGGGGCTACGGGGCGAAATATGCATATTTTGTCATGATATTTGATATGGAAAGTTGGCGAATAAATCAGGCTACAAGGAACTGTAAACTTTTTAAAAATCACACCATAGGTTAAGATGATATGAAGGATTGAAAAATTCACAATATGACCTTGACCTTAATATGAGATCAAGGTCAAAACAAAACCTCTCGGTTCTGCGCATCACTGACGCCTAACGATGGGTGAAGAAATAATTGGAAAATTTCAAAAACTGCGACCTGTATCGCGAAACAAAAAAAGTGTTACAAACAACGGGACATACATACAAACGTACAAACCGGGGCGATCGCCATAACTTGGCGTTCCGAAAACGCCAAGTTAACAAGCCAGCGCCGAGCCATCAGAAATGACACCCACTGTACTTCAAACTTACTTTATGAGAGAACTGTCATATATTTTGAGCAGAAAATTTTACACCTGTGTTCAGAATTGAATGGGCTTCCTTCGAGCGCAGACAAATTCACGATACGACCATTCACGACGGACGAACGACGCTATAACTTCAGATTTCAGTACCGTTTTTGCTTTGATTCGTTCAAAACCGGAAGTGACGCAACCGATATCAATAAATTTTGCGATTAGATTCGCGCTGTTCATGTCAACATCTGATTTATTTTTTATGACCATTGAACTGATATTTACGATTTTATTAGCAATCGAAAATTTGACGAAAATTGACTGAGTGATTGAAATTTGCTTTTTTAACTCAACGCGCTTTTGAAAACGACGAATATATTGAAAGCATATGTCAATTATGAAAGTTTGGTAATTACATTAGCTTTCAGAAAATGTAATTTTTTTTACGATCGGACCATAATTAATGAATCTATTGCGAAAAAAGTTTAGAGATTTGGCTACCAGAAATTTTCGACCTGCTACGATTTTTTTTACGATGCATTATTTACAACTAAGTATATTTAGAAAAAGTTTACAATTACATTACACATTCAGAATATGTAAACTGTAATGAAATTTGATACTAAAGCATGGACGTATTGAGCATTGAACTTGTGTCATTTTTTGAAAACTTTGATGCTTTCGTGACCGGAAGTGACGTCATCGACATTCATGAAATCTATGGATCCGTCTTAAGCTGTCATTGACTACATGTGACCCAATTTTTATTGTATATCGGATATGTATTGACAATTTTATAGGCGCTCAAAATATTCATGAAACTTATGTTGACATTCGGACCTATACCACGATTTTTCGACCTGGGGCGCTTGGGAAAACCGTGGGTTGGATGGCCCTGTATGTCATTAGAAAGAGTTTGCAATTAGAATGAGCTACATGATGATGTAAATTATGTAACAATCCGACCATTGCTAACGGAGTTATTCGAAATACTAGTTTTTCACTCATTCGATGACCTTGACCTTAGTTTTAAATCAAGGTCAAAACAAAACCTCACGGTTCTGCGCATTATTCATGCCTAGCGATTGAAGAAAAAAAATTTGAAAATATCAAAAATTGCGACCTGTATCGCGGATCAAAGCATGCATGCATACATACATACATACATACAAACATACATACATACATACATACATACATACATACATACATACATACATACATACATACATACATACATACATACATACATACATACATACATACATACATACATACATACATACATACATACATACACATACATACATACATACATACATACATACAACATACATACATACATACATACATACATACATACATACATACATACATACATACAACATACATACATACATACATACATACATACATACATACATACATACATACATACATACATACATACATACATACATACATACATACATACATACATACATACATACATACATACATACATACAACATACATATACATACATACATACATACATACATACATACATACATACATACATACATACACATACATACATACATACATACATACATATACATACATACATACATACATACATACATACATACATACATACATACATACATACTTTACAGACACGTGTGCTATAACGCGCTTAAAAAAAATGGGGCGTCAACCCAAACGTCACACATCACTGACCAGCATTCGCCTTTATCTACCCAACTACTGCATGGTTTGCTCACAGTTCAACTGTGCAAGGCACCCTTGTCATAGAACTTTTCCGTTCGTTCTGTAATCTGTTGCCGTTTGACACCCATAGTGTGTTATCAGATTAAGCTCAGGATCATAAAGTATACCTTGCATTTTCCCGACAACATCATCAGCTGAAAAGCTTACTGAACGGAAGCGATAGAGAACAAGTGCTTCAGAACATCTACTTCGAGGTGTGTATTGAATATTTCCTTTTACCACCTGTTTGCCTCTCGTTAGCCTCGTCTTATCCTTACCTGTGGGTACATGTTGGTAGGTTTGTGGTGTGGTGCTCGGTTCGATATCGATACTGGTGTTTTTCTTCGCTTCATCTGATGCTATTTCTATTATAAAATGAACAGTATTGTTGTATTGGTCAATCTCTCCGGTATATCATCTCCATTCATAAATAGTTCAATATTTTTTCGTTCATGGTAATATTCCATAGTTCAACATATACCATGACTTACAACGCCCCACCCTAAAACCAGCCCGCCATATTGCCATATTGCGCAGTAGCAACTTCTGAGGGGTGGGGGTCATGGGTCGCTAGTTAACAACAGAACGCCCGTCAAACAGGTTGTTTTCAAAGAACTGTATCAAGCGCTCCTCTGCAAGAGTGTTGAGTTAACAGGGGAGTTGGCCAAGCCCTTGGCAGAAATACGCTTTGTGGACAAATAACCAGATTACGAGAAGCCACTTGACACAAGTCACGACGGAGTCTGTGCAGATATAGAGAAGCGCAAGTTACTTACGTATACATAAAATCCATATTAAGACGAATATTTGGAACGTTACATTGCAAGCTACGCAGTAAAGTGTGTTTGTGTTATTTTTTTGAGAGGGCCTAAATATGTCCAGTTTCAAACGACCAAAACTTGCCATCTTGGCTTCTTTCATCACCCAACAAACGTAAGCATACACGCATGCATTTACAAACCCACCACTTCTCGATCCCTCCCATCCCTCTTTGGCTAGAATGCTTACAACCCAGGCTTTCACTGACAATGTTCCTTAAGCCTGTATAATGCATCTACTAGTGATTTGCTTGGGACAACGAGCCCTTCCTTCGCACTTCGGTAATTCTTCTGGTCATGTATATCATTGACTACAGAGATTGTGTTTATGCATATTGCACACAACTTAATTTCAGGGCAATATAGCCAGAAACATGTGGTAGAACATTCACTGCAGCGCAGAAATACCCATTTATGTTTGACTTCTAGTCAAACATACTCGCGAGTCATAACGTTGGTTGGCTGCTGCGCGTCGAGCAGTTTCAACAAAAATGTAGGGGGCGCTGCTTACACGGCGTCACGGAATTTGTCGGGCGAATTGCCGAGTGGGTGTCTTATTATAACACGAGATGCCCATGAGGACATGGGTGAACTTGGCTAACAATGTCGGAAACTTTTGAAAATTTCAATATTGACCCAAAATTGACCAAGTTACTCTAGATTTATCGACAAACTATGATTCAGAGGCTGACACAAAGGAAAAGCATATTTTCATATTTAATAGTACCGCGGCCTGCCGTACTTGCCGCGCCACGCGCCCCGCGCACCCCGAACCGAGAGCAGATTCCTTTGTTCAGCGCGAGAGGCAGGCTGTTGTAAACAAGCCAGCGCCGAGCCATCAGAAATGACACCCACTGTACTTCAAACTTACTTTATGCGAGAACTGTCATATATTTTGAGCAGAAAATTTTACACCTATGTTCAGAATTGAATGGGCTTCCCTCGAGCGCAGACAAATTTACGATACGACCATTCACATCGGTCGAACGACGCTATAACTTCTGATTTGAGTACCGTTTTTGCTTTGATTCGTTCGAAACCGGAAGTGACGCAACCGATATCAATAAATTTTGCGGATTAGATTCGCGCTGTTCATGTCAACATCTGATTTAATTTTTATCACCATTGAACTGATATTTACGATTTTATTAGCAATCGAAAATTTTACGAAAACTGACTGAGTGAAATTTGCTTTTTCAACTCAACGCGCTTTGAAAACGTCAAATATATTGATTTTAAATGTCAATTATGAAAGTTTGGTAATTTCATCACCTTTCAGAAAATGTAAATGTTGTTACGATCGGACCATAATTAATGAATCTATTGCGAAATTAAAAAGTTTAGAGATTTTGGCTACCAGAAATTTTCTACCTGCTACGATTTTTTTTATGATGCATTATTTACAACTAAGTATATTTAGAAAAAGTTTACAATAACATTACACTTTCAGAATATGTCGACTGTATTGAAATTTAATTGTAAAGCATGGACATATTGAGCATTGAACTTGTGTCATTTTTTATAAACTTTGATGCTTCGTCGTGACCGGAAGTGACCTCATCGACATTCATGAAATCTATGGATCCGACTTAAGCTTTCATGGAGCACAAGTGACCAAATTTTCATCATTATCGGATATATATTGACGGTTTTATAGGCGCTCAAAATATTCATGAAACTTATGTTGCCATTTGGACCGATACCACGTTTTTTCGACCTTAGGCGCTCGGGAAAACCGTTGGTTGGATTGCCGTATATGTCATCAGAAAAAGTTTACAATTTGAATGAGCTACACGATGGTGTAAATTTTGTAACAATCGGACCATTATTAACGGAGTTATTCGAGATACTAGTTTTTCACTTATTCGATGACCTTGACCTTAGTTTTGGGTCAAGGTCTAAACAAAACCCCTCGGTTCTGCGCATCATTAACGCCTAACGATGGGTGAAGAAAAAATTGGAAAATTTCAAAAATTGTGACCTGTATCGCGAAACAAAAAAAATGTTAACAAACATACATCCAAACATCCCACAAACGTACAAACCGGGCCGATCGCCATAACTTGGCGTTTCGATAACGCCAAGTTAATAATTGGAAAAATTTAAGAATCGGGCCTTTATTGACCTAAATGAAATTTTCCTGATGCAGTTGGTAAAGTGCCCCCATATTACCCTTGGGCCTCTTGGTAATGTAGCGCGAGAGGCGCTGCGATTTGACCTGATTCCCGCAGCCAGCCGCTTCTCTCAAGCCGCGCGCTGGGCGCTGTGGATTCCTTTGTTCTGCGCGACAGGGCGGCTGCAGTGAAGAGCCAGCAGAATTGACACCCACTGTACTTCAAACTTACTTTGTGAGAAAACTGTTGGATATTTAGAGCTGAAAATTATACACTATGTTCAGAATTGAATGGGCTTCCTTCTCGAGCAAACCAATTCACGATACGACCATTCACGACAGAGAAACGACGCGATAAACTTCAGATTTCAGTCGAATTATAACTTTGATTCGTTCGTGACCGGAAATGACGTCAGCGACTTCCCTAAAAGAATTATAATTCGGTTGACGCTCTCCATGGTAACATTCGAACCAAGTTTTATGATCCTCGAACGAATATTGTCGATTTTATAAGCGATCGAAAAAAAATTATCAATTTTAGCTGTTTTCCGAACTTTTACCGGCGATTCGTGAGAAAACTACGCATAATTCCTGCTGTTACAATGCGTACGAAATGTTACTCGAAAAGTAACCTTCAAATTCATGTTTAAATTTTCAAAATCGACCCAGTAGTATTAAACATATTGGGGTGTTAATGCATTTGGGGGTCACTTTTTAACTTTAAGCTCAGTTTGTGAGAAAACTATATGACATAAACAATTAGATGAATAAGTTTCAAGTTCGGAAGTGTATGGGCTACCTTCAGGTGCAAACATTTTTACGATACGATGATTAACGACGGAGTAATGACGCAATAACTTTCGATTGCCCAGCTAAATAACGTTGTTTTGCTCGTAACCGGAAGTGACGTCATCGACATAAAAAAAAACACTTATCTTCTGATAGCCAGTGATTCTGTGAACATTCGACCCAATTTTCATGACCATCCATCGAATATTGTTGAAGTTATAAGCGATGGAAAAATGTGGTAAAAACACTACCACAAATTTTCGAGTGGGGGGGCTACGGGGCGAAATATGCATATTTTTTCATGATATTTGATATGGAAAGTTGGCGAATAAATCAGGCTACAAGGAACTGTAAACTTTTTAAAAATCACACCATAGGTTAAGATGATATGAAGGATTGAAAAATTCACAATGTGACCTTGACCTTAATATAAGGTCAAGGTCAAAACAAAACCTCTCGGTTCTGCGCATCATTGGTCCCAACCATTTAAAAAAAAAAAATCTGAAAAATTTCAAAAATTGCAACCTGTATCGCGAAACAAAAAAAGTGTTACAAACATCCGGACATACATACATACATACATACATACATACATACATACAAACATACAAACCGGGCCGATCGCCATAACTTGGCGTTCCGAAAACGCCAAGTTAACAAGAGGCACATGGGTACATGTGGGAACTTGGCGAAATGAATATAATTAATTGGAAAAATTTAAGAATCGGGCCTTAATTGACCTAAATGAAATTTTCCTGATGCAGTTGGTAAAGTGCCCCCATATTACCCTTGGGCCTCTTGGTAATGTAGCGCGAGAGGCGCTGCGATTTGACCTGATTCCCGCAGCCAGCCGCTTCTCTCAAGCCGCGCGCTGGGCGCTGTGGATTCCTTTGTTCTGCGCGACAGGGCGGCTGCAGTGAAGAGCCAGCAGAATTGACACCCACTGTACTTCAAACTTACTTTGTGAGAAAACTGTTGGATATTTAGAGCTGAAAATTATACACTATGTTCAGAATTGAATGGGCTTCCTTCTCGAGCAAACCAATTCACGATACGACCATTCACGACAGAGAAACGACGCGATAACTTCAGATTTTAGTCGAATTATAACTTTGATTCGTTCGTGACCGGAAATGACGTCAGCGACTTCCCTAAAAGAATTATAATTTGGTTGACGCTCTCCATGGTAACATTCGAACCAAGTTTTATGATCCTCGAACGAATATTGTCGATTTTATAAGCGATCGAAAAAAAATTATCAATTTTAGCTGTTTTCCGAACTTTTACCGGCGATTCGTGAGAAAACTACGCATAATTCCTGCTGTTACACTGCGTACGAAATGTTACTCGAAAAGTAACCTTCAAATTCATGTTTAAATTTTCAAAATCGACCCAGTAGTATTAAACATATTGGGGTGTTAATGCATTTGGGGAGTCACTTTTTAACTTTAAGCTCAGTTTGTGAGAAAACTGTACGACATAAACAATTAGATGAAGAAGTTTCAAGTTCGGAAGTGTATGGGCTACCTTCAGGTGCAAACATTTTTACGATACGACCATTAACGACGGAGTAATGACGCGATAAATTCAGATTGCACAGCTAAATAACGTTGTTTTGCTCGTAACCGGAAGTGACGTCATCGACATAAAAAAAACACATATCTTCCGATAGCCAGTGCTTCTGTGAACATTCGACCCAATTTTTATGACCATCCATCGAATATTGTTGAAGTTATAAGCGACGGAAAAATGTGGTAAAATACTACCACAAATTTTCGAGTGGGGCCTACGGGGCGAAATATTCATATTTTTCATGATATTTGATATGGAAAGTTGGCGAATAAATCAGGCTACAAGGAACTGTAAACTTTTTAAAAATCACACCGTAGGTTAAGATGATATGAAGGATTGAAAAATTCACAATGTGACCTTGACCTTAATATGAGGTCAAGGACAAAACAAAACCTCTCGGTTCTGCGCATCACTGACGCCTAACGATGGGTGAAGAAATAATTGGAAAATTTCAAAAACTGCGACCTGTATCGCGAAACAAAAAAAGTGTTACAAACAACGGGACATACATACAAACGTACAAACCGGGGCGATCGCCATAACTTGGCGTTCCGAAAACGCCAAGTTAACAAGCAGCGCGCTGGGCCGCTCGGGATTCCTTTGTTCTGCGCGACAGGGCGGCTGCAGTGAAGAGCCAACAGAATTGACACCCACTGTACTTCAAACTTACTTTGTGAGAAAACTGTTGGATATTTAGAGCTGAAAATTATACACTATGTTCAGAATTGAATGGGCTTCCTTCTCGAGCAAACCAATTCAAAATACGACCATTCGCGACAGAGAAACGACGCGATAACTTCAGATTTCAGTCGAATTATAACTTTGATTCGTTCGTGACCAGAAATGACGTCAGCGACTTCCCTAAAAGAATTATAATTGGTTGACGCTCTCCATGGTAACATTCGAACCAAGTTTTATGATCCTCGAACGAATATTGTCGATTTTATAAGCGATCGAAAAAAAATTATCAATTTTAGCTGTTTTCCGAACTTTTACCGGCGATTCGTGAGAAAACTACGCATAATTCCTGCTGTTACACTGCGTACGAAATGTTACTCGAAAAGTAACCTTCAAATTCATGTTTAAATTTTCAAAATCGACCCAGTAGTATTAACCATATTGGGGTGTTAATGCATTTGGGGGGTCACTTTTTAACTTTAAGCTCAGTTTGTGAGAAAACTATAAGACATAAACAATTAGATGAATAAGTTTCAAGTTCGGAAGTGTATGGGCTACCTTCAGGTGCAAACATTTTTGCGATACGACCATTAACGACGGAGTAATGACGCGATAAATTCCGATTGCACAGCTAAATAACGTTGTTTTGCTCGTAACCGGAAGTGACGTCATCGACATAAAAAAAACACTTATCTTCCGATAGCCAGTGCTTCTGTGAACATTCGACCCAATTTTTATGACCATCCATCGAATATTGTTGAAGTTATAAGCGATTGAAAAATGTGGTAAAACACTACCACAAATTTTCAAGTGGGGGCTACGGGGCGATTTATGCATATTTTTTCATGATATTTGACATGGAAAGTTGGCGAATAAATCAGGCTACAAGGAACTGTAAACTTTTTAAAAATCGCACCGTAGGTTAAGATGATATTAAGGATTGAAAAATTCACAACGTGACCTTGACCTTAATATGAGGTCAAGGTCAAAACAAAACATCTCGGTTCTGCGCATCATTAACGCCTAACGATTGGTGAAGAAAAAATTGGAAAATTTTAAAAATTGCGACCTGTATCGCGAAACAAAAAAAGTGTTACTTACATCCAAACAAACATACAAACCGGACCGATCGCCATAACTTGGCGTTCCAAAAACGCCAAGTTAACAAACTTACAAACCGGGCCGATCGCCATAACTTGGCGTTATGACAACGCCAAGTTAACAAGAGGCCCATGGGTACATGGGGGAACTTGGCGAACTGCATCCAAACAATTGCAACAATTTCTAAATCGGGCCAAAATTGATCAAAATCGGCCAAAAATTACCTAAGTTATCATGCCTCTTATGTTGAAAATCATTATGATTGCAAAGTGATTCATGGGAAATGAAAAATCATAACGTATATATCATCATTACGTTATAATATATATAATAAGATGAAGTAGTGGGCCGATTTTGAAATTTGCCCATGGGCCTCAAGGTTTCCCCATGTAACAACGGGCCTCTTGTTTGTGTAGCACGAGAGGGAAATGAAAAATCATATGATACGTTATCATCGTTAAAATGTCTAATGGGAACCATCGATAACCAAGGGTGATAAAGAAGTATTGACTGGCATGGTTTCGTTTGCTGTGTGTTGCATCGATATGCAATTTTTTTTAGAGGACATTCATTTTTACAGTGAATTGGACTGGTCCGTATTGCTGCTTGCCGGCTTTACGCAAAGCGAGCTGGCAGCAGCGGTGACCTTTGTGAAACTATCAACCTTAAACATTCATTCAGAAGCCAAACAACATTGAGCAATAAAAAATCCGTATCAACCTATAATTAACAAAATTACTATGGATTTATCAATCAAGTTGAGCGTTTAGCTGATGTTGGCACCTGTTATACTTATAATATACATATGACAATACCGATCAGTGTGCTAGGCCGCGTGGCGTAGCGACATAGTTTTAGACTTCCATGCCAGAGGCCGGTGTTCAAATCCAGTACACGGACATAATTTTTTTTCCGAATTTTCGTGCCACAACAATTATTTCATCTAATTTCAATAGAACACGATTTGTGCTGTCGATGACAACAGCTGAGCAGATTTTTATCATTATAGAACTGATATTTACGATTTTATTAGCAATCGAAAATTTGACGAAAATTGACTGAGTGAAAATTGTTTTTTCAACTCAACGCGCTTTGAAAACGACGAATATTTTGATAGCGTATGTCAATTATCAAAGTTAAGTAACTGTGTCAGCTTTTAGATAATGGTAATTTTGTTACGATCGGACGATAATTAGTGAATTTATTGCGAAATTAAAACGTTGAGAGATTTTGGTTACCAGAAATTTTCCACCTGCTACAATTTTTTTAACAATGCATTATTTACAACTAAGTATATTTAGAAAAAGTTTACAATTACATTACACTTTCAGAATATCTAAACTGTTTTTAAATGAAATTCTAAAGCATGGACGTATTGAGCATTGAACTTGTGTCATTTTTATAAACTTTGATGCTTTCGTGACCGGAAGTGACGTCATCGACATTCATGATATTTTAGGATACGTCTTGGTATGACGCTGAGAACATGTGAACCAAATTTTATTACCATCGGACATGTATTGACGGTTTTATAGGCGCTCAAAATATTCATGAAACTTTTGTTGCCATTTGGACCGATACCACTTTTTTTCGACCTTAGACGCTTGGGAAAACCATTGGTTGGATCGCCGTATATGTATTTAGAAAAAGTTTGCAATTGGAATGAGCTACACGATGGTGTAAAGTTTTTAACAATCCGACCATTATTAACGGAGTGTTTCGACTTACTAGATTTTCACTTATTCGATGACCTTGACCTTAGTTTCTGGTCAAGGTCACAACAAAACCTCTCGGTTCTGGGCATCATTACCCCCTAACGATGGGTGAAGAAAAAATTGGAAAATTTTCAAAATTGCGACCTGTATCGCGGATCACAACAAATGATATCTGATCGGCGCTCAACATATTCATGAAACTTTTGTTGCCATTTGGACCGATACCACTTTTTTTCGACCTTAGGCGCTCGGGAAAACCATTGATTGGATCGCCGTATAAGTATTTAGAAAAAGTTTGCAATTTGAATGAGCTACACGATGGTGTAAAGTTTGTAACGATCCGACTATTATTAACGGAGTTATTCGAGATACTAGTTTTTCACTTATTCGATGACCTTGACCTTACTTTTGGGTCAAGGTCAAAACAAAACCTCTCGGTTCTGCGCATCACTGACGCCTAACGATGGGTGAAGAAAAAATTGGAAAATTTCCAAAATTGCGACCTGTATCGCGAAACAAAAAATGTTAACATACAAACAAACATACGAGATGCCCATGAGAACATGGGGGAACTTGGCGAACCTTATGAAGTCTTTTGACCATACTCCAATATTGAACAATTAAAAGACACCTCCCTGGATAATAACAGTACCACGGCCTGCCATACGTGACCCGCCCAGCGAGCCGAGTGTGGAAATAGCGCATTCTTTGTTCAGCGCGAAAAGTGCGCGTGACCTACTTGCCATGCCCTGCAAGCCGACCGCGGATAAGCGGCTGCCTTTGTGCTGAGCGTGAGGCTTGCTGTTGTTAACAATCCAGTGGAGAGCCAACAGAAGTGATGCCCGATGTACTTCAAGTTTACTTTGTGAGAGAACGGTCATATATTTTGAGCAGAAAATTTTACACCTATGTTCAGAATTGAATGGGCTTCCTTCGAGCGCAGACAAATTCACGATACGACCATTCACGACGGACGAATGACGCTATAACTTCAGATTTGAGTACCGTTTTTGCTTTGATTCGTTCGAAACCGGAAGTGACGCAAACGATATCAATAAATTTTGCGGATCAGATTCGCGCTGTTGATGTCAACATCTGATTTAATTTTTATCACCATTGAACTGATATTTACGATTTTATTAGCAATCGAAAATTTGACGAAAATTGATTGAGTGAAATTTGTTTTTTCAACTCAACGCGCTTTGAAAAGGACAAATATATTGATTTCATATGTCAATTATGAAAGTTTGGTAATTCCATCAGCTTTCAGAAAATGTAAATTTTGTTACGATCGGACCATAATTAACTTGGCGTTTTCGGAACGCCAAGTTATGGCGATCGCCCCGGTTTGTACGTTTGTTAACTTGGCGTAATCATAACGCCAAGTTACGTTGGTCAGTCGCGTTTGTATGTTTGGATGTTTGGATGTTTGTTTGTTAACATTTGTTTTGTTTCGCACTGCATGTCGCAATTCTTGATATTTTCAATGTATTTTTTCTTCAATCGCTAGGCATTAATAATGCGCAGAACCGAGATGTTTTGTTTTGACCTTGACCCAAAACTAAGGTCAAGGTCATCGAATAAGTGAAAAACTAGTATCTCGAATAACTCCGTTATTAATGGTCGGATTGTTACAAAATTTACATCATCGTGTAGCTCATTCTAATTGCAAACTTTTTCTTATTTCATATGGGGCCATCCAACCAACGGTTTTCCCAAGCGACCCAGGTCGAAAAATCGTGGTATCGGTCAGAATGACAACATAAGTTTCATGAATATTTTGAGCGTCTATAAAACAGTCAATATATGTCCGATAATGATGAAAATTGGGTCACTTGTGCTCCATGACAGCTTAAGTCGGATCCATAGATTTCATGAATGTCGATGACGTCACTTCCGGTCACGAAAGCATCAAAGTTTATAAAAAATGACACAAGTTCAATGCTCAATATGTCCATGCTTTACAATTAAATATCATTACAGTCAACATATTCTGAAAGTATAATGTAATTGTAAACTTTTTCTAAAAATATACTTAGTTGTAAATAATGCATTGTAAAAAAAATCGTAGCAGTCGAAAATTTCTGGTAGCCAAACTCTCTAAACTTTTTAATTTCGCAATTGATTCAATAATTATGGTCCGATCGTAACAAAATTTATATTTTCTGAAAGCTGATGGAATTACCAAACTTTCATAATTGACATATGAAATCAATATATTTCTCCTTTTCAAAGCGCGTTGAGTTGAAAAAGCAAATTTCACTCAGTCAATTTTCGTCAAATTTTCGATTGCTAATAAAATCGTAAATATCAGTTCAATGGTGATAAAAATTAAATCAGATGTTGACATGAACAGCGCGAATCTAATCCGCAAAATTTATTGATATCGGTTGCGTCACTTCCGGTTTTGAACGAATCAAAGCAAAAACGGTACTGAAATCTGAAGTTATAGCGTCGTTCGTCCGTCGTGAATGGTCGTATCGTGAATTTGTCTGCGCTCGAAGGAAGCCCATTCAATTCTGAACACAGGTGTAAAATTTTCTGCTCAAAATATATGACAGTTCTCTCATAAAGTAAGTTTGAAGTACAGTGGGTGTCATTTCTGATGGCTCGGCGCTGGCTTGTTTACAACAGCCTGCCTCTCGCGCTGAACAAAGGAATCTGCTCTCGGCTCGGGATGCGCGTGCGTGGCGCGGCAAGTACGGCAGGCCGCGGTACTATTAAATATGAAACTATGCTTTTCCTTGTGTCAGCCTCTGAATCATAGTTTATCGATAAATCTTGAGTAACTTGGTCAATTTTGGGTCAATATTGAAATTTTAAAAAGTTTCCGACACTGTTAGCCAAGTTCACCCATGTTCTCATGGGCATCTCGTTAACTTGGCGTTTTCGGAACGCCATGTATGGCGGCTCGTTTGTATTTGTATGTATGTCCCGTTGTTTGTAACACTTTTTTTGTTTCGCGATACAGGTCGCAGTTTTTGAAATTTTCCAATTATTTCTTCACCCATCGTTAGGCGTCAGTGATGCGCAGAACCGAGAGGTTTTGTTTTGACCTTGATCTCATATTAAGGTCAAGGTCATATTGTGAATTTTTCAATCCTTCATATCATCTTAACCTATGGTGTGATTTTTAAAAAGTTTACAGTTCCTTGTAGCCTGATTTATTCGCCAACTTTCCATATCAAATATCATGAAAAAATATGCATATTTCGCCCCGTAGCCCCCACTCGAAAATTTGTGGTAGTATTTTACCACATTTTTCCATCGCTTATAACTTCAACAATATTCGATGGATGGTCATGAAAATTGGGTCGAATGTTCACAGAATCACTGGCTATCAGAGGATAAGTGTTTTTTTTTATGTCGATGACGTCACTTCCGGTTACGAGCAAAACAACGTTATTTAGCTGGGCAATCGAAAGTTATTGCGTCATTACTCCGTCGTTAATGGTCGTATCGTACAAATCTTTGCACCTAAAGGTAGCCCATACACTTCCGAACTTGAAACTTATTCATCTAATTGTTTATGTCTTATAGTTTTCTCACAAACTGAGCTTAAAGTTAAAAAAAAGTGACCCCCAAATGCATTAACACCCCCAATATGTTTAATACTACTGGGTCGATTTTGAAAATTTAAACATGAATTTGAAGGTTACTTTTCGAGTAACATTTCGTACGCATTGTAACAGCACGAATTATGCGTAGTTTTCTCACGAATCGCCGGTAAAAGTTCGGAAAACAGCTAAAATTGGCAATTTTTTTTTCGATCACTTGTAAAATCGACAATATTCGTTTGAGGGTCACAAAACGTGGGTAAAATGTTACCATGGAGAGCGTGTACCTTATGATGATTCTTTTGGGGAAGTCGCTGATGTCATTTCCGGTCACGAACGAGTGGAAGTTAAAAATCGACTAAAATCTGAAGTTATCGCGTCGTTGCTCTGTCGCGAATGGTCGTATTGTGAATTAGTTTGCTCGAGAAGGAAGCCCATTCAATTCTGAACAATGTGTATAATTTTCAGCTCTAAATACCCAACAGTTTTCTCACAAAGTAAGTTTGAAGTACAATGGGTGTCAATTCTGCTGGCTCTTCACTGCAGCCGCCCTGTCGCGCAGAACAAAGGAATCCACAGCGGCCCAGCGCGCGGCTTAAGAGAGGCGGCTGGCTGCGGGAATCAGGTCAAATCGCAGCGCCTCTCGCGCTACATGACATATACGGCAATCGCACCGACGGTTTTCCCAAGCGCCTAAGGTCGAAAAATGGCAACATAAGTTTCATGAATATTTTGAGCGCCTATAAAATCGTCAATACATGTCGGATTGTAATAAAAATTGGTTCACATGTTTTCCGCAGCATACCAAGACGTATCCTAAAATATCATAAATGTCGATGACGTCACTTCCGGTTACAATAGCATCAAAGTTTTCCAAAAATGACACAAGTTCAATGCTCAATACGTCCATGCTTTAGAATTCCATTTAAAAAAAGTTTAGATATTTTGAAAGTGTAATGTAATTGTAAACTTTTTCTAAATATACTTAGTTGTAAATAATGCATTGATAAAAAAATTATAGCAGGTCGAAAATTTCTGGTAACCAAAATTGCTAAACTTTTTTATTTCGCAATAAATTCACTAATTATCGTCCGATTGTAACAAAATAACATTATCTAAAAGCTGACACAATTACTAAACTCTGATAATTGACATATGCTATCAAAATATTCGTCGTTTTCAAAGCGCGTTGAGTTGAAAAAACAAATTTCACTCAGTCAATTTTCGTCAAATTTTCGATTGCTAATAAAATCGTATATATCAGTTCTATTGTCATAAAAAAACTGCTCAGCTGTTGTCATCGACAGCACGAATCGTGTTCTATTGAAATTAGATGAAATAATTGTTGTGGCACGAAAATTCGGAAAAAAAATTATGTCCGTGTACTGGATTTGAACACCGGCCTCTGGCATGGAAGTCTAAAAGTATGCGGCTAGTAGCAGCACGGACCAGTCCATTTGATTGTCAAAATGTATGTAGGATATAGAGCGCGTTTACTCTCTGCTTTATTGTGAATTCTATGAACTTCACTGATGTTATTGCTTACACTAACAACCATATGTTTTTATTTTCACCCAAATTGATCTTATTTTACGTGCCTGGATACAATAGTCTACTTGCAAGCATTGTTAGAAAACAACCCAAACCCCTTGAATTGGGCGATTCCAACCAGTTGTGGCGCAAAGAAACTTCGCCTCTGACAGCGTTCGCGCTATTTATAACTTTTTGCTCTCTCCTAACTGGGTCCGCGTTACTCCGCTGAGTGAGTTACATGTGAATACAACCCCCGCATTTATAACTGGTCATGATATCACCATCACCATTGTCGTCATCATCATCGACAGCATAACCGCCGTCATCATTATCCGCATATTTTCTCTGGGTTATCAAGGGTTATTCAGACCCACTGCAGCGAGCATGATACTATGTAGCGTTATGATGCGGTAGTGAGTTGGACTAATTAATGGGGGTATGCAGATATTTGTTGCACAGCATAAATATATTAGCCATGATATATTCATAGAAAAACAATGTAATTGAAAAGCTAAACTTATTTCAATCATTTCAGATATATACTAAGATAGGTGATACAAGAAATACGTATGGTCAAAGAAAATGTTTATATGCTATCAATTTGCAGTGACATATCACATAAAGCACAACATATCAACAATTATTTAGACGTTATATTATGGTCATAACTCTCTGATGAACACTGGGTGTACCCTATGGGTATAAAGTCTTAATGATCATAATACACCACATAGAATTAATATACACGCAATCAAGGCTATAATCATGGTGTTATTAATTTCATGACATCCATGTTTCATTTATCTATGTTCTCCTAATTCAACTACTACAATTATACAGCTTAATTCACATCAAATACCAAGTACGTACTATCATAAATGTTAATTGACCAGGTACACATACCTCAATATTTGGGGTAGTCCCAATTTACAGTTCCTATGATGATATTGCAATGTTGCCCTGTTCCAGATCTCAATTTCCCTCCGGATATAAAGTCTCTGGGAAGGGCTATTAACATATCGTGGTGTTGTCTGCACTCAGATCCCAATTTCCCTCCGGATATCAAGTCTCAGAGCAGTACACATACCTCAATATTTGGGGTAGTCTCAATTTACAGTTCCTATGATGATATTGCAATGTTGCCCTGTTCCAGATCTCAATTTCCCTCCGGATATAAAGTCTCTGGGAAGGGCTATTAACATATCGTGGTGTTGTCTGCACTCAGATCCCAATTTCCCTCCGGATATCAAGTCTCAGAGCAGTGCTACGATTATATTACAGCGTTCATTAGTTCTTAGCACGTAACATTTCTAGGCAGTGCTAGGATTGTGAGGCTATGATGTTTAGTCATATGTGTCAATTACCCTCTGGGTACATAGTTTTAACAATCATAATTCACTGCATTGTATTAACATACACTCAATCAAGGCTATCATTATGGTGCTAATTAATTTCATGACATTCATCTTTCATTTAACTATGTTCGTCTACTACAAATGTAAAAAAAACTGTAAGCATATTATGTATATTGCTACTAATCACTATAAAAGTCCCATTTGCTATTCACAACACATGTTACATAGAGAGAAAATGGGAAGTAGATATCCAAAAAGGCAATTGTGGTATACATTTGTCATTTTCATAGTGTTTTTGTCAGGCTTGTCGTAGACAGCAAGTATTTTTTTTGACCGGATGCACGTAATTTTTTCTTTTGCTGCGCTGATCTTTTTTCTGTAGCAAAAACAAAGGGTCGCTTTTAATTAATCAATGTGAAATTGTGATACTAAAGAAAATCCTCACTGGTACAATGTCATAGATTAACTTACCTTACTCATTGTTACGGTATCCGCATGACACCCCCTGTGGGTACAGGGGCAGTTCTCCGGTTTGCCGTAGGTTGGGGGGGGCAACCTGTTATTTGTGGGTTGCACCTCGGTCGGTTCACTATTTTCTCTTTTGCTGCGCTGATCTTTTTTCTGTAGCAAAAACAAAGGGTAGCTTTTAATTAATCAATGTGAATTTGTGATACTAAAGAAAATCCTCATTGATACAAAGACATAGATTAACTTACCTTATTCAGTGTTACGGTATCCGCATGACACCACCCCATCCCCTTATCTCCCCCTGTGGTTACAGGGGCAGGTCTCCGGTTTGCCGTAGGTTGTAGGGGGGGGGGGGCAAAGTTACTTTACTATATTAGTATTGGTGTGTTATTAAACCCTTTACATACCTTACTTTGTATCTTTCGTATTATTTTGGTATCATACTGGTCTCATTAATTTTTCCCACTTAATATACTCTTGCATTATGTACATAGTATTATATTCTTTACCACAGGCAGAAATTATCCATTTATAATAGCTTCGGTATACGCATTGGACTGAAATTTTTTAAGATATTATGTTCCTTTGAACACATTCATCGCTGTCTGACCGCTGTTGTATCTTTCGTATTATCTTGGTATCACACATGTTTCATTAGTTATTCCCACTTAATATACTCTTGTATTATGTACATAGTATTATATTCTTTACCACAGGCAGAAATTATCCATCTATAATAGCTCCGGTATTCGCACCGGACTGAAATTCTTTAAGGTATTACGTTCCTTTGAACACATTTATACTGTCTGACCGCTGTTGTAACATATTGTTTGTAGCAACTCCACATTCAACAATATCCATTCGAGCTTACAACGAGATTTACAGTACATCCGTGGCGGATTCAGGGGATATGAGTTGGTTTGGGTACGACTTGGTCTGGAATCGAGTTGACCCGCTCATGGCCGGCTTGTCAAAGTTCGAATATATTTACTTTTTGCATGTCAGTTCACCGATCTATTGGAGTCAGTTTGTCGATTCTTAATGAGGCCACATCAGGTATAATAATTTTTTCTGTCTCATGGTGGTTGGTCGTAATAATGTTCACTGACGGCACTGAGGTTTCTTTGAAGCTGTTTTTGTTATCATTATCGCCCATTGTTTTTGAGGGAAGGTGGGTGATCCCTGCTACACCTACAGTGAATGGTAGTTAGGTCTGGACTCTCGGTACCGGGCTAGTAAAAAAACTTTCACACCTATTGCATATATAACATAAATTGTTATGTTGTAATTGACCTATTAATTATTCAATGTCTATCATATAATTTAGATTCAAGCTATTGTTGTTATGAATTCAAATTAATCTAATTTGAGTAAATTGTTATTTACTACATAATAAAACATAATTGATACACGCTCTTAAATAACCTATTGATCCATGATCCATTAATGATTCAATCGATTAAATATATCATTTCAATCTCATTAATTACATTGAAAACATTTGATCTAATATGTCATCACCTTGGAGGTGATAAACACTGAGTCATGTTCAGAATAATATACATCGTGGACATAATTAATACAATCTCTTAAATAATCTATTGATCCATCATCCATTAATCATTCAATCGATTAAATATATATCACTTCAATCTCATTAATTACATTGAAAACATTTGATCTAATATGTCATCACCTTGGAGGTGATAAACACTGAGTCATGGTCAGAAAAATATACATCGTGGACATCAATATGGTTCTCTGCTTCTCGGTTGAAATAAATGTGGTCTAGTAATGTTCCATTGTCAGTTGTAGGCACTTCGACATATTGTTGGAAACCATGTCCATTCATCAGAGTTTTTAGCATTGAGGTGTTACCTCTCAGTAGGTCATCATTAAAATCTCCAAGCACAAACGTTGGCACTTGCAAAGGCATAAGGTGTAACAGTTTTTCCAACATGTGTATGAAATTGGTCATAGATTGCGAAGGTTTTCTATACACAGCGGCCACAACTATGCGGGATTTGGAAGTTTGTAAGCAAACAACAGATGACTCTAATCCTGTAACTTTGATCTGATCTAGTGCTATTGGTTGCAGTCTTTTTGATACGCATATCATGATGCCATGCTGGCCATTATGATCAGTCTGGGATGGAATGTTTTCCCGGAAAGCAATGTAATTATGCTCTTGCAGGAAATCGTCTATGTCATGCTGAGGAGTGAGGTATGTTTCTGTGAAACACATTACATCGGTTTGGGACAGAATTTTCTTTTCTTGCAGGCATTTGAGGTCAACTTGTTTGTCAAAGAAATGTCTTATGTTCAGATGGCCGACTGTCAACCATTCTGGGTAACTCAGAGCAATGAGACTTGGTGACTCAAACTGTGGTATGCACTTTGTTTGCATATCCTTCATCTCGTCGTCAATTTTTGCATTTGTTTTGATTGCTTTGGGATTGAAATCAGTGATATAAAGACCTGACAGTTTCTTTACTCGACTGAATGCAACATAAGCTTGTCCTTTACCAAATTTGGCTGCTTCCTTCATGCTGACAACAATTTGTTCAACAGTCATACCTTGACATTTGTGAATGGTAACAGCCCATGCCAGAGTGAGTGGAAACTGTCGTCGAGCAACTTTTGCACCTTTTCGCTTGTTTTTTTTTTTCGTAGTGACCTTCAAGTCGAACAATGGGGACTGAATCTGGATATTGGCGTTTCCATTTGCTAGCAGCAATTGCTTTTTTGCCAACATTCTCATTGTCAAATCTAACCAATACAACCAACACTTTTTGTGAGTTGTCTGAGATTACTGCAGTGACTGTTCCTATGACACCATTGACCAAACCATCTGATGTATCCACATTGTATACAACCATTACTTTGGCACCGATACATAGCTCTAGTATTGTGTGTAGTCCTCCAGTTTCAGTACGGGATTTTGATCCACCAAAGTTTTGCAAATCAATGAGTCCTGTGCTGTCTCCTTTATCATCAACTGCTTTGATAATGACACGATCCTCTTGTCTAGGAGCTAGAGCATTCAATCTCTCAGCATTCCAATTATCAACATCACGATTCAAGGCAAATACATGTAGGATGTCTTTGGGGTAATTTGCATCACTATGTCTGATCTCTTTCGACTGAAGCACTTTCAAGTCACTATCAGTACACTTGCCTGTTCGAAATCTACAGAGCAAATCTGCAAAGAAAGAGTCATCTTTCTGTCGCATGATTTCATCAAGTTCATGTAATTGAAAATCATCCTTCCACAGTGAACCATATAATCTGGCAACTGGGTTACCAACAGGGTCAAAAATGTGATTTTGTTTCACCGGAGCAAGTTGGTATAGGTCACCAGCTGCCAGAATACACACATTACCAAACAACGTGGTTTCATCCTTCACTCCTTTGATTTCATTTAGTCTCTTGTGTATGCTTAATAGCATGTCTGATCCAACCATGGAAACTTCATCAATGACCATCAAGTGCAAATTTTCCATTTTCATGCGGAGAGAATTCAGTTTTTCACATGTGAGTGACTCACTAGAACCAAATCTTCCAGTTGTCAGCAATAATGCAGAATGAATAGTCAAGCCTCCAACATTGAATGCAGCTACGCCCGTGGGTGCTGTGACAAGAGTCATCATATCAGTTGGATTCATCTGATTGCTCAAAGGTAGAATTCTCTTGGTGTCAGAACAAATCAGCTTTATGACATGACTTTTACCAACTCCACCTGGACCACTTAAAAATACTCTGTATGGTTCAACACTTTTGCCCTGTTTCATTGATATGACTGCTTTCTTACACCATTGCCTGTGATAGAATACAATCTGCCTCTGCTTAGTATTCAGCTTTCGCACCATCTCTCTATATTCTGGAGGAGAACTAACTAGGGTCCGCGTTACTCCGCTGAGTGAGTTACATGTGAATACAACCCCCGCATTTATAACTGGTCATGATATCACCATCACCATTGTCGTCATCATCATCGACAGCATAACCGCCGTCATCATTATCCGCATATTTTCTCTGGGTTATCAAGGGTTATTCAGACCCACTGCAGCGAGCATGATACTATGTAGCGTTATGATGCGGTAGTGAGTTGGACTAATTAATGGGGGTATGCAGATATTTGTTGCACAGCATAAATATATTAGCCATGATATATTCATAGAAAAACAATGTAATTGAAAAGCTAAACTTATTTCAATCATTTCAGATATATACTAAGATAGGTGATACAAGAAATACGTATGGTCAAAGAAAATGTTTATATGCTATCAATTTGCAGTGACATATCACATAAAGCACAACATATCAACAATTATTTAGACGTTATATTATGGTCATAACTCTCTGATGAACACTGGGTGTACCCTATGGGTATAAAGTCTTAATGATCATAATACACCACATAGAATTAATATACACGCAATCAAGGCTATAATCATGGTGTTATTAATTTCATGACATCCATGTTTCATTTATCTATGTTCTCCTAATTCAACTACTACAATTATACAGCTTAATTCACATCAAATACCAAGTACGTACTATCATAAATGTTAATTGACCAGGTACACATACCTCAATATTTGGGGTAGTCCCAATTTACAGTTCCTATGATGATATTGCAATGTTGCCCTGTTCCAGATCTCAATTTCCCTCCGGATATAAAGTCTCTGGGAAGGGCTATTAACATATCGTGGTGTTGTCTGCACTCAGATCCCAATTTCCCTCCGGATATCAAGTCTCAGAGCAGTACACATACCTCAATATTTGGGGTAGTCTCAATTTACAGTTCCTATGATGATATTGCAATGTTGCCCTGTTCCAGATCTCAATTTCCCTCCGGATATAAAGTCTCTGGGAAGGGCTATTAACATATCGTGGTGTTGTCTGCACTCAGATCCCAATTTCCCTCCGGATATCAAGTCTCAGAGCAGTGCTACGATTATATTACAGCGTTCATTAGTTCTTAGCACGTAACATTTCTAGGCAGTGCTAGGATTGTGAGGCTATGATGTTTAGTCATATGTGTCAATTACCCTCTGGGTACATAGTTTTAACAATCATAATTCACTGCATTGTATTAACATACACTCAATCAAGGCTATCATTATGGTGCTAATTAATTTCATGACATTCATCTTTCATTTAACTATGTTCGTCTACTACAAATGTAAAAAAAACTGTAAGCATATTATGTATATTGCTACTAATCACTATAAAAGTCCCATTTGCTATTCACAACACATGTTACATAGAGAGAAAATGGGAAGTAGATATCCAAAAAGGCAATTGTGGTATACATTTGTCATTTTCATAGTGTTTTTGTCAGGCTTGTCGTAGACAGCAAGTATTTTTTTTGACCGGATGCACGTAATTTTTTTTTTTGCTGCGCTGATCTTTTTTCTGTAGCAAAAACAAAGGGTCGCTTTTAATTAATCAATGTGAAATTGTGATACTAAAGAAAATCCTCACTGGTACAATGTCATAGATTAACTTACCTTACTCATTGTTACGGTATCCGCATGACACCCCCTGTGGGTACAGGGGCAGTTCTCCGGTTTGCCGTAGGTTGGGGGGCAACCTGTTATTTGTGGGTTGCACCTCGGTCGGTTCACTATTTTCTCTTTTGCTGCGCTGATCTTTTTTCTGTAGCAAAAACAAAGGGTAGCTTTTAATTAATCAATGTGAATTTGTGATACTAAAGAAAATCCTCATTGATACAAAGACATAGATTAACTTACCTTATTCAGTGTTACGGTATCCGCATGACACCACCCCATCCCCTTATCTCCCCCTGTGGTTACAGGGGCAGGTCTCCGGTTTGCCGTAGGTTGTAGGGGGGGGGGGGGGCAAAGTTACTTTACTATATTAGTATTGGTGTGTTATTAAACCCTTTACATACCTTACTTTGTATCTTTCGTATTATTTTGGTATCATACTGGTCTCATTAATTTTTCCCACTTAATATACTCTTGCATTATGTACATAGTATTATATTCTTTACCACAGGCAGAAATTATCCATTTATAATAGCTTCGGTATACGCATTGGACTGAAATTTTTTAAGATATTATGTTCCTTTGAACACATTCATCGCTGTCTGACCGCTGTTGTATCTTTCGTATTATCTTGGTATCACACATGTTTCATTAGTTATTCCCACTTAATATACTCTTGTATTATGTACATAGTATTATATTCTTTACCACAGGCAGAAATTATCCATCTATAATAGCTCCGGTATTCGCACCGGACTGAAATTCTTTAAGGTATTACGTTCCTTTGAACACATTTATACTGTCTGACCGCTGTTGTAACATATTGTTTGTAGCAACTCCACATTCAACAATATCCATTCGAGCTTACAACGAGATTTACAGTACATCCGTGGCGGATTCAGGGGATATGAGTTGGTTTGGGTACGACTTGGTCTGGAATCGAGTTGACCCGCTCATGGCCGGCTTGTCAAAGTTCGAATATATTTACTTTTTGCATGTCAGTTCACCGATCTATTGGAGTCAGTTTGTCGATTCTTAATGAGGCCACATCAGGTATAATAATTTTTTCTGTCTCATGGTGGTTGGTCGTAATAATGTTCACTGACGGCACTGAGGTTTCTTTGAAGCTGTTTTTGTTATCATTATCGCCCATTGTTTTTGAGGGAAGGTGGGTGATCCCTGCTACACCTACAGTGAATGGTAGTTAGGTCTGGACTCTCGGTACCGGGCTAGTAAAAAACTTTCACACCTATTGCATATATAACATAAATTGTTATGTTGTAATTGACCTATTAATTATTCAATGTCTATCATATAATTTAGATTCAAGCTATTGTTGTTATGAATTCAAATTAATCTAATTTGAGTAAATTGTTATTTACTACATAATAAAACATAATTGATACACGCTCTTAAATAACCTATTGATCCATGATCCATTAATGATTCAATCGATTAAATATATCATTTCAATCTCATTAATTACATTGAAAACATTTGATCTAATATGTCATCACCTTGGAGGTGATAAACACTGAGTCATGTTCAGAATAATATACATCGTGGACATAATTAATACAATCTCTTAAATAATCTATTGATCCATCATCCATTAATCATTCAATCGATTAAATATATATCACTTCAATCTCATTAATTACATTGAAAACATTTGATCTAATATGTCATCACCTTGGAGGTGATAAACACTGAGTCATGGTCAGAAAAATATACATCGTGGACATCAATATGGTTCTCTGCTTCTCGGTTGAAATAAATGTGGTCTAGTAATGTTCCATTGTCAGTTGTAGGCACTTCGACATATTGTTGGAAACCATGTCCATTCATCAGAGTTTTTAGCATTGAGGTGTTACCTCTCAGTAGGTCATCATTAAAATCTCCAAGCACAAACGTTGGCACTTGCAAAGGCATAAGGTGTAACAGTTTTTCCAACATGTGTATGAAATTGGTCATAGATTGCGAAGGTTTTCTATACACAGCGGCCACAACTATGCGGGATTTGGAAGTTTGTAAGCAAACAACAGATGACTCTAATCCTGTAACTTTGATCTGATCTAGTGCTATTGGTTGCAGTCTTTTTGATACGCATATCATGATGCCATGCTGGCCATTATGATCAGTCTGGGATGGAATGTTTTCCCGGAAAGCAATGTAATTATGCTCTTGCAGGAAATCGTCTATGTCATGCTGAGGAGTGAGGTATGTTTCTGTGAAACACATTACATCGGTTTGGGACAGAATTTTCTTTTCTTGCAGGCATTTGAGGTCAACTTGTTTGTCAAAGAAATGTCTTATGTTCAGATGGCCGACTGTCAACCATTCTGGGTAACTCAGAGCAATGAGACTTGGTGACTCAAACTGTGGTATGCACTTTGTTTGCATATCCTTCATCTCGTCGTCAATTTTTGCATTTGTTTTGATTGCTTTGGGATTGAAATCAGTGATATAAAGACCTGACAGTTTCTTTACTCGACTGAATGCAACATAAGCTTGTCCTTTACCAAATTTGGCTGCTTCCTTCATGCTGACAACAATTTGTTCAACAGTCATACCTTGACATTTGTGAATGGTAACAGCCCATGCCAGAGTGAGTGGAAACTGTCGTCGAGCAACTTTTGCACCTTTTCGCTTGTTTTTTTCGTAGTGACCTTCAAGTCGAACAATGGGGACTGAATCTGGATATTGGCGTTTCCATTTGCTAGCAGCAATTGCTTTTTTGCCAACATTCTCATTGTCAAATCTAACCAATACAACCAACACTTTTTGTGAGTTGTCTGAGATTACTGCAGTGACTGTTCCTATGACACCATTGACCAAACCATCTGATGTATCCACATTGTATACAACCATTACTTTGGCACCGATACATAGCTCTAGTATTGTGTGTAGTCCTCCAGTTTCAGTACGGGATTTTGATCCACCAAAGTTTTGCAAATCAATGAGTCCTGTGCTGTCTCCTTTATCATCAACTGCTTTGATAATGACACGATCCTCTTGTCTAGGAGCTAGAGCATTCAATCTCTCAGCATTCCAATTATCAACATCACGATTCAAGGCAAATACATGTAGGATGTCTTTGGGGTAATTTGCATCACTATGTCTGATCTCTTTCGACTGAAGCACTTTCAAGTCACTATCAGTACACTTGCCTGTTCGAAATCTACAGAGCAAATCTGCAAAGAAAGAGTCATCTTTCTGTCGCATGATTTCATCAAGTTCATGTAATTGAAAATCATCCTTCCACAGTGAACCATATAATCTGGCAACTGGGTTACCAACAGGGTCAAAAATGTGATTTTGTTTCACCGGAGCAAGTTGGTATAGGTCACCAGCTGCCAGAATACACACATTACCAAACAACGTGGTTTCATCCTTCACTCCTTTGATTTCATTTAGTCTCTTGTGTATGCTTAATAGCATGTCTGATCCAACCATGGAAACTTCATCAATGACCATCAAGTGCAAATTTTCCATTTTCATGCGGAGAGAATTCAGTTTTTCACATGTGAGTGACTCACTAGAACCAAATCTTCCAGTTGTCAGCAATAATGCAGAATGAATAGTCAAGCCTCCAACATTGAATGCAGCTACGCCCGTGGGTGCTGTGACAAGAGTCATCATATCAGTTGGATTCATCTGATTGCTCAAAGGTAGAATTCTCTTGGTGTCAGAACAAATCAGCTTTATGACATGACTTTTACCAACTCCACCTGGACCACTTAAAAATACTCTGTATGGTTCAACACTTTTGCCCTGTTTCATTGATATGACTGCTTTCTTACACCATTGCCTGTGATAGAATACAATCTGCCTCTGCTTAGTATTCAGCTTTCGCACCATCTCTCTATATTCTGGAGGAGAAATTCTTTCTTTATCGACAACTGATTCATATCGAGCCACAATGTCTGAGGATGTTTTGCCACATGGGCGTTCAATAAGCTGAGCATTAGCATCAAGATCTTCCTGCTCTATGTCTGTTTCTAATTCAACACCTTTAGCACGATCATCTGAATCTTGTTGTTCTGTTTGGGGAGCTACGTTTGACCACATGTGAACTGGCGGACCATTGACTGCATGTTCATGAATAGCTTCATCAATCAATTCCATGTTTTGGGTGAACTGTCTTTCTATTGCCATGCATTCATCTTTTCTAGCAATATAGTGTGTGCGGAAGTCGCCATAAGTGCCAAGCAAGTCACATTCTTCGTTTCGCCATGGTACAAATAGCATCAACTTGCTTCTGTAGAAGTTGCTTGAATCATCTGCTGAACGGTACTTCTTGAATCGTATAACAGCCTGACATTTACGTCTGTGCATTTGACCCATTCCGTTTGCTAGCACAATGCGTTTGGGCAATTCAGGTCTTTCTTGTGCTATAGACTCATCATTTTCATCCAGTACTACTGGTACAGAATCATCCTGATCATATTCTCTTTCAACAAGTGAAACAGTGTAGGTGCTAGCAAATTCAGCAAGACACATTTGTTCAAGTTCCACTGGTCTAGCACCATATCTGATCACAATGTTCTTTTGAAAGATATCTTCATCACAATCCTCTTTGTTTTCCAGCTGATAATTTGGTTTCAAAACTGCACTACGATCTGCCTTAGGATTTGTGTCTACAAAAATAACCCTTCGGCTCAATCGTCTCATGGGCATTGACAGGATTCTGTACGCTGCTTCTTGTGCACTCAACTCTCTGTTGTTTAGAAATGTGGCTGCCACATATCTCAACATTTCCCTCACTTCTCTGTCTTTGTACTCATTTGCTGCTTGTTTCAACAACTGACCCATGCCATGTTCACTCTTTGTGACATAAGAACAAATGTACATGATACATGCATATGCATCCACAATAAATTGTAAATCTATATTGGCTCGGAATGCTTGCAAGACAGTTGGATTAAAAGGAGAGGTGTTGATGTCACATGGTTGACGTTTGTAACACAACGTGTGTTCCTTTTTCTGACACTTTCAAGGTTTGATGTAGTCATCAGTGTTTAAATCGGCTTTCTCTAG
This sequence comes from Urechis unicinctus, assembly GCA_034190875.2. Classification (NCBI taxonomy): domain Eukaryota; kingdom Metazoa; phylum Annelida; class Polychaeta; order Xenopneusta; family Urechidae; genus Urechis; species Urechis unicinctus. Next base: position 67,086,402 of record CM067350.1, read on the forward strand.
CAATTCATCCAGAGAAATGTCTCCTTGTGTTTCTTTATCAGACATCACTTTAGAGACCTTTTCAAGCACAGTTTCCGTTTCTTTGATTTTCTCTGCATCTTGTGATTCTCTTGCAATGAGTGTTTGTGGGCTAGGAGGTTTCGGGTAATCAAATCTGCATTTCCCCTTTCTGCGACATGAAGCTGAGTGTTTGTGACTTTGTAGCTTAGATACATAATCTATGTTTTCTATTTGGGCCTTTGACACTGAGATATGTTTATCAACAAACTCACAGATTTCTTCATCAGAGTTTTCATCGAGTTTGGGAGCATTTTTGACCCACAATAAGGTGTGTGCATGAGGTGAGCCGCGGGCTTGAAACTCTATTCTGATAGCATAATCTACAATTTCTCCAATTGGGTGTGCTTTTGATTTGAGAACATCTCTGAATAGTACCTCCAGTCTATACTGAAAATGGCGTGCAGCTGTGACTGGGTTTGTTCGCAACCACATGCTTCTTTCCTCAAAAGATAGTTTTTTGACATCATCATCACTCAATATTTTCCCATATTGACGGGCTATGCTCTGTAGCAAGTCAGGCCATTGCATATCTGCTGCAGAAACAGTGAAAAACCATGTGGGAATTCCAAGTTGTCTAACCATTGCCAGAACATCATAATAAAGAGATTGAAAGTAGGCAGGTGATCCTCTCACATTCTTCAAAATTTGGTAAGCATGGTCAAATTTGATAAAATTTCCAATAGTATCAAATTTTTTCACATCACCAACTGTCAGTGGTTTACCTTCATGCATAGTGCCTTGTGCTCTACGGAACACTACATGGTTAATGATGCTTTGAACTTGTGCATTCTCTGTTGCGTATTGAGCACTGAGTAGATATTCAATTGATTTAGCAAACCTCCCATCACAATCCAAAAGTCTTTGGTTAAAGTACTTGCGAGGATGCAACTTGACCAAGCGTTCCGTAGACAGAGCATTTGCACCATCAGGATATTTGTCAGGATTAGCTAGCTCTTCAAAATTTGGATCAGTAAGAAGAGGAATTGGTTTCCCGGACTCCGCTGGAGCAACATTGATCACTTTGCATGTCATGTCAGGGTTTGTATTGATCATACTGGTCTCATAAGGTAGTCCACAGACACCAGCAGTGGCTTCGAAAGCATTGTCATCTTCAATAGTCTCTGCTTTTTCTTTCTCTGACTCATCACACTGCATAATTGCACTTTGTGTTGTAGAACCTGTGTTCAAGGTGATGTTTTGTACAATTACTGGATCAAGGGCATCATAGTGATACTGTCCCTGCAGTGCTAAATGAAATATGTGCTCACACTTGTATCTTGAACATACTGTCAAGATTTCGTCTGGCTCAGATCTATGTATTTCAACATGAAGAGAAAACATATCTGCCATAGCTTGCAATGCTATATGTTCACCCCATTGATTTCCACTTTCTAGATCATCAAGATATGTCAGCCATTGAATTTCTTGTCTGTCTCTATGATCAGTCACATTGGCAATGACATTATCTATTTCTCTTGGTTGCTCTGTGTCTGCATTCTTGAGATTGTCAGTCTCAATTCTTGCACATACAAATTCTTTGTAATTCTCTGAATGGTTGAACATATACTTGGCTAATTGTTGTCTCAGTAATGCTGGTGTTGTTGTGAACATTCTCTGTGTATCTAAATGATAACAGACAGATCCAAACAAGCAATTGCCATCTCTTGGTACATCATAAAGGGCATATTCAGTTTGCTTTGAAGATGAGGAGACATCATGCCTTCCTTCCCATTTAAAGTTGCATGAAGCTGATTCAGTTTTGTCTGTTTCATTTGACACTTGTGTTTCACAATCAGTTTCTTTCATAGCTAATTCAGTTTCCATCTCTTCATTGACTAATCTCTCCCTGTCTGGTGCTTTAACTTTATACTCAGCCAACTCTAATTCTGCCTCATCAGTTTCCATTTTTTCTGGGTTTTGTGTGACAGCCAATTCTGATTCAATCTCATCATTTGCTTCTCTGTTTGAGTTTTGTATCACAGCATTTGAAACAGGTAATTCTGGTTCCATCTCATCACTTTCCATTCTCTCAATGCGATGTGTTTCATCAGTTGACTCAGCCGGGTTTGATTCCAACTCATTACATTCCATTTTCTCAGAGTTTTGATTTGTGGGATTTGACTCGTGACCACCGTTATCATCTGAACGTGACTCAGTCATTGCTTGCCACAATTCTACATTATCATTGACAGAATCTGCTGACCAGGAATCATTGATGTGAATATCACTATACAAGGCATTGTTCGCTTTAAGCCACCTCAGAGCTTCCATGACTTTTGAGGGTCTAACATACTCATACATGTAGTGGGACTTGTACTTCAGTCTGCGTTTCAGTTTCAATGGAATCATTTGCATTTCAGAAGGCAATCGAGGAAATTGTTGACAAACATCATCATCGACTTTGATGGAACATTAACTGCTGGTCCATGAATCGCATGTTGTCTACCTCGAGGCAAGCCAACCATTTTCATGAATGGAATTCTCTTTGAGATCAATCTAACTTCCAATGTGTTGAGATCATTTAGTTCAACTGGAGGAGTGACCAAGTGAAGTTTGTTAGCTTTTGATTGCGCTGGCATCTTTCCACGCTTTATTGTCCTTTGGCAGGTTTCACAAATCCACTCTTTATTTCCAGCTGATACAATTCGATGATTCAGTATGCTTTTCAACAAAGCCTCAGGTGTTTTCTCATATTTGTTCTCCTTAAATTCCACAACTGCACCCTTGTACATCATTCTATTACAACAGATGCAGACATAGTCACAAGTATTCTTTACAGTCCTATGATATTGCTCAACAACAGCTTGACATGTTGGTATGACCTGTTTCTTATCATGTCTCCTGACTTGCAATGATTCTCTCTCTGTTTCTAATCGTTTGAGTCTTTTTTCGGGTGTTTCACTTGATCTCACTTTTGACACTCTTTTTCTTGTAGCTAAAAGTCTTGTTTGTCTTTTTTCATTAGATTCATTTGACCTCAGTTCAGCCATATGACTCTTCACAAATTCAAGTCTAGTTTGGGTCTGTTCAGTAGATTCATTTGATCTTTGTTCAGCTATATGGCTTCTCATAGATTCAAGTCTAGCTTGGGTCTGTTCAGTACATTCATTTGATCTTAGATCGGCTATATGGCTTCTCATAGATTCAAGTCTAGCTTGGGTCTGTTCACTAGATTCATTTGACCTAAGTTTAGACTTATGACTTCTCTCAGTTTCAAGTCTAGCTTGGGTCTGTTCATGAGATTCATTTGACCTAAGTTTAGACTTGTGACTTCTCTCAGCTTCAAGTCTAGCTTGTGTCTGTTCATAAGATTCATTTGCCCTTAGTTCAGCGATTTTATTCTTCACAGATTCAAGCCTACTTTGTCTAGTTTCAGATGTCTCCTCACTTCTCAATTGCTTCATATATTCCTTTCGATTTTTGCTCTTTTTCAATGGTTGAACTTTGGCTATACCCTCATTCGTTTGCTTGGTTGTTTGCCTCTTTAGTTTCTGTTCCTTTCTCTTTTGGTCTGCACTCTTTTTACCGCATTTACCCATATCACAGTCTTTAACAAACAGTATACCGTCGTTTTTGAATGTAACTAAGCAAATGATTCAATTGACTAGAAGTGTGTAAAGTTGTCCTCTAATACTAATATTATTCAGTGGGTGTGAATTATCTAAATGAAAATATATAACATATACTTAAAATTCATAGATGGTGTGACAAATGAGTGCTGTACAATGAGCAGATTGAACCAATTCAACGATATACTTCAATAAACAATTATTTTTTTTTATTACAAATGAAGTCAAATCAACAAGAACACGTTATGACTCAGTTGTCAACATGGAACGAAGCAGAATACGTTATGATCCAATGTAGCCGGTGATATACGTCGACTAATACACCGATTGACGCTATGATGAAATCAAAAGTTGACTCAGGTAGCACGTTATGATTTATCTAATGCACGTTCCACAATTTTGCAATAAAATTATTCACGTTGCACGTTATGATTTATCAAATGTATATTCCGCAATTCGAGTCTGACGTTATGACTTAAGCGGCAATCAATTTGGATGGAACAGTAGTTCCAAACCTTACAATTTTAATAAATTTTCTAGGACTTAAGGTCAATGCTCTATATTAACATACCGTATGACAGAATGTATTTTCAAAATAGTTCCAACAACTATAATAGCTAAGCAATGTATGCAAATTTTATATACAATTTAGTGCAGTCAAAAATATAATATCAAAATGTATTTTCAAATGATTATTTAGTAGACTTTTTCAGATCAAGATTTCCACTGTTTTTCAAAATAATGTTTTTTGTTTTCATTCAATGGCTTTCACAGGTGTTCACTTCCCCTGTGGCGAACAATCATGCAGACAATGTGGGGTGTAAACCAAGCGCACAAGGTCCTTATCTTTGCTTTGTATAATTGAATTTTTTCACAGGTGTTCACTTCCCCTGTGGCGAACAATCATGCAGACAATGTGGGGTGTAAACCAAGCGCACAAGGTCCTTATCTTTGCTTTGTATAATTGAATTTTTTCACAGGTGTTCACTTCCCCTGTGGCGAACAATCATGCAGACAATGTGGGGTGTAAACCAAGCGCACAAGGTCCTTATCTTTGCTTTGTATAATTGAATTTTTTCACAGGTGTTCACTTCCCCTGTGGCGAACAATCATGCAGACAATGTGGGGTGTAAACCAAGCGCACAAGGTCCTTATCTTTGCTTTGTATAATTGAATTTTTTCACAGGTGTTCACTTCCCCTGTGGCGAACAATCATGCAGACAATGTGGGGTGTAAACCAAACGCACAAGGTCCTGAACAATGTGGGGTTTCAAAACCAAGCACACAAAGTTCGTGGTTTGCGGGCACTTATCCCCCGACTCAGTGTACATGAATTCCCAATGAAGGGAACTGTGAGCCCAGTCACAGGGAACACCAGATCCCAGCAGCAGGAGTCTACAGGAACACACAGAAACACAAACACACAAAATCGAGGCACTTCAACTTGATTGCTACAAGGAGCAAGGAACATCCACCTGGTACACAGAAGAAAAAAAACAACACACTTGGTTAAGCATTTCATTATCACATTAAGGAAACACATGCTATCACTAATTCCTAAAGTTCCATCCAATGAAATACACATGGTACCACTAAATTCATCAATTTGGGTTGTCTTGTATCAAACAGTTCCATCATATGATATCATATGACATTAAACAAACATTTTGCTAAAAACTAATACATGTGATAATGAATACAAAATTTGATGATTGATGTTATCGACATTTCTATATTTTCATCATCTCAACTGATTTTTTTTATGACATTAAGAGTACCTCTGCAGAATATTGCATATGTGGTAGCTACAATAATAATGGAGTAAATATATATGATAAAAGCACACTTGGCAAAATACATCAAACCATCACAATTCCTTCTCAAAAGGGATCAATATAAGTTTTCAAGTAATCAGCCCTAAAAGTCTGTATCTAAGAGAAAATGATACAAGCCAAAGCACATAACACTGTCCAAACAATTTTAATCAGCAATTGTTTAATACCAGTATTAGATTGAAATATCCACTCAATGAATAGAATTTACAGTCATACCAACTTCTACAGCTATCTTTCAATCAAAATATAATAAATAATCACTTTTTTTTATTATCAGCATATTGCAAGTGGAGGTAAGAATTGATATATTCGGGATACTATGGTATTATGTTTCAATTTTGTTCATTAAATATAAGTCTATGTAATCATGTCCCTTCAATCACTCACATATTCTACCCAACTAATGTGCCCATACTCTTGCCTTGTCTCTGTGCTGTAAATTAAAGAATTGAAATGAAATAATATAATTTAATGTGGCTTTTTAACATCAAAGTAACTAATGAGATTGGTGAGTTACCACTGCTTAATTATCTAATGCCATTAACAATTTACTTGCATATACACTGGTATAAAATGGTTAATTGAGTGAGTATAGGGTTTTACGGCACACCAAGAAGTATGTGTTATATGGTGCCAATGGTCAATTAAGAGCATGCCAGGTTTATAGGACACACTAGGTGATCAGTCTCATAGACTTGAGTGCAGGTTGAAATACATCTATTGCATCACCATGCACTCTGTCAATCAATTAGAGGCGTTCCAGCCCAACATAAGGCTATCAGGGATCAGTTTGTTTCTATATAACTATGTTTAACTCGGCAACTAAATAATGTCTGGGTTTTTTTTCTTAGCAAATTTAGTGAGCCAAAAAGCTTACTGATCAAATTTCAACAATATTAAAGCCTGGAATACACATTATGTACGATAAAAATCTCTTCCACTTAGATGTGTCGGTTCAACTGTAAACAGCACCTCCCTTAAACCATGAACCACAAGAGTGGTGGCTGTAAATCAATCTTCGCACTAAATAACTAACCCATTACTGCAGTGTACACTTTTGCTAAGATTACATATATAGATTTTCACAAATTTAACTTGTTAAAGTTGTGGGCTACACCCACAAGCTATTTAATAACTTGTCCCCCCCCCCACCCCCAAAACATACCCTACCTTGTAAATCAAAGTTGGGAGTAATCCGCCTCACTTGACAGCGCATGTGTTGCACCGACACTCGAGGGAAACCTCGCTACCAAAACTCGACTGCTATGTTCACGAAAATTTCATTGAAAGTTGTGTCTATCACCATCAGCCAGGTCAATAGTGTGGGCCATAGATAAAAACCCCATAACCAAGATTATGTTTTGTATCCATGACCTCAATCTCAGAATAATCACACCAATAAGTATGCAAAAGCAATTTCCAACAACAATAATGGTGGTGGATTTAAATTCAGAGATTATAGCACCACACAAGCCTAAAAAAACTTTAAACTTTTGGTTCTCAAGAAGTAGTTGCTAAGTAGCTAACTAGGCAATCTCATTCCAAATAAAGGGCTAGACTCCCTCTTTGACCTTGGTGACTTCTGAGTTACAATTTTTATGGATTTCAAGTTTTTAAAAGTTAATGGATTAAGGTTTCCTTTCAAAACCTCAATGACCCATATGTATAACAGATTGATAAACCCAAATCTGGATTTCTAATAGCCAGAAACCTCAAAAAAACCTACTATGATCTAATATGTCAAAATGAGAGCATGATATTGTATAACATTTTACACACATACCCTCAAAACATGGCTCATCTAATGAATCAGAATCACACATTCCTTGTTGTTATCAAAGTCTAGTGAACTTACATTAAAAACGCTCTTTATCAATTAAACAAGGGTAAGTATGAACAAGCAAGTTGATCTGAGATAGGGATGTCAATGTCTTTAAAATGACAAATAATTCATATCCGAGTCACTTGGATCAAGCCATAACTTGATTTTCTGTTGAGGCTCAGGCTACTATGTGCTGACATTTATGGAGAATTAGGCCATGTTGAAGTGAGCAAATCTGACATTAAGGTAATGATATATGGTCCCAGGAGAATACAAAACCTCAACCTCAAAATTGTCCTGTAAATACACTCCTAGTTTTTCTTTGCATTGCATTGCTGCAAAACTTGTAGTATAGAACATTAAAAAGGGTGCTTGCCTCAACTAGCAAGTAGCATGCAAGCAAGTTAAATTAAGGCATTGTAGTAATTCGAAAAGCACAAGGTCTTAGCCAGAGACTAGTCCACCCGTGCAATGGACGAGTGAGACGTTGATTTACACAGACTGGAATTTTCCGCTAAAGACTGTCCGCCTGTCCCAGGCCAAATACAAGAAATAAGCCTAGCCTGTAAAAACAACTCATTCAAAGACTAACTGCGATCAAAATAATTATTGCTCTGTTTGATAACCCTTTATATGATGCATGGTGTCTAATCAGCATCATAATACTTAAACGATGGTGAATGGAAATATGATCAGTTTGTCTCATCGCAAAACAAGGTATCAGTCTATGTCCATTTTAAACCTTCTCTAAAATGAAACACGTTATGTTCTAAGTTTGTAAAATGATGAAAACATGAAGGCTTGGCAAACATTGTGCACAGTTGATTGGATCTGCCGCGCAGTATCGCTTTTCCCACGATAAAATAAATTTATCGTCTGCACTGTTGGCTCAGGAATGAAGCTCACAAATATTGCAATTGGGTAAAATATCATATTGATGCAGATTGTTTGCCTTATATCTTATTTCACACAGGTTAGCAGCATGCTAACTCATAATTTTAATAAGGGCAATGTGAAAGAAAAGCACTGCTGTGTAACACTATTGTCACATTCCAGATCACCCCGATCGACGTGTTCACGATTCGCCCATGGATTTTGTATAACAACTGAGAAATTTGAGTGATTCCTTGAATCCCCTCCCCCTGAGGCAGTGTACCCTCTTTATACTAAGAAGAGAGATTAGAATAAGTTAACCTGGCATAGTGGAACAATAATGTGTGTTAGAGGATTATGATTTATTTTAACCATACTATCTATATGCAAATCAAGAGCCCCACCCAATAACAATACCATACACTTATTAAACACCCTTACTGCAAGTTGGATTGGAGTATTTAAGGTGGGGTTGTAAGATGTGTGACGAAATAACCATATTATAACCTTGACATTAGCTAGATATATAACCATTCATTCTTATCTTAACAGCTTCCATACTACTATGATATCGACCCCTATTATACAGTGTATTGAGGTAATATGGTACACATATCTTGAGGGCAGGGTTGAATTGTGAATGTAATGAGGGCATGTGACATAGTAAATGAAAATATAATGAGTGCTGCTTTAGACATTTCAAAATTGAATTGGCATAGATTGAGAATAACTATCTTGTATCTGACAACAATCAAAATGCACAACAATTCTAGAATCATACAATAGCATGACTGCGTGATTCTAGAATAGTGCATCATACCAAAAGCACCCATTATATCCATAAAGCAGGTGAAAGCTAAAGGCATAAACTTGCAACATATAGTCACTTAATTATTTCACCAGGCCAGTAAATATATTTCCTTGAGCATTGTCATAGTAAATTTAAAATTAGGAACAGTTTTCAAAAATGGACAAATATTGAGACCAAATTGCAAGTTTACACCCTGTTGATCACATTGTATAAAATAGCATGCATACCTGCTAATGGGACAATTTATGTTACTCAGTACCGTATTAACCTTGTGACACTAAATCCAATTAATTAAACCATATGCCATTCCTAAGGGAAAATGCGGTACTAGATATGGTGGCCAAAGATGAACTGTGCATGTAATGAGGGCATATCTGTATGTGGGACAATTTCTCTATATAGTACCGTATTATCCGCATCACAACAGATCCACTGTTTGAAACCACCAAACTCTATCACCTAAACTTCTTCCATAATGCTACAATAAAGACACCGAATGAATACTGTATCAAGGAGAATACGGTACGATATATGGTGGCCAAAGATGAATTGTACATGTAATGAGGGCATGTAACATAGCAACAATCAAAATTATATAATGTGTGCTTCACAAAGTTCTAATTGAAATTTAACTAATTTCACAATAATTACTCTGGTTTCTGAAGAGTAAAATGGCAATAAACCCTACATCATACAATTGCATGACTGCATGGTTCTTGAATATTGCATCAAATCTGAAGCACGCATTATATAAACAACATCAAACATACTAGTTACTGAGTATAAACTTGTCACATGTATTTGTAATCTCAGCAACAGGCCAGTAAATAAAATGTCTTTCATATGTATCATGCTACATGGCTATATGAAACTTTGCAATAATTCCAATGAATTGGACAAATGTAGTGACCAAATTACAAGTTTAAACTCAGTACTTCTTACACTATAAAAAAAACATGCATATCTGTATGTGGGACAATTTCTCGATATAGTACCGTATTATCCACATGACAACAGATTCACTGCTTAAAAACCACCAAACTCTATCACCATAACTTTTTTCAAAATGCTACTATAAAGACACCGACTGAACACTGTATCAAGGAGAATACGGTACTATATATGGAGGCCAAAGATGAATTGTGCATGTGATGAGGGCATGAAACAGCAACATTCAAGTTATATAATGAGTGCTTCACAAAATTCAATGAGAAATGGAACTAATTTCACAATATTTACTCTGTTTCTGAAGAAAATAGTCCACATGAACTCTTCAATCATACAATTGCATGACTGCATGGTTCTTGAATATTGCATCAAATCTGAAGCACCCATTATATAAAATCCATCAAACATACTAGTAACCGAGTATAAACTTGTCACATGATGTTTGTAATCTCAGCAACAGGCCAGTAATACATTTTCTTTCATATGCATCATGTTACATGGCTAAATGAAACTGAATTAATTCCACTGAATTGGACAAATTTAGTGACAAAGTTACAAGATTATACTCAGTACTTCTTACGCTAATATAAAAGCATGCATAACTGTATGTGGGACAATTTCTCTATATGGCACCGCATTATAAGCATGACAACAGATTCACTGTTTAAAACCACCCAATTTTATCATCTAAACTTCTTCCATAATGCTACATTAAAGACAATGATTGAATACTGTATCAGGAAGAATACGGTACTATATATAAAGGCCAAAGATGAATTGTACATGTAATGATGGCAAGTTACATAGCAATAATTAAATTATATAACGTGTGCTTCACAAAGTTCTAAGTGAACTATTTTCACACTAATTACCCTGTTTCTGAAGAGAATAATGGCAATAAACCCTACAATCATACAATTGCATGACTGCATGGTTCTTGAATATTGCATCAAATCCGAAGCACACATTATATCAAATCCATCACAGTAACCAGATGTAAACTTGCCACATAAAGATCATTGAACTCAGCAAAATGCCAGTAGATAATTTTCTCTCATATGACAAAAGTTTCATGGTTATACAAAACTTGGGATTGTTAATGAATGAAGCAAATAATATGACCATATTGCAAGTTTACATCCAGTTGATGTTCTACTTAAAGAAAAAGCATGCATGTCTGTCAGTGGGATATTTTCCTAGACTCTGTACCATATTTACCTCAGAACACCATATGCAATTTATAAAAACCATCCATCATTATCAACTTATGTTTTATCATACTGCTACAACAAAGACCTTGATTTTATTGTATTAAGAACAATAAAGCACTAATTTTAGAGGCCAAATTTAATTGTTAACTTGATAAGGGCCTTATATCAAAGTTGTTGACATGTTCAGGTGGCTTACCAATGATATGTATTATTCAGACTAGATTTAGCGATATGCGTATCCCAAATGCACCAGGGATGAAATAAGCCTTTAAGCACAAAATTAAAATCATAAAACATCCCGTTATCCCTGTTTACATCCTCACAACCCCGACACCCACCAACAACGCGCCATAGTAATCGCACGACCGAGTGGTACGAACACATCCAACTTCGATCAAAGACTAACCACGAACGCGAACAAATATAACATAGTATTAAACATATATAAAAACAGTAATCCTGATTGTATTCTTCGACATGATTTTGCTAGTAAAACAAAGCGACCAAAGCAACGTTTCAATGAAGTTTTCATTACAATTTTCCAAACACCCATAACCTACAAGGTGAAAAGTTCCGGAATGAGGAACCGGAAACTGTCCGATTATTACAACATTTACGCGGCAACTATGGCACGCCGCGAAACTAATTAATATTTTATTAATTTCTTTTTGTCAGCTAAATCAATGTCAAACTATCATGAACCCGGAAAACAGTTTTATGGAAGCCCACTCAATTCTAGCTGTGCACGCCGTTGGTATAAATTTATATTACCGCCATCCGCGACTCAAAACTTAACTTTTCATGAGACTATTGCTAATTTCGCGAAATTGTATTCGCCTAGTAATCATAGCCATTCGCATTCATTGCTTAATATATACGTGCATAATAATTTGATTTTTAAACATTTTACAAATTCGGTGAAGTAATTGTAAACTTCAGACCCGTAACAAGGAATTATTGTGTAAGGATTTTCTGAATTAAACTTAGCAGAACTTCTAGCATACACTGCCATTCTGACAACGAAAAATAGTATAGAATTGGAATAAGTGCTGAAATACTGAGGCTGAGTGGAAGGTATTGTCCGATACACCCGACACCCTCTTATATACGGACCTACATGTTTGATGCTAATAAAAATTTGGTTCACATGTACTCCGCGACATACCAAGATGTATCTTAAAATATCATTTACACCATCGTGTAGCTCATTCAAATTGCAAACTTTTTCTAATGACATATGTGGCTAACGCACCGACGGTTTTCCCAAGCGCCTAAGGTCGAAAAAAAAAAAAACGGTATCAGTCCAAATTGCAACAAAAGTTTCATGAATATTTCGAACGCTTATAAAAACAGTCATACATGTCCTATAGTTATAATTGGTTTACATGTTCTCCGAGAAAAACTAAGACGTATCCTTAAATATTGTGGAAGTCAATGACGTCACTACCGGTCACGAAAGCCTTGCCTCAATCCTTGATATCATGCCTCACAAGAGGTCGCGCAGAACAAAGGAATGCGTTGGGCCCGGATGGCAGCGAGAATCAGGTCAAGTCGCTGCGCCTCTCGCGCTACATCACCAAGAGGCCCAAGGGTACATGGGGGAACATTACCAACTGCATCAGGAAAATTTCATCTTGGTCAATTAAGGCCCCATTCTGAAAATCTCTCCAATTAATTAGATGCAGTTCGCCAAGTTCCCACATGTTCCCATGGGCCTCTTGCACCAATCGTTAGGCGTGATTGATGCGCAGAACCGAGAGGTTTTGTTTTGACCTTGACCCAAAACTAAGGTCAGGGTCATCGAATAAGTGAAAAACTAGTATCTCGAATAACTCCGTTAATAATAGTCGGATCGTTACAAACTTTACACCATCGTGTAGCTCATTCAAATTGCAAACTTTTTCTAAATACTTATACGGCGATCCAACCAATGGTTTTCCCGAGCGCCTAAGGTCGAAAAAAAAACGTGGTATCGGTCCAAATGGCAACAAAAGTTTCATGAATATGTTGAGCGCCGATGAGATATCATTTGTTGTGATCCGCGATACAGGTCGCAATTTTGGAAATTTTCCAATTTTTTCTTCACCCATCGTTAGGGGGTAACGATGCCCAGAACCGAGAGGTTTTGTTGTGACCTTGACCTGAAACTAAGGTCAAGGTCATCGAATAAGTGAAAATCTAGTAACTCAAATAACTCCGTTAATAATGGTCGGATTGTTAAAAACTTTACACCATCGTGTAGCTCATTCCAATTGCAAACTTTTTCTAAATACATATACGGCGATCCAACCAATGGTTTTCCCAAGCGTCTAAGGTCGAAAAAAAGTGGTATCGGTCCAAATGGCAACAAAAGTTTCCAGAATATTTTGAGCGCCTATAAAACCGTCAATACATGTCCGATGGTAATAAAATTTGGTTCACATGTTCTCAGCGACATACCAAGACGTATCCTAAAATATCATGAATGTCGATGACGTCACTTCCGGTCACGAAAGCATCAAAGTTTATAAAAAAAAATGACACAAGTTCAATGCTCAATACGTCCATGCTTTAGAATTTAATTTAAAAACAGTTTAGATATTCTGAAAGTGTAATGTAATTGTAAACTTTTTCTAAATATACTTAGTTGTAAATAATGCATTGTTAAAAAAATTGTAGCAGGTCGAAAATTTCTGGTAACCAAAATCTCTCAACGTTTTAATTTCGCAATAAATTCACTAATTATCGTCCGATCGTAACAAAATTACCATTATCTAAAAGCTGACACAGTTACTAAACTTTGATAATTGACATACGCTATCAAAATATTCGTCGTTTTCAAAGCGCGTTGAGTTGAAAAAACAAAAATTTCACTCAGTAAATTTTCGTCCAATTTTTCGATTGCTAATAAAATCGTAAATATCAGTTCTATAATCATAAAAATCTGCTCAGCTGTTGTCATCGACAGCACAAATCGTGTTCTATTGAAATTAGATGAAATAATTGTTGTGGCACGAAAATTCGGAAAAAAAATTATGTCCGTGTACGGGATTTGAACACCGGCCTCTGGCATGGAAGTCTAAAACATTGCCGCTACGCCACGCGGCCTAGCACACTCGATAGCATTGTCATATATAAATAATAAGTATTACAGGTGCCAACAACAGCTAAACACTCAACATGATTGATAAATTCATAGTAATTTTGTTAATTATACGTTGATACGGATTTTTTATTGCTTACTGTTGTTTGGCTTCTGAATGAATGTTTAAGGTTGATAGTTTCACAAAGGTCACCGCTGCTGCCAGCTCGCTTTGCGTAAAGCCGGCAAGCAGCAATACGGACCAGTCCAATGTCCGATTATTACGACATTTACGCGGCAACTATGGCACGCCGCGAAACTTATTAATATATTATTAATTTCTTTTTGCCAGCTAAATCAATGTCAATCTATCATGAACCCGGAAAAACAGTTTTATGGAAGCCCACCCAATTCTAGCTGTGCACGCCGCCGGTATAAATTTATATTACCACCGTTCGCGGCTAACTCAATTCTTAACTTACCATGAGACTATTGTTAATATCGCGAAATTGTATTCGCCTAGTAATCTTGGCCAATCGCATTCACTGCTTAATATATACGGGCATAATAATTTGATATTAAAACACCCCTTAAAATTCTGAAAGTGTAATGTAATTGTAAACTTCAGACCCGTTACTAGTAATTAATGTAGGGATTATCTGAAATGAGCTAAGCAGATCTTCTAGCATACACTGCCATTCTGACCATGATTAAAGGATAAATTTGGCATATGAGCGAAAATACTGAGGCTGAGTGGGGGGTATTGTCCGATTCACCCGTCACCCTCTTGGATAATGACCTACATAACCGTTGCTAATAAAAATTGGTTGACAATACTACAATTTTTTTAATTTCTTTATTCTTCAATCGATAGGCGGCAATCATGCGCAGAACCGTTAAGTTTTGTTTTTGACCTTGACCAAAAATAAGATAGTTGTCAACGAAAAAAGTGAAAAACTAGTATCTCGAATAACTCCGCTAATAATGGTCGGGATTGTTACAAATTTTACACCATTGTGTACCTCTATTGACATATGATGCCATCCAACCCACGGTTTTCCCAGGCGTCTAAGGTCGAAAAATCGAGGGATCAGTCCAAATGGCAACAATAATTTGATGAATATTTCGAACGCGTATAAAACAACCAATAAATGTCCTATAGTTCTAAAAAAATTGTTTACATGTTCTCCGAGACATACTAAGACGTATCCTTAAATATTGTGGATGTCGATGACGTCACTTCCGGTCATGATAGCCTTGCCTCAATCCTTGATATCACCCTAACGTATGGTGCGACTTTAAAAAGATTTATAGTTCCTTGTAGCATGATTTATTGGCCAATTGTTCATATCAATTGTCATGATAATTTGTGCACATTTCGCCCCGTAGCCCGCACTCGAAAATTTGATCACCATGATAACTTAGGTAACTTTTGGCCGATTTTGGTCAATTGTGGCCCGGTTCTGAAAATGTTGCAATTATTTGGATGCAGTTCGCCAAGTTCCCACATGGCTCCCATGGGCCTCTTGTTAACTTGGCGTTTTCGGAACGCCAAGTTATGGCGATCGGTCCGGTTTGTATGTTTGTATGTATGTATGTATGTATGTATGTATGTATGTCCGGATGTTTGTAACACTTTTTTTGTTTCGCGATACAGGTCGCAATTTTTGAAATTTTTCAGATTTTTTTTTTATAAATGGTTGGGACCAATGAGGCGCAGAACCGAGAGGTTTTGTTTTGACCTTGACCTCATATTAAGGTCAAGGTCACATTGTGAATTTTTCAATCCTTCATATCATCTTAACCTATGGTGTGATTTTTAAAAAAGTTTACAGTTCCTTGTAGCCTGATTTATTCGCCAACTTTCCATATCAAATATCATGAAAAAATATGCATATTTCGCCCCGTAGCCCCCACTCGAAAATTTGTGGTAGTGTTTTACCACATTTTTCCATCGCTTATAACTTCAACAATATTCGATGGATGGTCATGAAAAATTGGGTCGAATGTTCACAGAATCACTGGCTATCAGAAGATAAGTGTTTTTTTTTATGTCGATGACGTCACTTCCGGTTACGAGCAAAACAACGTTATTTAGCTGGGCAATCGAAAGTTATTGCGTCATTACTCCGTCGTTAATGGTCGTATCGTAAAAATGTTTGCACCTAAAGGTAGCCCATACACTTCCGAACTTGAAACTTATTCATCTAATTGTTTATGTCTTATAGTTTTTCTCACAAACTGAGCTTAAAGTTAAAAAGTGACCCCCAAATGCATTAACACCCCAATATGTTTAATACTACTGGGTCGATTTTGAAAATTTAAACATGAATTTGAAGGTTACTTTTCGAGTAACATTTCGTACGCATTGTAACAGCAGGAATTATGCGTAGTTTTCTCACGAATCGCCGGTAAAAGTTCGGAAAACAGCTAAAATTGATAATTTTTTTTCGATCACTCTTAAAATCGACAATATTCGTTCGAGGATCATAAAACTTGGTTCGAATGTTACCGTGGAGAGCGTCAACCGAATTATAATTCTTTTAGGGAAGTCGCTGACGTCATTTCCGGTCACGAACGAATCAAAGTTATAATTCGACTGAAATCTGAAGTTATCGCGTCGTTTCTCTGTCGTGAATGGTCGTATCGTGAATTGGTTTGCTCGAGAAGGAAGCCCATCAATTCTGAACAATGTGTATAATTTTCAGCTCTAAATATCCAACAGTTTTCTCACAAAGTAAGTTTGAAGTACAGTGGGTGTCAATTCTGCTGGCTCTTCACTGCAGCCGCCCTGTCGCGCAGAACAAAGGAATCCCGAGCGGCCCAGCGCGCGGCTTGAGAGAAGCGGCTGGCTGCGGGAATCAGGTCAAATCGCAGCGCCTCCCGCGCTACATCACCTAGAGGCCCAAGGGTACATGTGGGAACTTTACCAACTGCATCAGGAAAATTTCATTTTGGTCAATTAAGGCCCCATTCTGAAAATCTCTCCAATTAATTAGATGCAGTTCGCCAAGTTCCCACATGTTCCCATGGGCCTCTTGTTAACTTGGCGAATTCGCATTCGCCAAGTTATGGCGATCGGCCCGGTTTGTAAGTTTGTGTGTTTGTTTGTTTGTTAACAATTTTTTGTTTCGCGATACAGGTCGCAATTTTTGAAATTTTCCAATTTTTTTTTCGCCAATCGTTAGGCGTGATTGATGCGCAGAACCGAGAGGTTTTGTTTTGACCTTGACCCAAAACTAAGGTCAGGGTCATCGAATAAGTGAAAAACTAGTACCTCGAATAACTCCGTTAATAATAGTCTGATCGTTAAAACTTTACACCATCGTGTAGCTCATTCAAATTGCAAACTTTTTCTAAATACTTATACGGCGATCCAACCAATGGTTTTCCCGAGCGCCTAAGGTCGAAAAAAAGTGGTATCGGTCCAAATGGCAACAAAAGTTTCCAGAATATTTTGAGCGCCTATAAAACCGTCAATACATGTCCGATGGTAATAAAATTTGGTTCACATGTTCTCAGCGACATACCAAGACGTATCCTAAAATATCATGAATGTCGATGACGTCACTTCCGGTCACGAAAGCATCAAAGTTTATAAAAAATGACACAAGTTCAATGCTCAATACGTCCATGCTTTAGAATTTAATTTAAAAACAGTTTAGATATTCTGAAAGTGTAATGTAATTGTAAACTTTTTCTAAATATACTTAGTTGTAAATAATGCATTGTTAAAAAAATTGTAGCAGGTCGAAAATTTCTGGTAACCAAAATCTCTCAACGTTTTAATTTCGCAATAAATTCACTAATTATCGTCCGATCGTAACAAAATTACCATTATCTAAAAGCTGACACAGTTACTAAACTTTGATAATTGACATACGCTATCAAAATATTCGTCGTTTTCAAAGCGCGTTGAGTTGAAAAAAAACAAATTTCACTCAGTAAATTTTCGTCCAATTTTCGATTGCTAATAAAATCGTAAATATCAGTTCTATAATCATACAAATCTGCTCAGCTGTTGTCATCGACAGCACAAATCGTGTTGTATTGAAATTAGATGAAATAATTGTTGTGGCACGAAAATTCGGAAAAAAAAATTATGTCCGTGTACGGGATTTGAACACCGGCCTCTGGCATGGAAGTCTAAAACATTGCCGCTACGCCACGCGGCCTAGCACACTCGATAGCATTGTCATATATAAATAATAAGTATTACAGGTGCCAACAACAGCTAAACACTCAACATGATTGATAAATTCATAGTAATTTTGTTAATTATACGTTGATACGGATTTTTTATTGCTTACTGTTGTTTGGCTTCTGAATGAATGTTTAAGGTTGATAGTTTCACAAAGGTCACCGCTGCTGCCAGCTCGCTTTGCGTAAAGCCGGCAAGCAGCAATACGGACCAGTCCAATGTCCGATTATTACGACATTTACGCGGCAACTATGGCACGCCGCGAAACTTATTAATATATTATTAATTTCTTTTTGCCAGCTAAATCAATGTCAATCTATCATGAACCCGGAAAACAGTTTTATGGAAGCCCACCCAATTCTAGCTGTGCACGCCGCCGGTATAAATTTATATTACCACCGTTCGCGGCTAACTCAATTCTTAACTTACCATGAGACTATTGTTAATATCGCGAAATTGTATTCGCCTAGTAATCTTGGCCAATCGCATTCACTGCTTAATATATACGGGCATAATAATTTGATATTAAAACACCTTAAAATTCTGAAAGTGTAATGTAATTGTAAACTTCAGACCCGTTACTAGTAATTAATGTAGGGATTATCTGAAATGAGCTAAGCAGATCTTCTAGCATACACTGCCATTCTGACCATGATTAAAGGATAAATTTGGCATATGAGCGAAAATACTGAGGCTGAGTGGGGGGTATTGTCCGATTCACCCGTCACCCTCTTGGATAATGACCTACATAACCGTTGCTAATAAAAATTGGTTGACAATACTACAATTTTTTTAATTTCTTTATTCTTCAATCGATAGGCGGCAATCATGCGCAGAACCGTTAAGTTTTGTTTTGACCTTGACCAAAAATAAGATAGTTGTCAACGAAAAAGTGAAAAACTAGTATCTCGAATAACTCCGCTAATAATGGTCGGATTGTTACAAATTTTACACCATTGTGTACCTCTATTGACATATGATGCCATCCAACCCACGGTTTTCCCAGGCGTCTAAGGTCGAAAAATCGAGGGATCAGTCCAAATGGCAACAATAATTTGATGAATATTTCGAACGCGTATAAAACAACCAATAAATGTCCTATAGTTCTAAAAATTGGTTTACATGTTCTCCGAGACATACTAAGACGTATCCTTAAATATTGTGGATGTCGATGACGTCACTTCCGGTCATGATAGCCTTGCCTCAATCCTTGATATCACCCTAACGTATGGTGCGACTTTTTAAAAAGATTTATAGTTCCTTGTAGCATGATTTATTGGCCAATTGTTCATATCAATTGTCATGATAATTTGTGCACATTTCGCCCCGTAGCCCGCACTCGAAAATTTGATCACCATGATAACTTAGGTAACTTTTGGCCGATTTTGGTCAATTGTGGCCCGGTTCTGAAAATGTTGCAATTATTTGGATGCAGTTCGCCAAGTTCCCACATGGCTCCCATGGGCCTCTTGTTAACTTGGCGTTTTCGAAACGCCAAGTTATGGCGATCGGCCCGGTTTGTAAGTATGTGTGTTTGTTTGTTAACAATTTTTTGTTTCGCGATACAGGTCGCAATTTTTGAAATTTTCCAATTTTTTCTTCACCCATCGTTAGGCGTCAGTAAGGCGCAGAACCGAGAGGTTTTGTTTTGACCTTGACCCAAAACTAAGGTCAAGGTAATCGATTAAGTAAAAAACTAGTATCTCGAATAACTCCGTAAATAATGGTCGGATCGTTACAAACTTTACACCATCGTGTAGCTCATTCAAATTGCAAACTTTTACTAATTACATATACGGCGATCCAACCAATGGTTTTCCCGAGCGCCTAAGGTCGAAAAAAAGTGGTATCGGTCCAAATGGCAACAAAAGTTTCATGAATATGTTGAGCGCCTATCAGATATCATATGTTGTGATCCGCGATACAGGTCGCAATTTTGGAAATTTTCCAATTTTTTCTTCACCCATCGTTAGGGGGTAATGATGCCCAGAACCGAGAGGTTTTGTTGTGACCTTGACCTGAAACTAAGGTCAAGGTCATCGAATAAGTGAAAATCTAGTAACTCGAATAACTCCGTTAATAATGGTCGGATCGTTGAAAAATTTACACCATCGTGTAGCTCATTCAAATTGCAAACTTTTTCTAAATACATATACGGCGATCCAACCAATGGTTTTCCCAAGCGTCTAAGGTCGAAAAAAAGTGGTATCGGTCCAAATGGCAACAAAAGTTTCCAGAATATTTTGAGCGCCTATAAAACCGTCAATACATGTCCGATGGTAATAAAATTTGGTTCACATGTTCTCAGCGACATACCAAGACGTATCCTAAAATATCATGAATGTCGATGACGTCACTTCCGGTCACGAAAGCATCAAAGTTTATAAAAAATGACACAAGTTCAATGCTCAATACGTCCATGCTTTAGAATTTCATTTAAAAACAGTTTAGATATTCTGAAAGTGTAATGTAATTGTAAACTTTTTCTAAATATACTTAGTTGTAAATAATGCATTGTTAAAAAAAATTGTAGCAGGTCGAAAATTTCTGGTAACCAAAATCTCTCAACGTTTTAATTTCGCAATAAATTCACTAATTATCGTCCGATCGTAACAAAATTACCATTATCTAAAAGCTGACACAGTTACTAAACTTTGATAATTGACATACGCTATCAAAATATTCGTCGTTTTCAAAGCGCGTTGAGTTGAAAAAACAAATTTCACTCAGTCAATTTTCGTCCAATTTTCGATTGCTAATAAAATCGTAAATATCAGTTCTATAATGATAAAAATCTGCTCAGCTGTTGTCATCGACAGCACAAATCGTGTTCTATTGAAATTAGATGAAATAATTGTTGTGGCACGAAAATTCGGAAAAAAAATTATGTCCGTGTACGGGATTTGAACACCGGCCTCTGGCATGGAAGTCTAAAACCGTACAGCTACGCCACGCGGCCTAGCATGCATTGTCATATATAAATAATAAGTATTACAGGTGCCAACAACAGCTAAACACTCAACATGATTGATAAATCCATAGTAATTTTGTTAATTATAGGTTGATACGGATTTTTTATTGCTTAATGTTGTTTGGCTTCTGAATGAATGTTTAAGGTTGATAGTTTCACACAAAGGTCACCGCTGCTGCCAGCTCGCTTTGCGTAAAGCCGGCAAGCAGCAATACGGACCAGTCCAATTCACTGTAAAAATGAATGTCCTCTAAAAAAATTTGCATATCGATGCAACACATCGCAAACGAAACCATGCCAGTCAATACTTCTTTATCACCCTTGGTTATCGATGGTTCCCATTAGACATCATAACGATGATAACGTACCTTATGATTTTTCATTTCCCTTTCGTGCTACACAAACAAGAGGCCCGTAGTTACATGAGGAAACCTCGAGGCCCACGGGCAAATTTCAAAATTGGCCCACTAATTCATCTTATTGTATATATCATAACGTAATGATGATTTACACGTTATGATTTTTCATTTCCCATGAATCACTTTGCAATCATAATGATTTTCAACATAAGAGGCATGATAACTTAGGTAATTTGTGACCGATTTTGGTCAATTGTGGCCCTATTCTGAAATTGTTGCAATTATTTGGATGCAGTTCGCCAAGTTCCCACATGGCTCCCATGGGCCTCTTGTTAACTTGGCGTAATCATAACGCCAAGTTATGTTGGTCAGTCGCGTTTGTAAGTTTGGATGTTTGTTTGTTTGTTAACATTTTTTTGTTTCGCGATACAGGTCGCAATTTTTGATATCTTACAATTTTTTCTTCGCCAATCGTTAGGCATGAATAATGCGCAGAACCGAGATGTTTTGTTTTGACCTTGACCCAAAACTAAGGTCAAGGTCATCGAATAAGTGAAAAACTAGTATCTCTAGTAACTCCGTTAATAATGGTCGGATTGTTACATAATTTACACCATCGTGTAGCTCATTCTAATTGCAAACTTTTTTTTTTTTCACACATGGCCATCGCACCGACCGTTTTCCCGAGCGCCTAAGGTCGAAAAATCGTGGTATCGGTCGGAATGACAACATATGTTTCATGAATATTTTGAGCGCCTATAAAACCGTCAATATATGTCCGATAATGATAAAAATTGGGTCACATGTGCTCCATGACAGCTTAAGTCGGATACATAGATTTCATGAATGTCGATGACGTCACTTCCGGTCACGAAAGCATCAAAGTTTATAAAAAATGACACAAGTTCAATGCTCAATATGTCCATGCTTTACAATTAAATTTCAATACAGTCAACATATTCTGAAAGTGTAGTGTAATTGTAAACTTTTTCTAAATATACTTAGTTGTAAATAATGCATTGTTAAAAAAATTGTAGCAGGTCGAAAATTTCTGGTAACCAAAATCTCTAAACTTTTTATTTCGCAATAGATTCATTAATTATGGTCCGATCGTAACAAAATTTACATTTTCGGAAAGCTGATGGAATTACCAAACTTTCATAATTGACATATGAAATCAATATATTTGTCCTTTTCAAAGCGCGTTGAGTTGAAAAAACAAATTTCACTCAATCAATTTTCGTCAAATTTTCGATTGCTAATAAAATCGTAAATATCAGTTCAATGGTGATAAAAATTAAATCAGATGTTGACATCAACAGCGCGAATCTGATCCGCAAAATTTATTGATATCGGTTGCGTCACTTCCGGTTTCGAACGAATCAAAGCAAAAAAAACGGTACTCAAATCTGAAGTTACAGCGTCGTTCGTCCGTCGTGTGAATGGTCGTATCGTGAATTTGTCTGCGCTCGAAGGAAGCCCATTCAATTCTGAACATAAGTGTAAAATTTTCTGCTCAAAATATATGACAGTTCTCTCACAAAGTAAACTTGAAGTACATCGGGCATCACTTCTGTTGGCTCTCCACTGGATTGTTAACAACAGCAAGCCTCACGCTCAGCACAAAGGCAGCCGCTTATCCGCGGTCGGCTTGCAGGGCATGGCAAGTAGGTCGGAGAAGGCAAAAGGCAATCCAACTTACTGATGTTATGCCTTATTAGTAAATTCGCTAAAAGACGTTATGATTCCTCAGTGGTTACCTCTTAGACTATGTTTCCGGTTAATTCTCCCGCCTGCGGTGATAATCAGAAGCCTTCCAGCTTTAGTGACTGATTCACTTTGTTTTTGTATTATCTCTCTGTTTTCTGTTTGTATTTTGGTCTACCTTGTACCTTTGGATTCGAACAATGTAAGTATGTAATTACCAATCGACAAGTTAACTCTTTCGAATAAGGGTATCAGGTTAAAATGAAAGACCGTAGCTGTGATCGAAATTCACTTGGCCTCCTGCACTGGCTGCAGTCCTGGTAATCTGATCGATCTGATAATGGTTTTGCTGAGTTTCCCGCACTAGACTATAGACTTAATGTATACATATAATCATATACGCGATATTGCACCATCGAGTACCATTAGGCATGTTAACCTGTTAACTGTCAGATGCAAGTTGTGTCTATCGAAGAATTCCTGGAGAAGAAACGTGACTTCGAATGTAAAACCAATTGATTATACCCAGTATGCGAGTTGTCGGCCATGACACCTGGCGCCGAAGGCCCACCGGAAATCGGTGGTCTACAAAATCAAAACATTGGTGCGTAATGGCTTCTCCCCGACGGAACGTTTTTGCGCTTCGTGAGATTCAGCTCGCCAATTGCGATATATCACCCGAAAATGCCGTGCGATGTAGCTCAGAGAATACAGACAGTACTAGAGCCTCATTTAGTTCTTATACTGTGCAAGAACTGAAGCAGTATTTGGGAGAAAGGCGACTTAAAGTGGAAGGATCAAAGCAGGAGCTTGCAACTTTGGCCTTTTGGGCTTGGAAACTCAACCTTCCCAAAAACCCTACAGGTATGGAGTTATTATATAGATATGTATCTGCTATTTTGTGTTTTTCTTAGACCCAATGTTATTTGTATTGATTTTGTTTTGTTATACTGCAATAGCCGTATGATTAATTCAGTTAGGAAATCAATTGCTAATCAACATTTTGTACTCTTGGGTGGTGATTTATCCAAATTTATCAAATAATTGGTGTCACATTTGGTATTGCTCTTGCCCTTGAATTTTGTTGTGGTCAATGTAATTGTTTTTAAAAAAATGTATTATTCTGAAGTCACATTTGTTCCAGAAATTGAAACCCAGCAGCTTGCCAAACAGCGTCTTGACTGTATTCTTCAGCTTGATGGTGAAGCCTCACTTCCCCATCCACAATGTCTAACAAACTGGTCGTCTGACCCAAAGTTGGTCCCACAATTTCAGTATGGGGACCTCTACAACTATTTGATTGACACACCAGGTAATTTTTTGTTTAGTTGCTTTTGATTTCTTATCAGTCATACTTGCTTAGAAATGTTTGTTCATATTTCAACACTACTTACTATGAACCTGTAGTATGAAGTTGCCCTTCAATTCACTTACACTGCTATTGAATTATTGCTTCAGGTATTTACAACAAGGATTCTTTGGGTGCATTCAAGGCCCTGGATGCCTACAACTATGTTTACTGTGGCTGGGTAGACCAGCTTCGTGTTCACACGACGGCAAGCAAGCAAGTTTGTGTTTGTGGCAACAGCTGTCCGTCCATCTCAGCACACCACAATCGCCCCGTATGATGTGTGGGCCCTCGTGCACCAAGAAGGATGGGTCAAGGGAGCAAGGTGCTGCTGCTGCATGGCTGGGCTTGGGGAAGCATGCAGTCATGTTGGCGCCTTGTTGTTCATGATGCTGGCTGTGAATGACCTTGGCCTCAACAAAGCGGACACATGCACAGATATTCCTGCCCAATGGAAAAAGGCCTTCAGGAAAGTGTATTGTTAAAAAGTACATAGTTACCACATTTGTGTGACGTGGTCATCATGCCAATGACTGTCATGAGTATATAAATTACTTATATGATTCTTAGTTATTCATTTGTTGTTTGTCCCTTTAGGACCGATCTTGTCCCCATGAAACTACAGAATATCGACTTCTCAAGGCCCCAGTATGGGAAGCGGCATGTGCGTAAGAAGCAACCCAAAGAGGAGTCAGATGATAGTGATGAAGAATCCCTCTGGGATATTGTAGCTGAGGCTGCACCGAATGCAGTGATTCTAACTGCCATCGACCCAGTTGGACACCATCAGAATTCCATTGGTGAGTTGGTACACTTATGGTTACAGCAAATCAGATCTCGTGGAACTGTTTTATTTATGCATCTCCTTACTTGAATAATCTAATTAACTGCTATTTGTCTGTTCTTCAGCGGATGTTTCAAGTCATGTGATCATATCACAAACATCTGAGTATGTAGCCCCTGCCCCAACAATTGCTTCAGTCATTGCTGACAATGCTGATGTGGACCTCATTGGCATCAAATCCAGCATCAACTCTGCCCAGTCAGACCGGTTGTTCCAGTCAACAAAACTTCAGGGGAGATCACAGTTGTGGCACACACACACGCAGAGGACGTATCACAGCCTCCAAAATGGGAGATGTGTACAGGTAATACTACAACAGTCAATTTGCTAAATCCTAACTATCAGTCAACCATTGTTAACATTGTCACTGTCATTTACATTTGGTAAGCATTACAAGTTAATGTGTAAATTAATGCAATTTACTGATGTAACTGTTGGTATCTGTCACAGAACAGCATCGAAGTCATCCGGGGCTGTCAGTTCATCTGTTGTCCAGAACATACTTTCCGACACCTTGAAGCCAGGGCGTGCTCCAAAGCCACTTCAATGGGGTTCAGATAATGAAGAGAAGGCCAAACAGGCCTATCTGACTCATATGGGAACTATTCACCCGAAACTTACTGTGACTCCTGCTGGGCTTTATGTCAAGCCAGGAGAGGCCCATCTTGGTGCCTCTACAGATGGTGTAGTATCCTGTGAATGTTGTGGGCCCAGACTACTTGAAATCAAATGTCCATATTCTGCACGTGATACGACTCCACAGCACGCTGCCTTGGACTACCTTACTGGTGCAGACAAGAACGGCAAACAGTCCCTCATTGCAAACCACAAATACTATATCCAAGTACAGGGACAAATGGCCCTGATGGGGTTCACGTCTTGTGACTTTGTAGTATGGACTCCAAAGGGCCTTATTGTTGATCATGTTCATTTTGATGAACCATTATGGGAAAGTGTGAAACCCTTCCTGGACCGTTTTTACTCAGACTATGTGTTGCCCTTGCTCAAGAACAAGGACACTTCCCCTGAAGCAGAACGGGTGTTACCAGAAAAAGCCAAAAAACGCACAACTTCCTCCCGCGGCCATCCTGGCAAAAAGAGACAGAAGCTCGACAGCCTCCCACAAAACGCCCCTCAACCCAAAAAGTCTGGGCGTACAAAGAAGGTACGCTGGCCATGTCCTGTTTGTGGTGACAGTGCATGTGAAAATAGTGTAGCCTGCGAGGGCTGTGATAGATGGTTTCACTTTTCATGTGTCAAGTTAACAGGGTCAGAGGAATTTCTAGCAGACAACGACTTTGTTTGCACAGATTGTGTAGATGTTTTGTAATAATTAATTCAGATTTTGAAGTTTGATGTGCATTGCATGGAAAATCTTTTTTGTACATGTAATTCGTACATTAGGCATATGGCTATACCTATTGTGTTACTTATTATTTGTTTGTAGTCAAGATAATGCTTTTTTATTCCATACTGTGACCGTATGCATAGAACAACTGTTTCGCTTTCATTACAAAATATTGTTTATTTTCATAAATCACCAAATTAAAATGTGTAATCATAGTGAAATATTTACATGGGGCAATTGATGTAATAAATTACATTGTTTCCATATATTGTGTACTGTTATCAAGTCAAGTTTCAAGGTCACTATCTTGTACTAAAGGAGGGAGGAGATTTGTTATGGCACAAACAATTGTCATAATATTGTCAAGCTGGCTAATCCGACTCGGGGAAAACACCTTGCAACACTCTAAAGTCCTTAATTCGCTCTATTGCCCTCTCAACGTGAATCCTGAGGCTGGACACTTTTCTGTGGCGTTCGACTTCACATTGACTAAGCTGTGTTTTTCCTTTGGTGAATGGGGGTATATTGAGCGTGACACATCTGGGGGCCAGGAGATCTGCTATGTCGAAACCCCGGTCTGCCATAATCTGGTCGTGTGGGTCCAACTGATCCAAGAATTCTGCTCCTGTAAACATTTTGAAAAGCAAATGATATAAAAACGGGTATATGTACATAATATACAGGCAAGCAACAAGTTAAGTTACACAAGACCAGTGATACTGCAAAGCTCCCTTACCTTACAAAAGTAGATTTTAGCTGTATGACATAGCTTTAATGATGTATTACAATAAATCAAACAGTCACCTTGTCTTAATTATCTTCGATGGGTAACCCATGTTAAGGCATGGTGTTGGATGTTGAGGTGTTGGCATACCTTCAACAAAATGCTTGGAACAAACAACAGTGTGTGGTTTGATAGCAAAGTTCTTCCTGCTAACTGCCTTGACCCATGCCCTGTACCTCTCTGGGTAGCGAATCTGACCCGGGAATTTGAAGAATTTAGGTTTGGACCCATCCTGGTTTGTAGTTCTTGAGCTTGTGATGCAATCGACAACGCAGCAATGATTCACCATTGTGATACATTTCATAATTATCGAGATTAACCTCTTTATATACCCAGTGGCGTGCATGGTTACGAGCGGTGTTGCCATTTGAGCAGATCATTATAAACCGTGAGTGAAAGGCCAGCCTCATTGCATTGACTTTCTGCATGATCAAAGGTATCGACAGCAACGAAATGCGTCCTTTAATCCTTCCAAACCGCGACGCACCCGAAATCAAAGACATCACACCTACCACACGACGACCTGTCTTCCACCTATTTCACAGCTGTCAAAATCGCGTTCCTCGACCACCGATTTCCGGTTTAGCGATCCAAGATGGCGGAACTCGCCTAGTCGGTATTCATACTTCGTTTCATCGAAGGGTACTGCTGTCCTGAGGAAAGGTAATCAATTTGACATGAGACATGTCTGTGTCTTACTACATATTGCTTCCACGTGCAGATAAATTAATTATTTGGTGACCAATTTATCAAACAAGTTTCTATTTGCAGATGAAGAGTTGCTGTCCAAGGCAAAGAGGTGGTTGGTCATTGACCAGCACCGGTCCAACAGCAAAGGGCCCTCAGTTGATGTTGACTGCCATTTTTTCATTGTTGGAAAAAGGGTGTACGATTGCCACCAGGGTCCTGATCGCCACGAGAAAAGGAAAAATCGGAGGACTAAGGTGAGGTTAATTACCCTTTTCAGTTCTGCCTCGTTTTAATACCCATTGCTTAATTCACTGTGGAGACCTGAAATTTCCTTAGTAGTATTCTTAGTATGCTGTTGATATGGTATATAGTATCTCCTCTATTCTATTTTGCCGTTCCCACTATACAAATTGATCCTTAATAAGTGATACGTTCAAATTATTATTTCTATTAAAACCTACATTTTTAGCTCAGGGGAGACCACTCCTACAAAAAGAAGCGCTGCATTATCCAAGACACAAAGAAGCTGGGGTGTCAAGCATCAATTAGAGTGAAAGAGGTCTTATTGATGACCCAGATTAAGGTTAGACAGTACAGGCTTTTTTTTGTTGTAATTCTCAGTGAATGTATGGGCTTATATGGTAGTGTTACATCCAACTCTTATCTGGACACACACACGATTCATATTAGAAAATTGTCAAAGATATGTGTGAATGGGCTATCTTAGTTTTTGACAACCTACATAAGCAAGTATTGGTTTATTTGATCATGCTGATGCAGTTGTGCATAGGTGTAATTGGTCAGGCACGTTACGCTCATTATGTTTATTTAGATAACTGATAGGTCTAAGAAGGCACTGATGGAGGTGAGGCAGAAGATAAGCCAAGTCATTTGTCAACCTGAATTCTCAGCATCTGCTCTGCAAAGGAAGGTTTTTTTACCTTGCCCTCACCTGAGCTGCACTGTGGCCATGTTTCTGGTTCAGTAAGTACGGTTGTTACATCTTCCTCCGTCCTATTTAACAATTAATGAAACACTCCTTTTAGTGTCATTCATGAGTTAACCTTTACTACCTACAT